>PVIW01000984.1:0-359337 GCA_004026585.1 Noctilio leporinus
TTCCCCCTGACTACTGCAGGCCTATTCCTTGTATTCATACACTTGGTTCTGTTTTGCTTGTTGTTAGTTTTGCTCATTATTGTCCTGTAATGGGTGAGATCATATGGTATTTGTCCTTTACCGACTGGCTTATTTCACTAAACATAATACTTTCTAGTTCCATCCATGTTGTTGCAAAGGTTAGGAGTTCCTTCTTTCTTTCTGCTGTGTAGTATTCCATTGTGTAAATGTACCAAAGTTTTTTGATCCAATCATCCACTGATGGGCATTGTTTCCAACACTTGGCCATTGTAAATACTATTGCTATGAACATAGGTATACATAGGTTCTTATGAATTGGTGTTTTAGAATTCTTTGGGTATAGTCCAAGTAGTGGAATTCCTGGATCAAAAGGCAGTTCCATTTTTAGTTTTTTAAGGAAACTCCATACTGTTTTCCACAGTGGCTGCACCAGCCTGCATTCCCACCAACAGTGTATGAGGGTTCCCTTTGCCCCACATCCTCGCCAACACTTGTTTGTTGATTTGTTGATGATTGCCATTCTGACAGGTGTGAGGTGGTATCTTATTGTGGTTTTAATTTGCATCTCTCTGGTGGCTAATGATGTTGAGCATTGTTTCATATGCCTCTGGGCCCTTTGTATATCTTCCTCAGTGAGTTGTCTGTTCAGGTCCTTTGCCCACTTTTTAATTAGGCTGTCTGTCTCCCTGGTGTTGAGTCATATTAGTTCTTTATATATTTTGGAGATCAAACCCTTGTCTGAGGTATCATTGGCAAATATGTTTTCCCATACAGTTGGTTCCCTTTAAATTTTGCTGGTGTTTTCTCTGGCTGAACAGAAACTTTTCAATTTGATATAGTCCCATTTGTTGATTTGTTCTTTTATTTCCTTTGCCCTTGGTGAAGTATCAATAAACATATTTCAGTGTAGGATATCAAAAAGTTTACTGCCTATATTTTTCTCCAGGACCTTTATGGTGGCACTGCTTATGTTTAAGTCCTTTATCCATCTTGAGTTTATTCTGGTGTATGGTGTAAATTGGTGGTCTAGTTTTATCTTTTTTGCATGTTGCTGTCCAGTTCTCCCAACACCACTTGTTGAAGAGACTGTTTCTACTCCATTTTATGTTCCTTCCCCCTTTGTTGAATATTAGTTGACCATAGAGTCCTGGGTTAATTTCTGGGCTCTCTATTCTGTTCCATTGATCTATGTGTCTATTCTTATGCCAGTACCAGATAGTTTTGATAACAGTAGCCTTGTAGTATTGTTTGAAGTCCAGTATTGTGATTCCTCCTACCTTGTTCTTCTTTCTCAAGATAGCTGTGGCTATTCGTGGGCGCGAAACACCTGCTTTGATGCTCTGAAACCACATTTGTGTCTTCACACAGTAGGACCACATTCAGTGATATCCCATACATTGGGACATGGTATGTTTTCTCCTCTTACTATTTATGTGACTTTCCCAACCTCTGAATCATAGGATTCATGTTCAATTTTGGTCTCAGGTTCTTTTGGGAAGGTTTTTTTGTTTGTTTAAAAAAAATTTTTTTTATTTCACATTTGTTTATTCATGAAACTTAACTTCATCAGAAAATCCTTGAACACACCGAGTCCATAATACACTGTATTATTTGCTCCAAATCAAACATATAATTTTACAACATAATTTGTTTTCTTTTTAAAGATTTTATTTATTTATTTTTAGAGAGAGGGGAAGTGGGGGTGGGGGAGAGAAAGAGAGGAACAGACATATTAATGTGCAGTTGCCTCTCATGCACCCCTCGTTGGGGACCTGTCCTACAACCCAGGCATGTGCCCTGACCTGGGAATCGAATGAGTGACCATTTGGTTTGCAGGCAGACACTCAATCCACTGAGCCACACCAGCCAGGGCTACTTCTGGGTTTTTTTTATTTTTATTTTTATTTTTATTTTTATTTGATTTGATTTTTTAAAAAGATTTTATTTCATTATTTTTTAGAAAGAGGGGAAGGGAGAGAGGCAGAGAGGGAGAAGGACATCAGTGTATGGTTGCGTTTCACCTGCCTCCAGCCACAGACCTGACTGGAGACCTGGTTTGCAACCTGGTTATGTGCCCTGGCTAGGGAATTGAACCTGCGACCTTTGGGTTCACAGGCCAGCACCTTAACCACTGTGCTACCAGCCAGGGTACTTCTGGTTTTTTAATATTTCCACTTAATATAAAATATACTGATTAATTATCTCAAAATATTTTATTATTTTTTAAAATTTAAGTATAGTGAGTATAGAATGGTTTTTTTTTTTTGTTTTTTGTTTTTTGGATTTTTATCATCAGCATAAGTTATCTTACTTATTCTCCTTCCTTCATTCAGAAGCTTCTGCAAGTTTTGCTTTGAAAACCTTCCTAATGTGAGATTGTTTCTGAAGTGTAAAAGCCCTTTCATTATTCATAGTAAGAAGAAAATGACAGTGATCATGAATTCTGTAGGACCTGTAATTTGATTTATTGTAATGGAGTACTTTTCAATAAAAATTGCTTAAAGTTACATTTCTGGATCCCAAGATCTAGGAGGGGAAGCAAAACTAATAGCTACCATCTCTGTAATTAATTATTAAGTTAAAATAGCTATGTCTAATCAGTCACCTCTGAAATTCTGATTCCAAGGTTTCAGCCAGAGAATAAGGGTGGCATTAAAAGCATGCACATACATTCTTAGGGCTCCCCCTCATTCCTGTTTCACTTTCTGAAATGAAAACACTATTATTTATTATTTTTAAAGTAATGCCTTTTTTTCTAAAATTTTATAGGATTGCTTTTTGCATTTATCATATTAGTCCATCTAGGTTTTATTTTTGAAAGTAGCTGGATGTAGGAGTTTATTTTGTTTTTTAAAGATTTTATTTATTATTTCCAGAGAGAGGGGAAGGGAGAGAAGCAGAGAGGGAGAGAGACATCAAGTATGGTTGCCTTTCACCTGCCTCCAGCTACAGACCTGACTGGAGACCTGGCTTGCAACCTGGTTATGTGCCCTGGCTGGGAATGGAACCAGTGACATTTGGGTTCACAGGCCAGCGCCTTATCCACTGAGCCACGAGCCAGGGCTGGAAGTAGGGGTTTTAAGTTTACTTCTTCTAGATGGACAGTATATCATGGTAACACTATTTATTAAATTAATCAGCCTGCTCTGGCTGGTGTGGCTCAGTGGATAAGGTGCCTGCCTGTGAACCCAAAGGTCGCTGGTTCAATTCCCAACCAGGGCACATAACCAGGTCTCCAGCCAGATCCATAGCTGAAGGCAGGTGAAAGGCAACCATACATGGATGTTTCTCTCCCTTTCTTCCTCCCTCCCTGCCCTTCTCTCTGAAAATAATGAATAAAATCTTAAAAGATGAGAAGTGAATACTTACCTGGTAGGGGAGAGACCATGATCACGAAGGTGGTTTTCCCAGAGTGAGGCTTATCCGTTGCTGACCCCTGCAATTTCCCCAAACGTGGGAAACTCTACTGCATCGTCTGTGGTAGTATGGGACTATGTTTCACACTCTCCCTTATCAGAAGAAAAAAAAATTGAGAAATGATATCTCAGTGTGGTTTTAATATGTTTTCTATTCTTATGAAACTGATTATATTTTCATGTGTTTATGGGCCATGTGAAAGGTTTTTTTCTTGTGGAATTTATTTTTATGTCTTTCCCTCATTTTTTTTTTTCTTTTTCAATTCTGTTTTAATTTTCAAAATTTCAATTCTGTTTTAATTTTCAAAATTAGTTTGTTGGGACTTCTGGTCAAGACGGAGACATAGGTAGACATGCTTTGCCTCCTTGCATAACCACAGAGAGAATCAAAACTACTTCTTGTCCTGGCTGGTGGCTCAGCAGACAGGCACTGGCCTGCAAACCCAAGAGTTGTTGGTTCAGTTAAAAGTCAGGGCACATACCCAGGTTGCAAACCAGGTCTCCAGCCAGGTCCATAGCTGGGGGCAGGTGAAAGGCAACCGTACCTTGATGTTTCTCTCCCTTTCTTCCTCCCTCCCTCCCCCCACTCTCTAAAAATAATTAATAAAATCTTTTAAATAAATATAATTATTATTTAAAAAAAAAAACAGTCAGGAGAGACACCTTGAGACTGAGCATTCCCAGCCCTAGGCCAGACTGCACAGCCCAGGGTTCCAGCACTGGGGAGGTAAGTCCCCAAGACTTCTGGCTGTGAAAAACAGCAGTTGGGGCAGCGGAAGAAACTGCCAGGTTTTCAGAAGAGTTCATTTAAAGGCCTCACATGGACTTAGAACGTACATAAATCCACCCACTCTGGGATTCACCATCAGGGTAATGGCCGGAAGGGAACATGTCACATATGGGAAGTGAGCAAAGTGGCTAGAAATGGGGTAAATGCCAGGCAAACCTCCAGAAACCAGGCAGTAGCACATTCCCCTCTTCAAGCCTGCCTCCCACAGAGCCACAAAGTTTGCCCCACCCTGGCGACTACCTGAGGCTCTGCCGTACACAATTTACACGAGACCCTTTCTACATGGGCCACACCACACTACTAAGACAGAGAGTTAAAGCAGCACTACTTAACACATAAAAACAAACACAGGGAGGCGGCCAAATAGAGGAGACAACAAATGTAGCCCAAACGAAAGAACGGAACAAAACCCCAGAAAAAGAAAACAACGAAGCAGAGATAGCCAGCCTATCAGATGCAGAGTTCAAGAACCTGGTGATCAGGATGCTCAAAGAGTTCACTGAGTACAGCAAAGAAGTAAGGGAATAAAAAAAGGTTATACTAAGTCAAATGAAGGAAAATCTATAGGGAACCAACAATGAAGAAGATGAAGCCAAGAATCAAATCAACAACTTAGGACACAAGGAGGGAAAAAGCATTCAGTCAGAATAGCAAGAGGAAAACAAAGAAGGAAACATAATTTTTTTAAATGAGGAGAGGCTAAGAACCCTCTAGGACAACTTTAAATATACCAACATCTGAATCATAGGGTGCCAGAAGAAGAAGTGGAAGAGCAAGAAATTGAAAATTTATTTGGAAAAAATAATGAAAACTTCTCTAATTTGGTGAAGGAAACATATATACAAGTCCAGGAAGCACAGAGTTCCAAACAAGTTAGACCTAAAGAGAAATACATCAGGACACATCATAATTAAAATGCCAAAATCTAAAATATAAAGAGAGAATCTGAAAAGCAGCAAGAGAAGAGTTACCCACAAAGAAATTCCCATAAGACTATTAGAGGATCTCTCAAAAGAAATTTTTCAGGCAAGAAGGGACTGGCAAGAAGTTGTCAAAATGATGAAAAGCAAAGACCTACAATCAAGATTATCCAGCAAGGCTATCATTCAGGTAGAAGGGCAGATAAAGTGCTTCTCAGAAAAAGATAAAACTAAAGGAAAAGGAAAAGGAAAAAAAAAAAACCCAAAAACTAAAGGAGTTCATCATCACCAAGCCATTATTACATGAAGCATTAAAGGGATTTATTTAAGGAAAAGATCAAATCTATAAATATTTAAAGGGTAACAAATTCATAGTTATCAACGACCGAATCTAAAAAAGAAATAAACTAAGTAAACAACTAAAAGAGGAACAGAATTGTAAATATGGAGATCATATGGAGGGTATCAGCTGGGAGAGGGAGGGGAGACAATGGGGAAAATGTGCAGGGAGTAAGAAGCAAAATTGGTCATTGCAAAGTAGGGTGATATCAATAGCGTAGGAAACGGAGAAGCCGAAGAACTTATATGCGTGACCCATGGGCATGAACTAAGGGGCGGGGTATTTCTTGGGGGAAGTGGGGTATTGGGCAGAGGGACAAAGGGGAAATAACTCTGCTATTGGTCACATGCTTTCTATCAAAATACCAAATAATGGTGTGTATCCTATAACAAGGCGGATTGTCTGCCCTTCCTGGAGAGGGTATGAGGCCATCAAAGACAACTTGACTTGCAAAGTCAGATGCCACCTGGATGAGCAGAGCTAGCGCCAATTATCTGACCTGTCCGCAGTGGGTTTCTTCACCCACCGAAACGCAGCCATGCGTGGCTCGCAGGTGGGTTTCTCCCCCATGAAACCTGGGGAGAGCACAGTGAAACCCACGTCCAGCCAGATAGAAAAGGGTCCTGCAAAGACTGTGGGAAGCTCCTCTGTCTGTAGCTTTTCTTGCAGGCATGTTCACTAACAAACATTCGCAGTTAATCAGGACATGATGTTTAAAACCACATTTATAGACTTGAAGGTTATCAAAATAGTAATAAATAGCCCTGGCCGGCGTAGCTCAGTGGATTGAGTGCCAGCCTGCAAATCAAAATAGCAATAAATAGGTACTTTGTAGGTATGATATGACTTAAAATCAGCTCATAACATAATAGCACTCAATTCACAAATGTTTGGGGGATGCATCTGAGCTCAGCTTCCTTCACACTGCACATCCTGGGAGACAGTTGCATCACCAACTATGCTCATGCCCCTCCCCCAGAATAAATGGACATTTTTCCTTCCTATATTTGGGAATCTTAAGCAAATGATTATTAATGTGATTCCATGTTACGCTTTTTTTTACACATTATGTTGTTGGGTGCAGCATATTCCAGTCTCTAAATATGCTATAATTATTTAACTAGTCCTAACTGTTGGGCTCTTAGGTTGGTTCTGATTCTTCATAATCAATAATTAACCTATGTAACATTTTTATGTAACATTCTTACATAAAAATTGTGCATTCGATTTTCCAGCCAGGGCATATAACCAGGTTGCAAGCCAGGTCTCCAGTCAGGTCTGTGGCTGGAGGCAGGTGAAACGCAACCATACATGGATGTCTCTCTCCCTCTCTGCCTCCCTCCCTTCCTCTCTCTGAAAATAATAAATAAAACCCTTTTTAAAAAATGTTACGCACATTTTTGATAAATTCCTTAAAATGGACTCTTACAAGTAGAATGCCTAGGTCAAAGAGCATGGGTGACCTTAAATTTTTTTTTTTGATCTTAAATTTTTTGACTTGCCGAATTAATTCACATTCCTTTCAACGATGATTAAGGGACTTTATTTTTCTTCTCCTCGGCTATACTGAATATTGTCACTTCAAAAAAAATCTTTACTGATCTAAAGTAGTAAGTGGTAGAAAACCCCTTTCATACGTTTTTCTGCTTTACGAAGTATAACATACACAATGTAATCAAGAGTTGACGAGGCTATCTGTGATCCTGAACATGAGATCGCTGTGTACCACTCCGCTAAGTCGTAGGATGAAGGTTGTATGCAAAGGAAGGAGCTTCTGCCTCAGAACAGACTGAGTTTCTGAGTTAGCAGGAGCAGGCTTGGCTTCTGGTTCTAGCTAGCCCGTTCCCTCAGGCAAGTGCTACATTCCCTGGAATTGACTTTAAATATCTCAGAGGAGCCAGCAGGATGCTTATCTACAAGGGTGGGTCAGCTTTCTGCTACACCCTGAGGATCCTCCCTCCAGAGGCCATTAGGGCAAACGCTTCACCTACTGCCTTCTAAGTCAGTACCAGAGGCTTAATGACTTAGTATAAGGAGTGTCAGAACTAATTTTTCATATATATGAAATGAATGATGTGCAAGATATGAAGCTGACAAGTAACATTGTACCGGGAAGATTGCCTTTTTTGAACTACGTAAATAAATTTGGTAACATGTTTCTGGAGTAGCACCCCCTCTAGAACTCCATTTGTTCTTGAGCCCACTTAATTAAGGGCTTAGTTGCTTATCTGGCCAGAAGGGTAGCTCCTTACACCATTAAATACAGGTGCACCTGGCCCAGAGAGCGACTTTTCCAGGACTGTTCCCTAGAGTGCGAAGAAAACAGCAAGTGGGTACACCACCGAGTTTCCAGAAGTGTTTTGACTCTAGTGGTGCGTACCTGGTTCCTGGGGCAGAATCCAACTGAAACTTGCTTTCACGGCAATAGAACACCTGGTAGTGAGGTTGTGGGGAAGGAGATCTATCACGCCTAACTTCACCTCTGAAACTTTTTGCTCACCTGTATGTGTTGTGGAAGGACTAAACTGACCCCCCACTTAGTCCTGCAAATTCTAGATTATGCAGTATAAGGAACACAACATTAAATCCAGGTTGTCCAGCATTGTTGTTCAATAGAAAGGAAATATTTATAATCTTTAATGACACTTAACAGAAAGGGAATTGAAGTGCAGAGAGAATAAATAATTGACTAGGCCTTTCTCATTCCCAAATTCATGTTCTTTCTGCTATAATACTTGATACTTCTCTGTTATGAACTGACTGGTACCTCCCCAAAATTCCTAGGTTTAAGCCCTAAGCTTCATTCAACTGTATTTGAGGCCAGGGCCTTTGAACAGGTAATTAAGGTTAAGTGAAGTCATATTGGTGGAGCCCTAATCCAATGAGACTGATGTCCTCATGAGAAAAGAAGAGACACCAGGTTGTGGGAGAGGAAACTGTCGATAAAAGGAGGCCCCCAGCAGGTTGTCACCTGCTTTCACAATTTCGCATAAACCTCATTTTACCTTACCTGGTTATGCTAGTTGCAGGAGGACCCCAGAGCTGGGAAGTGAAGCAGTTTCTCTGTACTGTCTGTCTCTTGAACCATCTTCCCTGGTCGCCCTAGTGCAGAAATAGTTTGCTTTGTTGTTCAAGTTGGTAGTTTTGTCATCTCAATTAACTACCCAGTTCCATCAGTTTGGAAGAAGTGAAGGAAGTTGGAAAAGATCCAAGGACTTCTCATTAGGCCTGGCAGTTGACAGTCTTGAAATCAACATGGGACTTCAGTGAAGCCTATAACCATGGAAATGAAGTTCGCTTCAGAGAAACTAAAATGCTTGTAGAAGTCAAACGGAATATCAGCAGATTCATCACCAAGAAGCGTCCTGTGCAATGATGTGGCCATGCATCAAATAATGCATAGTGGGCTTTCCCCAGTTCTGTCCATGTAACTGTCCCTCTTTAGGAGGAAAGTATTCACTCACCTTGTCTGTCCTGTCGATGGAAAAGGAGGTGGGGAATGGAGCAATGACTTTGGGATTGGTTTCCCAAGTTAGAGAATCTATGTTCTCAGAGATCTTCAAGAAACAGTCATTTGGCTCTGGGTGGTTTTTTTTTTTTTACATCAGTTGATTTGATTTTTAATTAAAAAAAAAAATTCTCATTTGAGGACACGCTCATTGATTTGTAAAGAGGAAGAGAGAAAAATGTGAGGGAGATAACTTTGGTTGCCTCCTGTACATGCCCCGACTGGGGATCACACCCACAACCTAGGTATGGGCCCTGACCGGGAATGGAGCCTACAAACAATCAGTGCTCAGGATGATGCTCCAACCAACTTAGCCACATTGGCCAAAGCTGACTTGATAAATTCCTTCCACCACTGATTTTGTGACCCTATTCACTAAGGAGAATGTCCACTGATGCACAGACCTCACTTCTGCTTTGGTGTCGGGCCAGACTGCAAGTTACAGCTGATGTCGGACACGGGGTCTGTGTGCCCACTGCAGGGATCGTTCAAAACCCCAAACCTAATCATAGCTGTTGGTCTTGAAATCACTTTTAATCCGTATCATCTTCTATACAATCACAGGTCACCTTTAGATGGTGGAAGATTTCTCTGAGGAGTGAGTATCGCTCATCAAAGCCTGGAGAGGCAAAAGAATCTCATGAAGACTTCCTAGAGAACTCACATCTTCAAGGTAAGGAAGGGAGCATGTTATATACTTATCAGTTATGTTCCCTTTAATTATTGATAGTTTGTTGGAAAAGGATCAAAGATATCATTTGAAATACTGATATGTCATTATATACTTTATACGATATAGTAGATACAAAACATTGGGTTCTTAAATAGCAAATCGGCCCTGGCTGGTAGCACAGTGCATAAGGTGCCGGCCTGCGAACCCAAAGGTCACAGGTTCGATTCCCCAGCCAGGGCACATAACCAGGTTGCAAACCAGGTCTCCAGTCAGGTCTGTGGCTGGAGGCAGGTGAAAAGCAACCATACATTGATGTGTCTCTCTCCCTCTCTGCCTCTTTCCCTTCCCCTCTTTCTAAAAATGAAATAAAATCTTTAAAAAAAAAAAAGAAAAAGAAAAAGAAAAGAAAATCATGGCCCTGGCTGGTGTGGCCCAGTAGATCCAGTGCAGCCTGTGAACCAAAAGGTTACTGGTTTGATTACCAATCAGTGCACATGCCTGGGTTGCCAGGTCCCCAGTTGGGGGCATGTCAGAGGCAACCACACATTGATGTTCCTCTACTTTCTTCTCCCACTCTTTCATTATCTCTAAAAATAAATAAAATATTTACCAAAAAAAAAGAAAGAAAGAAAGAAAGAAAGAAAGAAAATTGTTAACATATCCTTAAATGTTATGTTAAGGGGGATTTTAAAAAATATTTTATTTTTATTTTTAGAAAGAGGAAAAAGGAGGGGAAAAGATAGGGAGAGAAACATCAATGTGTGGCTGTCTCTTACCTGCCCACAACTGGGGACCTGGCCAGCAACCCAGGCAGGTGCCCTGACTGGGAATTGAACCAGCGACCCTTTGGTTCACAGGCCAGCGCTCAATCCACTGAGCCACACCTGCCAGGGTTAGAGGGATCTTCTTTTTAAATTACTTTTAAGAGGGATCTTAATGTGTTTAAGATTCCAGGGTAACATGTGAGTTTCATTTATAATCTTAAATCATGTAAATACACATTTTTGCCACAATATGTAATTAAGATGGATTTCCTCTAGTAAAAATAAAGATTATTAAGGCCATAGACAAATGATCACATCCTTCAACTCTTACATATTTTGGCATTTATTTAAAATCGCTACCATTTCTTTACTGTCATGGTTTGCTTGAGAAGTTATCTTAACTTGGTCTTAAGGTACATCCGGGGTTCTCAAGAGTCAGCATCTCCCCGCAGCTCTTATTCGCGATCTGGGGTTCACTGTCCTTAGCCTCCAGGTAGTAGTCCAGGAATACATGTGCTGTTGCATGGATCATGGTGGAGTCTTAGGCAGTACATGTCCAAGGAGAGTGGCTTCACACATTCTCCAGAGAAGCAAAAGTTCACACTGCAGGTCACAGTTCAGCGTTGTAGACACCTGCCACGCGTCCCTGCTTGGCCCGGGAGGTTCCCGAATGGCTCCGCTGGCCCTGCCAGGTCCCCTGGGGGCTCTGTCAGCCCTGCCCGGTCCCCGCGCGGCTCCCTCGGCCCTGCCAGGTCCTTGGGGGGCTCTGTCGGCTCTGCCCAGTCCCCAGGCGGCTCGGTGGGCTCTCCCAGGTCCCCACGTGGCTCCGTCGGCCGTGCTGGGTCCCCGCACCGCTCCGTCAGCCCTGCCCGGTCCCCGGGGGACTCTGTCGGCCCTGCCCGGTCCCCTGGGGGCTCTGTCGGCTCTGCCCGGTCCCCGCGTGGCTCCCTCGGCCCTGCCAGGTCCTTGGGGGGCTCTGTCGGCTCTGCCCAGTCCCCAGGCGGCTCGGTGGGCTCTCCCAGGTCCCCACGTGGCTCCGTCGGCCGTGCTGGGTCCCCGCACCGCTCCGCTGGCCCTGCCCGGTCCCCTGGGGGCTCTGTCGGCCCTGCCTGGCCCCCGCGCGGCTCCGTCGGCCCTGCCCGGTCCCCGGGGGGCTCTGTCGGCCCTGCCCGGTCCCCGGGGGGCTCTGTCGGCTCTGCCCGGTCCCCGCGTGGCTCCGTCAGCCCTGCCGGGTCCCCGTGTGGCTCCGTCGGCCCTGCTGGGTCCCCGCGTGTCTCCGTCGGCCCTGCCGGGTCTCCCTGCGGCTCCGTCGGCTCTGCCTGGTCCCCGCGCGGCTCGGTGGGCCATGCCGGTTCCCCACGTGGCTCCGTCGGCCGTGCCGGGTCCCCGTGTGGCTCCGTCGGCCGTGCCGTGTCCCCGTGTGGCTCCGTCGGCCGTGCCGTGTCCCCGTGTGGCTCCGTCGGCTGTGCCGTGTCCCCGTGTGGCTCCGTCGGCCCAGCCTGGTCCCTCCGGGGCTCTGTCGGCTCTGCCCGGTCCCCGCGCAGCTCGTTGGGCCCTACCGGGTCCCCGTGTGGCTCCGTCGGCTGTGCCGGCTCTGCCCGGTCCCCGCGCGGCTCCGTTGGCTCTGCCGGGTCCCCGCGTGGCTCCGTCGGCTGTGCCGGGTCCCCGTGTGGCTTCGTTGGCTCTGCCGGCTCTGCCGGGTTCCCGCGCGGCTCCGCCAGCCCTGCCGGGTCCCCGGGGGGCTCCGTCGACTGTGCTGGCTCTGTCCGGTCCCCGCGCGGCTCCGCTGGCCCTGCCAGGTCCCCTGGGGGCTCCGTCGGCCCTGCCCGGTCCCCGCGCGGCTCCCTCGGCCCTGCCAGGTCCCTGGGGGGCTCTGTCGGCTCTTCCAGGTCCCTGCGTGGTTCGGTGGGCTCTGCCGGGCCCCCACGTGGCTCCGTCGGCCCTGCTGGGTCCCCGCGCGACTCCGTTGGCCCTGCGGGCTCTGGCCGGTCCCTGGGCAGGTCCGTCAGCTCTGCCGGGTCCCTGCGTGGCTTCGTGGGACCTGCCGGGTCCCCGCGCGGCTCCGTCGGCTCTGCCGGGTCCCCGTGTGGCTCCGTCGGCCCTGCCCGGACCCCGCGCGGCTGCGTCGGCCCTGCCGGGTCCCTGCGGGGCTCCGCTGGCTCTACCCGGTCCCCGCGCGGCTCCATGGGCCCTGCCGGGTCCCCGCGCGGCTCCGTCGGGTCCCCACGTGGCTCCGCGGGCCCTCTCCTCACACTCTCTCCGCAGCCCGCGTGGCTGCTCCGGTACCACAGGCCGCATGGCAGATTCCTTTCTACTTCACTCCAGCAGGCCGCATGCAGGGGGACCCCACTTCAACCTGCACAGCCGCTTGCTGCTTCCTCCCCGAGTCCTGGCCGAACCCCCGGACTGCGTGGTTCCTTCCCAGGTCCCCTCTGACTAGCCCAGGTCGCTTCTGCAGAAGAGTAGATGCAGCTCCTCTTGCTTTCTCTTCTCTCTCTTCCCCCGCCCTTACTTTATATACTGACCTTGAACACCCAGCATGACCTCCTACCCGGCTCCTCCTACAATGTTCTATTTTTGCCAGTTTCTCCGTATTTTTCAACCTTTATCGGCTGCCATCTTTACTGAGGGCAGCACTCTAGGGCGTGACTTGAGGCCTTTTGTAAAGGGAAAGACCTTAAGCCCAGTTACCCGGTCCTACTTCCCCCAGCCCGGGGCTGTGGGGAACTTCTGCTGGACCCTTGCTGTGCACCCTGCGGTTCTATAAAGTCTCATGCACCTATAAACCCAGCTTCCACAATGCTCAAAATGTGCATAACCCCCTATTCCCACTGTACTGTAGAAGCAAATCCCAATCGTTAAATCATTTCATTCTAAACTACCTCAGCATGTGTCTCCAAAAGAACTTTCTCCAACTGAACTCCTTAATAAATATTCCTTAATAATAAAATTTTAAAGCTGGAAGTCACTTTCACATCATGTTCTCATTTTTTGTTAAAGATCCAATGAAATAAATAGTATTATCCTCTTCTCAAATGAGATTCTGAAGGGGTGTGACTTTCTCTTTCTCAGCTTCACAGCTAATTATTGACCTTGCCGGGACTAAGCAGTGAGAGTGGAAAAATCAAGGATGTTAATCTTATTTTCAAAGGCCCAACCTGGGTTGATCTTTGATAATAAACATTCTTAGAAATGTTACAGTAAAACTGGAAAAGCTGGTGTTCATGCTGCCTGTCTTCTACCAGACCCAATAAGCAGAGACAGAGATTGAAGCTTCATGGGCACTTTATTCAGATGGTCTGAGGTCTGAGGAGTTCCATTATAAATGGGCCCTTTTTATAAGGAGAAGAAAAGTGTGGGTAAGGGGTTTGGAATTCAGGGGAAAAGTTAATGAGATAAAGCTGCAGCATTCTTCCATCTGTGTCCTGGGTGGTGATAATCTCACCCTAGAGCACAATGGCTCAGATACCACCTTGATGACTTGCAGTCTTCCTGAGGCACAAGGGTGGAACTGCTTATGGTCACCTGGAGCCAAGGTGGGTCATTCCTCCAGTTCCTAAAACAATTGCTTTTTACAGACATTGATTACTAAGCTTATTAGCTGTTACCTGAAACTAACACTTTCCAACATTTGAGTCCCCCATCAATAGCATGTAATAGTTGTTTTGTTTTGTTTTTGAGAGAGAGAGCGAGCAGGTTTGATTCTGTTTTGTTTCCTTAAATAGTTAAACACCTGAATGGTTAGCTTTCAAACATTATTTCATTAACTCTTTTATAGCAAGTATTTATAACATTCATTATTGGCTTAAAAAGAACCACGTTGGAGAAAGACTGTCCACGTTGAATAAAAATCAGTCCAGGCCTTCCTTCATTCTTTACTTAGTAACTGAATAGGCATGTTTCTGCAGAGATATGTGGTTATAAAATAAACTTCTAGAGAACACTTTTCCTTTTCAAGTTAGGACCCCTTCTATTTTCTAAGCCCTGTAGTACCACCTAACCCAGAATCGTATGATTAGTGAGTGCTAAATATTCAGGGACAGACCAAGAGATTTTTTTCTGATTGACTTCCATAAAACCCTGGAGATAGGGGTTTGGGCAGCATAGATTGGAGGTGATTGTCTTCTGACCAGAGGCTTATGGGCCAGATCTTCCTTTGCCTCTGGCTTGCCCCAGGCACCTCCAATGCCCCCTGGCCTGAGACAACCTAGTGGGGGTGGGGGAGGGGGAGGGGAGGGGTAACATCAGCTTCAGGAAAACCACTTGTGAGTTTCCTGATCCTGTAAAAATAGGCAATAAAATGGGTATCTAAGGGCGGACTGCAGCCTGGCTTCCAGTGAACCCTCCCTCCTGGAGAAAGAACGGAGGGATTCAGACCAGGAATGCCCCAAACAGGTTTTTATTTTATTTTATTTATTATTTTTAGAGAGAGGGGGAGGGAGAGAGGCAGAGAGGGAGAGAGGCATCAATGGCCTTTCACCTGCCTCCAGCTACAGACCTGGCTGGAGACCTGGCTTGCAACCTGGTTATGTGCCCTGACTGGGAATTGAACCAGCGACCTTTGGGTTTGCAGGCGGGTGCCAATCCACTGAGCCACCAGCCAGGGCTTGCAATCAGCTCTTAATCATTGCTTGCTGTTGCGAAGAAAAGATGTTTGACTGGGTTGTTTATTTTTTCCATCCCCTCTTTGTCATAGTCCCAAGATCCCCTCCCCCCACCAAAAGTTTTTCTCATCTAAAGTAATTCTTCTGCTTACATCCTTCTCATT
The DNA here is from genome assembly GCA_004026585.1 of Noctilio leporinus. NCBI lineage: Eukaryota > Metazoa > Chordata > Mammalia > Chiroptera > Noctilionidae > Noctilio > Noctilio leporinus. The sequence goes on from PVIW01000984.1 coordinate 15,201, forward strand.
GGTGACACATCTCTAGAAATCTGGACCTCCCTTGGTAGGACCTGAACTGGGTTCCTCTTGCTTCCTTGGCCTCTGAGCAGCACTTAGCTTGCGGTGACATTCCCTTCCCTGACTTCCAGGGCACTTGCTCTTGACTCTCCCCCTGCCTCACTGGCCCCAGTGCCTCTCCTTGCTGGGCCTCCGCATCTCTCCAAATCTAACTGCCTGTTCTTTTCTCTGCTCCTACTCCCTGAGAGACTGGATTAAAGGCTCTGGCCTTAAATGCCAGGCAGAACCAGATAAGCCCCTTAGTTCCAGTCTGTACCTCTCCCCGAAACTCCACACTCAGGTATTTATCTAGCTGCCCCCTGGACATCTGCACTTAAATATCTAATAGGTGCTCAAATGTGGCCTGTTCCAAAATAGCTCCTGATGATCCTCTAAACCCATCTACTTCCCCCAAATTCTATAGTTACCCTTGGTTCCATTCTTTCTTTTACATGTTCCACTTGATCCATCAACATAACTAGAACCCAAACTGTGGTAGGCAGCCTCCAAGATGACACCCACAGATGCCCACCAACCCATATTCGCACTTCGGTGCAATCCCCTCCCACTCTGTATCTACGCCAGCTGTGCGACCAACAGAATTCAGCAGAAGTGATGGTATGTCACTTGCAAGGTTAAGTTACAAATGACACCGCAGTGTGGCTCTTCCCCACCCCCCTTCTCCCTCTCTTTCATCTCGAGCTGGGGGAAGGTGGCTACCATGTCTGCAGGAGCTGCGGGAAGAGGCCCACGTTGGGAAGAGCTGAGGCTTCCAAGCACAGCCACCACCAGCTGTCTTGGGGGAGGAGGGCCCAGCCTCAGTCAGGCCTTGGATGATGCAGACCTATGGTGTCCTGACTGTAACCTCCTGAGAGGCAGACCTTGAGCCACCCAGTTAAGCCACGATTAGGTTCCTGAATCTCTGAATCTGTGAGATAGTAAGTGTCTCTTGTGTTAAGCGAGTAAATCAGGGGTAATTTGTTACCCAACTGTGGACAACTAATACACGAATGCTTTTCACCACCTCCACTTCTGGTCCAACAGGAGCAAGCCCTCTCCCACCAACTGGACTAGCTTTCCACCCTTGCCTCACAATAGCTGGTCCTCCTCACAGTGGCCAGGCCAGGCCTTCCTAAGTGTTACATCAGGGCCCGTTACTTCTCTGTTTTAAACCCTCCAACAGCTTCCTGACTCAACGTAGGGTCAAGTGAGTCAAGGCTGGTACTGATCTCCAGCTCCTCTCCCCTCTTTTTTTAATATTTTATTTGTTATTTTTAGAGAAGGGAAGGGAGAAAAGCAGAAAGGGAGAGAAACATCAATGTATGGTTGCCTTTCACCTGCCTCCAGCCATGGACCTGGCTGGAGACCTGGCTTACAACCTGGTTATGTGCCCCGGCTGGGGAATCGAACCTGCAACCTTTGGGTTCGCAGGCCGGCACCTTATCCACTGTGCTACCAGTTAGGGCTTCCTCTCTTGCTTATTTGACTGCAGGCACACTGGTCCCCTGATGCTTCTTGTATGACCCAAGTGTGCACCCTCCTCAGCCTTTGCTCTTGCTGCTCCCTTTGTTGAGAATATATTTCCCAGGATGTCCCCATGATTTGCTCTTCGTTCCAGCCTCCACTGAAGAGATCTTATTAGAAAGTCCTCCCCTTCCCCTGTACAGAAAATCCCCTCCTCCTCCCTTCCCCTGGAACGCCATATCTCCCATGCTACTCATCACCACTAGATGCACTCTGCGCCATTTGTTTATTTGTGCATCACCTGTCTCCATCATGGGAGTGAAAGCTCCAGCCTTGGTTATTGATGTGTCTTCATCTCCCACCCAGAACAATGCCTGGTACATTGCGCAACTATTTGTTGTATGAAGTATTTCAGAGAGCTCTTAGAATAGCACAAAAACAAACTCTAAAACAGATCCTTCTAAACTATCAGTTTGGTCCTAACAGAGTTTAGGTGTCTGAATAAGTTTATTCTGAGGTCAGAAAAATCTTATACCAAGATTAAAATCACACTACCACCGGCCTGCAAACCCAGAGGTTGCTGGTTTGATTCCCAGTCACAGCACATAAGCAGGTTGCAAGCCAGGTCTCCAGCCAGGTCCGTAACTGGAGGCAGGTGAAAGGCAACCATACATTGATGTTTCTCTTCCTCTCTGCCTCTCTCCCAACTCCTCTCTCTGAAAATAATAAATTTTAAAATCTTTAAAAAAAATCACACTACCAGACTGATAATTTTAAGATGGTTTTTCAAGCTCACAGACCAGGTCTTATTAATTGTTGTATTTCCTTTTTTTTTTTTTCAAATGAAAGACTTTAGGATGTGAGGGCAATTTGGTTGCAGCATCTGTCACCCCACTGATCGCCAGGGTTGATGTGGCTAATCTTGCTGGCTAGGCGGGTGTCCCCTTCCTCCCTCACTGATTCATGTGTGTCCCTCCTGAAGCTGCATGCTTGGTCGAAGGGGATGACCTTCCCAAGTAGAGGAGAGGACCGGTCTTCGGTCACAGGTATCCGAGTCGCTGCATTCCCCTGCTAGAACCTCCAAACAAGCTCTCAAGCTTCATATTAAAGACTTTATTTTTAGAGAGAGGGAAAGGGAAGAAGAAACCGAGGGAGAGAAACATCAATTGGTTGCCTCTTGTACCCCAACTGGGGACCAAACCCATGACATAGGCATTTGCCCTGACTGGCAATCAAACTGGTGACCTTTCACTTTGCAGGACAATGCCCAGACACCTTGGCCACATGGCACAGCAATTGTTCTATTTCCAAAACAAGGTACATGATAGGCAGTTAGTATATGTTTGTTAAAATAAATGAAGAAAGATATATTTTCTGATAGTTATTTAGTGTAAAGTAGTGTAAATAAAATTGCTATGCTCAAATGATATTTTCGTGATTAAATTATATAAGAGCACAGGACTAAGTTTTAGTACTTACTAATGTTTGTTATACTCTGGAAGTTACAAGATACACTAAAGGAATAAGTCATATAATTCTATACTAGACTGCTAGGGCTGCCAAAACAAAATACTACAGACTGTGTGGTTTAAACAACAGAAATTTATTTTCTCACAGTTCTGGAGGCTAGAAGGTCAAGATCAAGGTACGGGCAGTGTTGGTTTTTTCCAAGGCCTCTCCTTGATGTGTCCTCACATCTCCTTGATGTTTCCTCTGCATAAATGCCTGTGTGTGTTGCCTGTGTGCCTGACCTTCCATGTCTTATAAGAATACCAAGCCCTGGCTGGTAGCACAGTGGTTAAGGTGCCGGCCTGCAAACCCAAAGGTTGCAGGTTCGATTCCCCAGCCAGGGCATATAACCAAGTTGCAAACCAGGTCTCCAGTCAGGTCTGTGGCTGGAGGCAGGTGAAAGGCAACCATACATTGATGTTTCTCTCCCTCTCTCCCTCTCTGCCTCTCTCCCTTGCCCTCTTTCTAAAAATAATGAAATAAAAAAAATTAAAAAAAAAAACAAACAAAAAACAGTACCAGCCAGGCGCTGAGTGGTATGCCTCAGCTGGTTGGCTGTCGTTCTGCAAAGCAAAAGGTCACCTGATCAATTCCATTCTATTCCTGGTCAGGGCACTTGCCTGGGTTGTGGGTTTGGTCCCTGTTGGGGACATGTGTGAGGGGCAACTGGTTGATGTTTCCCTTTCACATCATTGTTTCCCTCCCCCTCTCTCTGAAAGTAAATAAATAAAATGTAAAAATAAGAATGCCAGTCAGACAGGGTTAAAATGCACCTATACGAGATCTAATTTAACAGAAGAGCCCTGTCTTTCAATAGAGTCACCAATGGTAGTGGGGCTCAAGATTCTCACATCTGAATTGGGAGGAGGTGGGCAGGATTCAATTCAGCTCATAACAAAATCCAAACTTTTCATAGTAGAGAACTTCCTGAAATTTTACAAGTAGAGTATATCTTTATTAAATTAGTAATTAATGATTGTACTAATTCTTACTGCTACTCTAACAAATTACCACCGATTTAGTAGCTTATATAATAAAAATGTACTATTTTCATTTCGAGAGTTCAAGCATTTCATTGGGCTAAAATCAAGGTATTGGTAGAACCGGGGTCCCCCTGGGGAGGTGTCAGGGCACGGGCGCTGCACAGGCCAGGCCAAGCCTGTGAGACCTGACCGGAAAGCCAGGAAAGCTGGGTGCATACAGGCCTCAATTCTGTAAGCCAGGGGTCCCTGGTGGGAATCTGGCCATAAGAACATTCCATATAACCTTTGAAGCTTGCCTGATGCTTTAACCTCCCTTGATGAGTTTACTGTGCCAGCAGCAGATGTTAAACCTTAACCTATAAGTGAACTCACCCTCCCTATTTTATGGCTGTCTGAAGTCTTTGTGTCCAATACACCCTGCCCTGAGGAAGATCTCGGTGTTCCTTCAATTGTTATCTCTGAACAATATCTGTTTTCTGTAATCAGCACTGTTTAACATTGATTGATGAGCTTTACATGCACACTATATGCCTTTAAGCTTACTGCACTCAATAACAGACCTTGGAAGAAGGCCATCAAGGCATTTGTCTTCAGAAATTTACTGGCCTTCTGTGTCCAAGCACAAGCTGTCTGGGAAGCATTCATTTCACCTGCAGCACCAAGAGATCTCTACGGGTCAGGGGTCCCCCACATAAAGTAGCATTTCTTCTGGTGGCTCTAGAGAAGAATGTATTTCCATGCCTTTCCCAGGTTCTAGGGGCTTCCTGCATTCCTTCTTCATCTTCCAAGCTTGCAATGGCTGGGCCCATCTCTCTCACTCTGATGCTGCTTCCATGGTCACACCTGCTTCTCCGACTGACCCTCCTGCCTTCCTCTTTCCTCCTATGGACCCCCATGATTACATTGTGCCCATCTAGTTAATCCAGGATAATCTTCCTGCCTCAAGATCTTTAATCACCTTCTGGCTTATGTGGCTCAGTGGATTGAGTACTGGCCTGTGAACTGAAAGATCACTGGTTTGATTCCCAATCAGGGCACATGCCTATGTTGTTGGCCAGGTCCCCAGCTGGGGCACATGAGAAACAACCAATCGATGTATTTCTCACACACTGTTGTTTCTTTCCCTCTCTTTCTCCCTCCCTTCCCCTCTCTCTAAAAGTAAATAAATAAAATATTTTTAATTAAAATATTTAATTATATCTACAAAGTCCCTTTGCCATGTAAAATCATATATTCACAGGCTCTGGATATTAGGATAAAGGGCATATTTTGTTGGGAAGAAGGTACGTTCTTCCGTCTACCACAATATGATACATATTACAACAGCCGGAATCGCAAAATCATTGCTGAATTTTTCCTCTAGGTTTACATTTTTATTTATTTATAAAAAGATTTTATTCATTATTTTTAGAGAAAGGGGAAGAGAGGGAGGAAGAAAGGGAGAGAAACATCAGTGTCCGGTTGCCTTGCACCTGCCTCCAGCTGAGGACCTGGCCTGCAACCTGGGTATGTGCCCTGGCTGGGAATCGAACCAGCAACACTTGGTGTTCAATCTACTGACTCACACCAGCCAGGGCTCTAGATTTGCATTTTTAAAAGGCAAAACAAATGTTTATTATTTTAAAAGTCATTCATATACTGTAAGGTATACACGATTGTTTTCATGACAATTAAAAGTGTTGCTTAATACAGACTACCTCTGTTCAAATCCTGGCTCCAAAACCCATTAGCCATCTGATCTTGGGGAAATTCTTTAATCTCTCTGGACCTCAGTTTCCTCAACTGTTGACAATGGAAATAATAATAACAATAACATCTACCTCATAGGATCCTCCTTATAAGAACTAATTGAATGAAGTGCTTACAATTTGTTTAGCACATGATATGCACTCAGTAAATAGTAGCTATTACAGTTTTTAAATTTTTAAAAATAAAAATTCCTTCTCTCTTCCTCCAGTCCCCAGAGCTAATTACTATAAATAATTTCATTTGCATTTGACTTAGTTCTATTTTGGGTTGTGTGTGTCTATTCTACAAAAATAGAATCTTTGATTCTTGACTTTGTTTTTGCACTTAATATATTGTGAACATTTTTCTGTTCACAATACGTAAAGAAATACCCTGTTCTTTTATAAGACTGGTATTCTCTTGTACACATACACAATCCTCCATTGATGGGCATTTTTAAACTCTTTAAGTTCCCTTGGCTGTTGGCTCAGTGGATTGGTGCCGGCCTGCCAACCCAAAGGTCACTGGTTCGATTCCCAGCCAGGGCACATAACCAGGTTGCAAGCCAGGTCTCCAGCCAGGTCCGTAGCCGGAGACAGGTGAAAGGCAACCATACATTGATGCCTGTCTCCTTCTCTGCCTCCCTCCTTTGCCCTCTCTTTGAAAATAATGAATAAAATCTTTATTTAAAAAATAAACTCTTTAGGCTCATGCTGAGACATGTGCAGGGGTGAGCAAGAGTAGGTTTACAGCTGTGAGCACATGAAACAGAGTTTAGTTTTGTATTATTATTTTATTATTTACTTGTATAATTTGTCCTCTTTTCATTGTTATTATTTTTATCCTTACTTATAGTGTATCTTTTACGTAATGATGGCTGGTAATTTAACCTACTTTGCCCACCTCAATATATCTTGGCACATTTAGGTGGAAATGTCAGTAACAGAAATTTCTAGATGTGGAATTGCTGCTCCAAAGATATGTACATGGTACATTTTGATAGCTAATGGAGTATTCTATTTAAAGGGTGAATTCTTGAAAACCTGTTTATGTCAAGGGGTAGTTGACAAAGAATGATATTTCTGTTGACCTGCTTGCATAGCACTAATGCCACTTACAACTCATTTGACCTTTATATGTAATTATGCCAACTTTATTCTACTTTTGAAAGAATTTTACATTGGGTGACTTATTTCAATATTCATAAAATGAGGCTTCATTAATATTGTTGATGTCACAATATTTCCATTTGAAGGAACTTAAAACCCTTGCAGGACATTTGGTTCCATCCAGAATGTCCACGGAGATATTTGGTCCATGCCAAGAGGTCTTTGAAATTTGGTCCTTTCCACAATGTCACATTGAGAAAATGTCTCTGGGTTCACATAGCCCATAATGTCTATTTCTACATTTGGTTTACAGGATTAAAAGCTAAACAATACTATCGTGTTTCATTGCCTGGTAGTTGTGCTGTGGTTGTGTTGCCTATAATAACCCTGTTTGCCTGGGTAGCCTGGTGGTAATCAATGGTCCGTGCGATGAGGCAGGCGGACTGGGGTTGCATTAACTATAGACCAAATGTCTCCGTGGACCAAGTGCCCGCTAAGCATTCAAAACTTACATCAGATGCCAGTCACATCACTACACTTACACATTGCCTTCCCCACAAAGCTGCTGTATGAATTATGCTCTGTCCACCAGGATACGGGGGTTTTCTTTCACCTTTGCCATCACTAGTTAGATATTGCTGTCTTTTTATAAACTTTGTCCAATCAGATGGTGAAATTAGAATCTTGTCTAGTTAACATTATCCTGATGAGTAGATTGAGCCTCCTGTCATGTCTAATTGCCGTTTATATTCTTTCTGTAATTTGCCTGTTTTGCCTGTTTGTATGTGAATTTTGAATTTTTTTGTCTGTTTGTTTCTGAGATCTTTAAAAATCGGAGGAAACATCCATAGATTTTTTTTCTAAGTTAAATACATAGGAACAATCAGGAAATTAACGATTGGAAACTTTTTTAAAATTTAGTTTAAGCTCTGGCAGGTGTGGCTCAATGGATTGAGTGCTGGGCTGAGAACCCCACAGGGTTCCAGTCAGGGCACAGGCCTGGGTTGCGGGCCAGGTCTCCAGCTGGGGGCGCCCAAGAGGCAACCACACATTCGGTGCTTCCTTTGCACACTGATGTTTCTCTTCCCCTTTCACCCTCTCTTCCCCTCTCTCTCTGAAAATAAATAAATAAATAACTATTTTAAACCATTAAAAATTTAGTTTAAGGTAAAAATGTGCCAATATAAACTTAGTTGAAACTGGTGATTCATGGGGTGAGATTGAATCCAACTTAAAAATAAGTTGTTTTCCAACTTTGCTTTAAAGTTGGTTGTCCATTTTAAGTTTGGTGTTTTAGATCTTTGAGTGAGTTCAAAGCGGTGGCTAACTATTTAGGGCAACCCTCAAAAATCTCTGCGATAAAACCAAATGACAGCAACCAGGCTTTCGGAAGCAAATGACAAAGACTGTTTATTTGGTATTGCATGTGAAAGGCAGTGTGGGAGAGCCAGTTTTGATGTCAAAGTTTTGCAATTGCTTTGTACAGTTGGATGATAATGGAGAGAATGGGGCTGAATGTTTGAAATGAGGGCCATAATGGAAAATTGTTAATACCAATAAACACCAATACTCTGAAATATTGGTACCAGAAATCAGAAAAGTGGGAAAGAACAGGCCTTACCTTCTTTCCAGCCCAGGCCAGCCCCATGTTTGGATCCATAATCCATCTTCTCAGCCTTGGACCTGGGGCTTCATTTCCTCCTGCCTAGACACACGCCTTTGACTCTGCTCCTCTGTTACTAGCTGTTCCTTGTTTTCAGCGTGGATTTCTAGAATTTTTTCCAGACCTGGGGTCCATTCTGTGGACAGAGGGTGGGATGGGAGAGTATTAGGGGCAGAAGCACTAAGAGACAGCATGGAAGACAGCTTCTTGTACATTGTCCCAGAGGTGATCTGTATGTATATACTGAATATGTTAGCATAAAGAAGAATCTATGAATGACCCACAGACATGAACAATGAGAGGGGGATTGAATGTAGGAGAAAGAATGGGGTGGGTGGGGCAGGGGGGTAGCAATGGGGGAAAAATAAAACAATTGTAATACAACAGTAAGAAATTAATAAAATTGAAAACAAAACAAAAAAGAAGCAGAATCTTGCCCTGGCTGGTGGCACAGTAGATAAGGCACCAGCCTGCAAACCCAAAGGTCGCTGGTTCAATTTCCAGCCAGGGCACATAGCCAGGTTGCAAGCCAGGTCTCCAGCCAGGTCCGTGGCTGGAGCACCGGCCTGTGAACCAAAGGGTCGCTGGTTTGATTCCCAGTCAGGGTACCTGCCTGGCTTGCAGGCTAGGTCCCCACTTGAGGGCTGGCGAGAGGCAGCCCCACATTGATGTTCCTTTCCCTCTATCTTCTTCCCTCCCCCTCTATAAAAAAATAAATAAAATCTAAAAAAAAAGAAAAAGGAATCTTACACCTTGTGTTCTATACCGTGACTTTTAAAAGGTTTTCAAATTTAGAAATTTCTTACAGCTACAAAAAAAGAACAGAAAGTAATATTACAGACACCCAACATCACTAACCAAAGATGTTATCATTAGTCACATTTGTTTTATTTAAACTTTAAAGTATATTTTGTCTGCTAGTAATATATTTTCTTTTTTGGTTTAAATTAGTCTTTTTCCATACTATTACTTTCACTTTTTCATGTCATTATTTTTAAGCATGCCTCTTATAAAATAGCACAAAGGCAGAATTATTTGCGTGTGAACGCATGTGTTATTTATGGCAGAGTCTTATACCTGGTATGATTAGTTCATTTACATTGATTACAATTACTACTCTGCCTGCCATTTCTATCATCCTATTTTGTGCTTTCACCTTACCATATGTTTTTTCTTTGCTTTTTTTTCCTCCGCTCCCATTTTCTCCTTTCCTTTTGCTGCCTTTATTCCATTTTTGTTTCTTAAGGCAGAGACGGTGGTTCCCCTTCCCTGGCATTATGGCTGTGTGACCCAGTTTTGCTCAGTAAGGTGTGAGCTGAGTTCTTTCTCATAGAGCTTCTCAGAAGGTGACTTCAGACAGGGACACACTCAGCTTCCATGCCCAGTGCTGGGCCCTACCCTGCCCCTTGGACCTGCCACACTGGGTCAGAACCACATTACAGTGACGCTGAGGGCGAAAGCCACATCCGAGAATGTGAAGCAGAAAGATGGAAGGATCCTGGACATGAATGACATTTGGAACTCCTTCACCAGTTTCACAGCCTATCCTCAGAACTCAATTGTGTGTGGGAAAAAAAAAAATTCCTATTTGTTAAGCCACCTTAAACTGAGTTTTCTGTTCTGTTCGGTTGTGGACCAACCTCCAACGGACTACAAGGCAACTATTTTGGAAATTATATTTTTTTCTCCTTTCTCCCTCTTTCCCTCTGTCCCTTCCTAGATTAAAAAAAAAAATTATGCTGGTAATATGGATTTATTATAGTGGCAAACAGAAGCCTCCACGACCGAAAGCTTACCTAAAAGAAGGGTTTACTGAGCCTTGGGCCAGCCAGGAAAGGACCAGGTCCTGGGGCCTGTGGGCTAAACCTAGCAAAGGCACAGTCCGCCTCCTAGACTCGATGGGCTCTTTTCTACGTGCAGTTTGGGGAAGGAAGATGCAAGGTGTTTTGAAAAAACATGTACTGGCTATATAGGTAAGGACTGGGAGAAAGAGAAGCAGGGCAGGTTTGAAGACAGGCGCAGAGTTCTAAGGACGAAGGGTGGCATTGGTTGTGGGCAACAGTCTGGAAATTAATGCGAAAGCCAGATGTTGCAGCACTAAGTGGTCAGCTATTCTCTCTAGAAAAATCTCTGAAATAGCCACCTGGAAGTTAGCTCAAAGTGCGGGCACACACTCAGGGATGTAAGCAGTTTTCTCTTAGCTCTGCCCTGCAACTGTTAACTGGGTCATGTCTCTCTCTACCAACCTCTACTCTGGCCTGCTATAATTTAGTTTAGGGTATATCAGAATATTTTTTCATGTCAGCAGAAATGTTACGAAACACAGATTAAAAAAAAGAGAACATTACCACTCAGGTTTAATCGCTTATAAAATTTGAAAATGTATCCTTCCAAACATGGTTTCCTGTTTACTAGAAATGGCAGAACCAGAGAGAAGTTTCTTTAATTCAGTGATTAACTACCATATTACAAATAAATGAACAAACATAAAAGTTATGCAAATACTTTAGCATTCAAAAGTAGAGGATAAGTCCTGGCTGGTGGCTCAGTAGATAGGCATCAGCCAGCAAACCCAAAGGTCGCTGGTTCGATTCCCAGCCAGGGCACATAACCAGGTTGCAAGCCAGGTCTCCAGCCAGGTCCGTAGCTGGAGGCAGGTGAAAGGCAACCATACATGGATGTCTCTCTCCCTCTCTGCCTCTCTCACTTCCCTTCTCTCTGGAAATAATAAATAAAATCTTAGGAAAAAAAAAAGTTAGATGATAAACACTATTTGGAAAAATTAAAAAAGAAAATGTTATTTATTTAAAAGAAGATTTTATTTACTATTTTTAGAAAGAGGGGAAGGAAGAGAGGCAGAGAGGGAGAGAGACACATCAATGTATGGTTGCTTTTCACCTGCCTCCAGCTACGGACCTGGCTGGAGACCTGGCTTGCAACCTGGTTAGGTGCCCTGGCTGGGGAATTGAACCTGCGACCTTTGGGTTCGCAGGCCAGCACCTTGTCCACTGTGCCACCAACCAGGGCTAAATTTTATTTATTTTTAAGTGATTTTGTTGTTGACGTTATATAGATGTCCCATTTCCCCCACTTTGTCCACCTCCAATCAGTCCCCTCCCCCTTCCATCTGACCATCACCACACTGTTGTCTGTGTCTATGAGCCATACATATATATGTTCTTTAGCTGGTCCCTTCACCCACTTTCACCCATCCCTACCTCTTCCCTCCCCTCTGACTGCTGTTCTCTGTTCCATGTATCCATGCCTCTGTTTCTATTTTGTTTGTCAGTTTATTTTGTTTATTAGATTCCACATAAAAGTGAGATCACACAGTATTTGTCTTTTTCTGACTGGCTTATTTCACTAAGCATAATAATCTTCAGGTCTGTCCATGCTGTCAAAAAAGGTAAGATACTTTTTTTTTTTTTTTTTTTTTACAGCTGTGTAGTATTCCATCGTATAAATGTACCACACTTCTTTATCCACTGATGATTAGCAATTTCTTGGTTATTCAGGGAGCTGGGGTAAAAAATATAACCTCTCATTTCCCCCTATAGTGAACATGTGAGCTAATGATAATATTGGTTGAGTCTTTGTGAACTGTTTCCTAATTTGGAAATAACAAAGGAAGTATGAAAGATATTAGGCAAAAGTTAACCCAGTTTTCATGAAATATTTATCTAGTTTTCTCCTTGCCTCTCTTGTGTTTTCCTGTTATATAAAGATAAGGATAAAAAAGAAGGTAGAGAGGAAGCAAAACTTGGTGGAGAAACTACATATAACAATAAGAGTAAGAATTAAATAAGATGAGGAGATACATGTTTCAGGCTGATCTGGGAAGGAAAGGGGTGGCAGGAAAACCACCTGGACCAGTGTCTGTGCCCAGTGGGAGAGGCTGTGGGAGTGAGGATGATGATGATGCAAGTCCTGCCTCACAAGTCCTCCCCACTGGGCCCACGGGCAGCTGAGTGAAAGCAGGGATGACCCGGTATAATTTAACAGCACTGGGGGTGGGGGGCGGGAAGTGCCCCAAAGCTTCCATCCTAGCGACAGTGCCTGATAATCATGTTGGTTTGTTGGTTTCTTTGAATTCCAGTTCAAATTGCCTTAATCTTTGGTGCAAGAATATTAGACTATGTCTTCAATTTGTGCGAAGGGAGATTTGACTTCCTGGAGCGGCTCTCAGACAATCTGCTCCTGCACATCATTTCTTACCTGGATCTTGAAGATATTGCCAGCCTTTCTCAAACATCACGCCGATTTTCAAAGGTGATGGTTAAATCTTTTGTGTCTATAGAGAATTTTCCTTCATGCTTTCTCAAAGTTGTTTCCTTCTTTTAAAAAATATCATAGTGATTTATTATTTGCACTTATTTTGGCAAGCACTTTACAACAGACACTGTCCTAGGCACAGAGGCAGCAGAGATAAAAACAGGTTATTTCTGCACCCTTCTCCTCTCCTCCACTCCCCCCACCCCGGAAACATTATCTTTACTTCCCTCTCTGTAAGCTTCAAGCACCTTTTCTTCCGCCTCTGTAATTTGTCTCCTGACCCATTGCTTCTACGGCTCACTTCTTCTACCCCTGAGACTTTCTAAGTCAATTTTCTCTTATGGTTTGCGTCTTGGCTCTAAATTCTTTCCTAGCCAGAATTCAAAACAAAAAGAGAGAGGGGGAGGGGGGAGGGAGAGAGAGAGAGAGAGAGAGAGAGAGAGAGAGAGAGAGAGAGAGAGAGAGAGAACATGTTATTTCTGCCTTTAAGAAACTTACAGTTAAAAATACAAAAACAAAAAACTTACAGTTTAACAGGACAGAGTCATACAGAGGCAAATTATTACAATATAGTGGAACCAATTCAACCAGGGATGTGTGCTTTAGGTACAAAGGTTGTACAAAGTGTACTGCACAGAAGTGGGTCACTGCATCTGGGTTTGGAGGGGAAAGCAGAGCTTGCCAGCTGGTTTGGCAGACTAAAGGCATTCCAGATCAAGGGGCATTTCAGGTCAAGGTGCCAGCCAGCCCAGGAATGGGCATGGCAGCATGAGAGAATAAGGCAAGCAGTGACTCCCTCCCTCAGCCCCCCTTTTCATTTCTCCCAGTAAGAGCCCTTTGCCGAATTCCTTATCTCCCAGAATGGGTGGTCTCGGGGACTAACTCACCGAGTCCTCCGTACCCCGAGCTGGCTGAACGGACTCACTCCCACTGCTTTGAATGAGCAGCAGAACAACCTAGCACAGAAAACACAGTTGGTATTGATTTCACCAACGTCAGCGTCTTGACGCAAACGTAATTAGTTCCTCTCCTGATCCTGGAAGGTACCTTGGTTCCTGCCCCCTCAGCGGGTTAAGTAAATTGATTTCCTTCCTGCACCCCCACCCTCAAAAGGAGGTTAGAAATAAGTATTATGAGCAATCAGCACACACACACACACACACACACACACACTCACGCACACACTCATGTATATATGTAGACATTAAAAAAGTATTTTAAAAAGATGTATTAAGCCCTGGCTGGTGTGGCTCAGTGGATTGAGTGCTGGCCTGTGAACCAAAGGTTCTTGGATCCGATTCCTGGTCAGGGCACAGGCCTGGGTTGTGGGCCAGGACTCTGGTTATGGGCGCAGGAGAGGCAACCACACGTTGATGTTTCTCTCCCTCTCCCCTTCCCTTCTCCTCTTGCTAAAAATAAATAAATAGGATCTTTAAAAAATATTACAGTCAAGATTTTGCCCTTATTGCTGATGGGAAGCTGATTATTCATACTTTAAATGATTAGAATTTGAAGTAAATAGAAGATACTAGTGAGGTCTGTTAACAGCTCCTGCCAGCACTTTGGTTGTTCCTAAAAGTAAAAGCAAGGGTTTGATAGGAAACAGCCGCCATGACCACATCTTGTGAAGTTTATTCCTTACATCGAGCCGCTGTTGTTCTGGCCAAGTTTTCCTACTTGCATTCTTACTCTCCCTCTCGCTGTCCTGCCACTTTTTTAAAAGATTTTATTTATTATTTTTCAGAGAGAGGGGAAGGGAGAGAGGCAGAGAGGGAGAGAGACATCAATGTATGGTTGCGTTTCATCTGCCTCCAGCTACAGAACTGGCTGGAGACCTGGCTTGCAACCTGGTTATGTGCCCTGGCTGGGAATCGAACCAGCAACCTTGGGTCCTGCCACTTTTTTAGTGCAGTTTTGAAAATACTCTCTAGCCTCACTGCTGCTCTAGATTCCAGGCTGCTGATTTCAGCCCTCAGTGGGCACGAGCTGCTTGAATAGATCCTGTTGAACGTGTGATCTTCAAGGTCACCTACAGGAGACAGGAGACAGGAGACAGGAGACAGGAGACAGAACGGTTCCCCAGGCCAGACCTGACCCGGCAGTATGGGTCTTCCCGGGGAACATGAAGACACCTAGAGGCACAGGGTGCGGATTCAGCCGTGGGAGGGGCCCCAGGCCAGGAGAAACCACGGTCCCATCCCGCGTGGAGAATGGAGAATGGAGAATGGCTGGGGACTGTGCTTCTTCTGCAAACTGCCGCGCAATAGGCCTGAAGAAATCCCCTCCGCAGCTCGGACCTGGGACGGACAGTCATGACTAGTATATAAACATATTCTGTCCCACTTTGGCTAGGGAGAAACAACTTCTCCTCGGGGCCTTGGACGGTGGTTCGCGAGTTTGGCCGAGTGATCGCGGCCAGGGAGCGAGTGAAACTGGCCACGCCAGGCCCGCGCCCAGCGCCTGACACCGCGGGGCTGGTGGGAGGTGGGGGGTTGGGGGAGACCCAGCAGCTGTGCTCTCAACCTGTCTTCCTGCGTTTACAGAAGCCCACGTCTAAGAGTCCAGTCCAAGAATCTGACCCATTGATACTCAACTTGCCCAGATAAACTATCTGAAGAGATTCTATAAAAGGCTAGAAGCGTGGGGTGGGGAGAGGGTTTTTCCAGCCACCAGGATCAGGTCAGCGTGGGTGTTTCCAGCAGCAGGCGGCCAGAGAGCGCGGTTCAGTTCTTAGCTCAGCCACTCCTCACCGGGAGCCTGGGGGCTGCCGCACCCTTTTCCTCTCGGAGCCTTGATTTCCCCATTTGTAGAAACAGGTTTCAACGAGGGAAGCCCTAGGGTCCCTTTCAACCATAGCTTCCGTATGTGAGGGTCACGCACCGCCGCCAGAGGGCGCCAAAGCCCACCTTTTGCTGCGCTTGGCTTCCAAGAACCGGGAACCCTAGTTGGGATGGGTCCCTTGGGTTTTGCGACCTGGCACCTACCAAGCAAAAAAGCTCAGGGTTTGAGGGTTTTAGATGAGGGTATTTTACGATCAACTTGTGATATAGAACAAAACTGTAAGCATTTTCGGTATAAGATGAGTCATAAATGAAGTTACACTGGCGGAAACTCTAGCTCTCAGGAATTCTTTCCCTTCCCGAAACCTCATCGTTTTCTCCCATAATCTCATTGCATAAGACACCCTGGTATCCTGAAATGTATTTACTGGACATGGGACAATCATCTACACTAGTTTTTAGAGTTTAAACCTTTTACAGGATGTTCAGATCTGTTTGTTTGTTTGTTTAAAGGAAGGAAAGGAGCCTTTATTCAAAAGCTGCACAATTTTGGAATAACCGCTTTCCACATGCATTACTCACTGAAGCCCATCAGTTAAGGCTAAACTCTTTAACTCTTTAGTTACAGCTGTAATCACTTAGGTCTATAATTAAGGCTAAACTCTTAATACCTGAGTTCTCCTAGCATTTCCCCCTGTTTCAATGATCTTATTCTATAGGGTTCATTTACAAACTAAAACAACATAAGATACAAAAGCAACACAATTTTGGAAGAATGGCAGGTTCTGTCTCAGCATTCGACCACTGCATCGCCATTGTGCAGGCCTCCTGGGGGAAGAAGAGCCTGAGAGAGCCAGGGCTTGTTTTGTTTTGTTTTTTAAAAGATGTTATTTATTATTTCCAGAGAGAGGGGAAGGGAGAGAGGCAGAGAGGGAGAGAGGCATCAGTGTAAGGTTGCCTTTCACCTGCCTCCAGCTACGGACCTGGCTGGAGACCTGGCTTGCAACCTGGTTATGTGCCCTGGCTGGGAATCGAACCAGTGACCTTTGGGTTCGCAGGCTGGCACCTATCCATTCAGCCACTTGGGTTTTGTTTTGTTTTGTTTTAAATTTTATTGTTGTTGTATTACATCTATCCCTTTGTTTTGTTTTTTAATATGCAGATACTTTCTACTTTTCCCTTGGTTGTTTATACTTAGAGTATGTTGTGATCTGAACGGAGAAAGTAGACCTTGAATGACTGTTGAAGGTGGGGTAAGATGATGAACAACCTGCCGCACCTCAGAATATTTGGGGCTGTCAGAACCCTAAGCCTCAGTGGGGCGGCTCACAGTGACCATTATGGGACTGGATTAGTCTTCAATATTTATGCAGAAAGAGTCTTCGGTGATTCTGCTTCGTCCTACTGTTCATTTTTGTTTGTAAATCATTTCTTTCCCTATCAGAGTACCTTCATAGTAGCGTGAAACCAGAAAGGAAGGCGTACTGGCTGCTTTCTTCTCAGAAAGGGGTGTAATGGAGTCATGAAATAGAGATAATGCTGAACACGTTTTTCCCCTCCCCACGAAGAAGTTAGGGTCCCAGGGGTCAAAGCAGGGCAGGGGAAGGGTCGGGTCAGACTGAGAGGATGTGGTGGGTTGGTTTGCTCACGAGATTAGCTCCCGTGTGCCAGGCAGAGCTGCCTGTGTGTACAGTAGACAGATAGCAATGGCCTGTCAAGCAGACCTGCCTGCATGAGAGGCCTGAGCAAGGTAAGGCAGCCCCACACGCATGGAGACCGGCGCTTCCTGTGAGCAGAGTCCTGGAGGCACAGGGGCGGTGCCAGTCCGCTGCAGGGCATCGTGCGTCCCGTGAGCCACGTGCTGGAGCGCAGCAACAGCAAGCTTCCTACAGGGCAGTCTGGGGGCTTTGTTTGGGTTTCTTACTTTGACTGCTGTGCTCCTGAATAGCATTGAACCTTCCCCTCCGGCTTTACCTGGTGCTTCTGCTGACTCCCCTTCTGCTTGAACAACCTGGAGCACCTTCTGGGGTCTGAAAGGCCTGTCTGGTACCATGGGCCTTCCACGTCATTCCCATGGATGGATGGATGGATGGATGGATGAATGGATAAGCTACTGGAAACGGTGAAGCAGCTTGTCTGGCCCCAACTGGAGTTATTTTGGTTTATATTTCACACCTCTTGTGCATTTTCCCTCTTGATGTCAGTTTCTCACCTGTTATATTTCTCTGCCTTCACCCTTCTGCCTCAGTGCCAACCACCCTTCTAGTTGGCTGTGGGCAGCAGTGAAGGACTCCCCGGGCACCAAACTGAAGTGGATTCTGGGGGAAGGATGAAGGACGAGGCCTTGAGTGGAGGCCTTGCCTTCTGGGCGGAGGGTATGGGTTTCAGCCCTTTGGTTTCTGACAGTTTATCGGCCCTCCGGGCGCCTTTTCCCTCCTTGTCACGTGCCTGTGTCCCCAGAGCTTCCAACCCTACAAACCGACACCTTTTGCAACAGGGCACAACCGGGTTCAGTCTCCTGAGTGCACTGTCGCTGCAGGAACCATGGTGCCAGGCAGTGTCTTGTCCTGGGCCCGCAGGGAGCACTCTCACTGTGTGTTTCCAGGGTGGCTGCTCCACAGCGCCACACGTCCAAGCACCTCAAATGTTGCTGTCCTCACGCCCGCCACCAAACCTAGGCTGTCGCTAAGGTCGGGGCTACTAAATAAACCTCAGAGAAGCTCTGTCTTTAGGAACAATTCGGGGGCCTGGTAGGTAAGGCATCAGGAAACCTTCGTATTGGTAGGTTGAGTGACAAGGGACTGAGGGAGCGGTGGCCACATGCAGCGGTGCCTCCCGGGAAAGTCATTAGCAAATCTTGGGCATCCGGGAGCTGACTTGTGGCAGCTTCGAACTTGGAAGGAGCCCTGGGTAGAGGGTCAGTTGCCTAAGGCACACCTTTCCCAAACCCGCCTGGGACGTCACCCTCTTCTGCCTCTTCCCACCCCAGCTGTGCAGGTCCGAAGAGCTGTGGGAGCTGGTAGTTGAGTCTGCCTGTGACAACGTCACGCCCGACATGAGGGCTCTGGCCAAGGAGATGGGCTGGAGGCAGATGTTCTTCACCAACAAGCTGCAGCTCCAGCGGCAGATCCGCAAGAGAAGACAAAGACAGGAAAACCAGGGCAGCACCCAGCTTTAGGGGGCCTGTTTCTTCCTGCAGGGCAGCGAGGCAGGGCTGTGTTTTCCCGCGGTGTCCGCATTCTCCCGTTCCGCTGAGAGCTCAGAGGGGTTGCTGGTTCAAGGGGCCATCCGAAAAGCCTCTGCTCACAGACGCCGCACACCAGACTCCGCAGGGCCGTGGTCAGGTCCGTCCTGCAGGACGGGGAGCCCCGCCCCTCACCCCCGTAAGAAACGGGGCTTCTGTAGAAGCAAACACTAAATGATTATTGGTAGGTTTTTATGACGTATCTATTTAGGCATTGGGAAAGGGAACAGGGCTTTTGAAATTTTTTTTTTTTTTTTTTTTTTTTGGTCATTTGACTCCATCCACGGATTTTGTGGCCACATGTGTTCACAGGGTACTGTGAGAGGCAATGGCCTTGGGAGGCATCCAGTCCCAACTCTGTTCCTAAACGTGTGTGCTAGGGCCCGACCTGTGGGCCTGGAAGCCAGGTGTCTGTCACCCCCGCCCCCCTGGGCCCTGGGGCGTGGCTGGAGCCAGGCCAGGTTCAACCTCCAAGGGCTGCCACCCCACCAGGTAAACCTGTCAATGTTTCTTAGAGGGTGTGTTTCCCAAAGGAAAGTAGACAGTCCCCACTTTCATAACCGGGGTTTTTAAGATCACGGGCTCTGGGTACGTGAGTTTGAAAAACCTAAGTGTGGTTTGTACTCTGTTAACTTGGCAGAGGAGTGAAGAAAGACCATTTTAGAGGAGGGATGTCTGCCTCCCTGAGATGGGTAATTAAAAAAAAGGTTTTGTTCCTAGCTCTCCTGATGATTAACCCCAGACAATGAACTCCTAGCAATGGATAATCTAATGCTTCCTTTTAGGCTAGAGAGCAAAGTAGCTTTCAGCCTCCCACCACCATGTTAACCTTCTCGTTTCTTCTTTCCTGGGGCCTCCATCTGGCTCCCTAGAATAAAATGACATGTCCAGCTCCTTCACCCCCCATTGCATGCCAGAGGGTCTCCCATGCCACCAAGGGACCTCCTGATGGTGGCGAAGAGGTGAACTCAGGCTGTCCTACCTAACTGCCTCTAGAATGAACAGTTCCATAGTCACGGCTCAGTGACAGATGGCTTTCTTCTTGATAAACCTGTGTTAATCGCAAACCAGATTTTCACACCCATTCACACATCCTTAACACTTGGTCATGTAGATTCCCAGGGACAGCTGTGAAATCAAAAACTGGCTGCTCCCTTGTAGGTGTGGTGTCTGGATTAAGTCCAAGCACAGAGCCAAGGGCCCACTGGGGAGAGACCCAGGCGTGCGGCCTGCCTGGCAGCAAGTCTGCCAGGTCCCGGGTGACCGGTAGGTGGGCAGCATCTGCTTTTGCGTGGCTCCTGCTGCCTGTTTCTCCCCGAGGCTCCTGATTTCACTCCTGGCCACCATTTTGTGGACGTACCACTTGGTGGATCCACGTAACTGTACACATTTAAAATGACACATCATCTGTAACATTGATGCAGTGTCAAGAGCTAATGAATTTTATGGGTTGTGTGTTATCATCTAAGATTCTGAAAGCTTATGGGCACATGTGGTCATCCAGATTCAGCAGGGACCCAGGGGAACCCAGGTGTGGCCATTTGAAAACATTTAGTATAAACAGATGCTAGAGGTAAATAACAATTAAACGTGGCTTATATGTTGACAATTGTTAAAGTTAAAATAATATCGGTTATTAGAGTATTAAATTTATAATTATTGGCCTTAATAACTTGGGTGCCTTACTACCTGACTCTAATAATTTTGGCCAAAAGATGAACAATTATCATCAACCTAAAATCCTACTGCAGGGCACCCGCAACCTCCCCCATTGGAACATTGAGCCCCTCCCCCACCTCGTTTCCCATTTGAGATCCCGGGTGAGGGCTCACAGGATGAAAATACAGCCAGTCGTTTCTTCTTTGCCTCTACTGGCAGCTTTCGTGTAGGTGAACCTGCCATGTTTACAACGCACCATGGCGGAGTGAAGTCCCGCCCAGGGCATTGTAGAACCTTGCCTTTTTTCATCTTTCCCGTCAAAACGTGTTTCCACTGTTATTATTTACCATTGTAACTGTAAAAGTAAAATACTGATATATTCTGGTGTTTTCTATGTTTTAAAGTTAGGATGATTTTGAACACTAGCAAATACATTTGTAAACTAAAAAAAACAAAAAAGAATCTAATTTTACCTCCTATTTTAACTTGTTACTGCTTTTTCCTGAACAGACTGGTGTCATATGTGCATTAAATCTCACTTAAATGGAATGCAAAACGTTTCATTTTACTGAGTCAGGCCAAGCCTTTGGGAGAGATTATGATTTGGGGGAGGGGTGGGAAACAGGTAGGGACAGATGACTAGTCACCCCTTGTCATTGCTTTCCAAGCTGCCCATGTGCAAGATGTCATCAGCCCTCATTTATTACCCAGATTCCCAAGATGCTGAAGAATAATGTAAACATAAAACATTTGTGCCGTGTCATTTTCTGATCTGACCTTTAGTGTAATGACATGAATCTCCAGTTTGTGTTAAGGTAATACAGTGAAGGACTGTCCAAACTTCTCAGCTCTTAACAGTTGGTTTCACCTTGAAATGGATGACTTTGACCAAATGCCAAAACATGATGTAGACACCAGAGAAAAATGTGCACCTGCAGTTAAAAGCACAATGTTATGTATTGTCATCTTACAAAGCACAATTATTATCTGAGCATCACCTCTTCATTATTTTGAAAGGACATCACCTCCATGCTGAGACAGCATGAGTTTTCCCTTGTAACTGGGAGCCCTCAGGGCCAGGAGTGACAGGGGAGTCGCTTACCCTGCTCATCATATCCTCTCCAATGTAGGTCTCCATTCAGCGCAGTTACTTTCACTTGGGAAATCTGTTCTGGCCATCCAGAAAGTCTTTGTGCCATGATCCACGGTCACAGACTAAGTTGGAATACCCTTTGAAGTAATAATAATAGCAGCTACCATTTACCGTATACTGCATACCAAAAATTAAACAGGTGGTAACCAATTTAATTTTTACAGCGACCCTTGAAGGTAAAATGATGTTACTTCTGTCTTATAGAGGAGGGGTTTGCAGGCCAGTGCTCAATCCACTGAGCCACTCCAGCTAGGGCTATTCCGAGCTTTTAATGAACTAAATTAGAGCCCCATTTTTCTAAAAATTATCTTAAGTTCATTTAGATAATAAAGGAGTGAATTCTTCAAGATGCTCAAACACATTTAGGAAAAACGGAGGAAAGAACTGAGTAGGGAGTTGAATGTGGATCACTGGTCTTTTCCCAGCCTCAGTCCACCCCCTCCTGCCACTTTCCTCCACGACTTCACCTGGCCATGGGAGAGGCTCCCCAGGGCCAATCAGAGACCCTCTGTTGTTGGTCCTCCCCTGGCATGTGACCACCGGTCTCAGCTGTCCGCCATGGCCCAGTTCCCCTTTTCCTAAATGACCAACGCTACTTCTGCCCAGTCTTTTCCATTCAGCAATGGCTTCTCCCCTCACCTCGCTGTGCTATGAAATTTGACATGGGAGGCTTCGGGTTCACACAAGTCACACTCCGTCCATTAGTATACTTAAGACGGGATCAGAAGCTTTCAAAAGGGAGACTAAAAATCTTGCTTTCTTACCCCCACAGCAGCACTAAGCCTAAAGATGCTGAAAAAGATGGCATTGAAATTTCCTTAAAAAAGTGTGAACTTGAAACAAAATGTAATTCCAAAGGTATATTTTCCTTGACTCTATGAAGTTAAAAGTTTACCATTTTAGTACCTCTTAAGTTGTGCATCATTTTTTTAAAAAGAAAGATTAAAAAAAATTTATTTTTAGAGAGAATGGAAAGGAGGGAGGAAGAGAGGGAGAGAAACAGAGATCAGTTTCCTCTCTCACACCCCTAACTGGGGACCTGGCCCACAACCCAGGCATGTGCCCTGCCTGGGAATTGAACCGGCGACCCTTTGGTTCTCAAGTCAGTGCTCAATCCACTGAGCCACATCAGCCGTCATTTTGAGAGTAATCATTCAGAGTTTAAAGAAAAAGGCATTGAATATTTTCAATGTAGATGTGACGGTTCATTAAATGCCAGAAATGGATCATCGCAGCTTTTCACACCAGCAAGGCAGAAGCCATTGTGGTGCCCTGCAGGGGACCAGCTCGTGAATGGCCTGGAGGAAGGCCTGCAAGCTGGCGTAGGGGACACTGCTGAGTGTGGGCCGAGGGAGAGCCAGCAGGAGAAATCACAGGCATCAGGCTTTCTGATGATTCAGTGTCTTGCCAAAGTAGAGATGTAGCTGCCGTCTGAGGGCTGAGTTAATAGGCCGCCTACAGGGCTTTACTTTTGTCTTACACATGGGCAAGTCAATAGATGTATCTGGATTCGCTGTTTGGCATCACACCAGCCAGTCAAAAGCCTGTCTTGTGAGTGCTTGGAACTGCCGGTTACTCACTCGCAGGGCCGCAAAAGCAATGGTGGGCCAAACAAGCATGGGGTCAAAGTGGTGACCCCGACAGGTGCCAGAAGTCACTGCCACGTGCTTGCAGTCGCATCATGGCCAGTCTCACTGAGGATATCCTTGGGGAAACAGCAAGAATCATCCCCTTTTATTCGGTCTTTACCTGAGCCCTCATCTTTTTAATATTCTGTGTGACAAATGGGAGTACGAATCGCCACAGCTCACCTGCTTCCAACCAAAGGCCACCGGTGTCAAGGAAAAGCAGTTGTGTACCCAGGTGCAGGCTGAACCGCTGCCTTTTTTTTTTTTTCCATGAAATACCATGTTCGTTTCTGTTCGGCAGACATGAGACTGAAAACGAGGCTGTCACTTCAAGGAAAACTACTGCAGTATTTGTTGCCAGTGATGATTCACTTAAGCTGTCAAAAGGAAATTAGAATTTTGGAAAAGTTTGATCACCCTCCATGAGTTGGTCCACTTCCTAATTGAGCCATAATTCACACACCATAAAATGTACCCTTTTGAAGTGGGTTTTGTAAATTGGCAAATCGGTGTGACCACCACCATTATCTAGTCCCAGAACATGTCATCCCTCCAGAACCGTAGCTGCCCAATGCCCGTTAGCAATTAATTACTCTCCATCTCCTCTCCTCCCGGACCCCACCAACCTCTAACACACTTTCTACGCATTTGCCTGGCCTGAACGTTTTATATAAATGGAATCACACAAAACTCAAGTGATGTTTTAACATTTTATGATATATGAATGTATTTGGAGAATCTGCAGAACGCAGTGGACCAATATTTCCCAAATGACTAAAGCATTACCGTACAAAATCATAACTAAGCCAAGCATCCATTTAAGTTGCAAAACAGATCAATAGCTCTTAATGGACTGTTTACAAAAACGTCATTGATATCATGTCATATTCCACACTGCAAATAACCTTTAGGAAATACTATCGAGTTTTGGTGTGATATAAACTGTCTCCCCCATTATTTGAAAAAACTATTAAAATAGTCCGCCCATTTCCAATTACATATAAGTATGAGGCAGAATTTTCTTAATATGTATCCATCAAAACTACATATTACAGCAGCATGAATGCAGAAGAAATAAGAATCTAGCTGTCTTCTATAATGCCAGAGATAAAGGAAATTTGCAAAAATGTAAAAGCAATGTCACTGTTCTTACTAATTTTGGGGGGGAATATTGTTACTTTTCATAGAAATTTACGTATATTAACATAGTAAGCTCATCCTTGTTATTTATTTATTTTAAAAGATTTTATTTATTTATTTATTTATTTTTAAAGATTTTATTAATTATTTCCAGAGAGAGGGGAAGGGAAAGAGGCAGAGAGGGAGAGAAGAATCAATGTATGGTTGCCTTTCACCTGCCTCCAGCTACGGACCTGACTGGAGACCTGGCTTGCAACCTGGTTATGTGCCCTGGCTGGGGAATCGAACCTGCGACTTTTGGGTTCGCAGGCCGGTGCCTTAACCACTGTGCTACCAGCCAGGGCTTAAAAGATTTTATTTATTATTTTTAGAGAGAGGGGAAGGGAAAGAGACATCAATGTATGGTTGCCTTTCACCTGCCTCTAGCCACGGACCTGGCTGGAGACCTGGCTTGCAACCTGGTTATGTGCCCTGGCTAGGAATCATCATTGTTATTTTAAAGTTAACACATAAATATTAAAATTTTTTTCTCAGTTCTGCTTTCTAATAAAGTAAGTATGATTAAGATTCAGTTTACAAAAACAACCTATCTTTGGGTCTTCATTGGTTTTTAGGAGTGTAAAGGGCACCTGAGACCCAAGAGTTTGAGAACTTGAGTCTGGCACAGGTAGTCTGCATCTTCCAGTCGACAGGCAGACACACCTACCAACCACCGTACTGGACCTCTGTGTATCTGTTATATTATCAACCACAGTTTCATATAAAGAGGTTCCCAGTCAGCTTTCCCTGAGGTCAGTCGCCGCACTGTCACCTTCAGTTTTGAGCAGCGGCTGCTCACTATTGCACGTGGCTAGGGATCAGGCAACCTGTTGATTGAAAAGCGTGGAAGCAGAAAGAAGGAGAATAAAAATATTATACACCATGAGTGCTCCAAAGGTCGTCATTGACTGGGATGTTGTATAAAAGGAAATAATCAATGCAAGAGAGATAGGACAAGTATTTGACCTTGAACAGAGAGACTCTTAAATATGTTGATGGTGGTTCTCTAATCTCAGCAAGTCAAGAATCAGCTGATAAGCTTATCAAAAGGCAGGTTTATTTGCCCCATGCCCCAAGATTCCAATTCATTAGGTTTTTGTAGTTGTTGTTGTTAATTTCATTTATTATTTTTAGAGACAGGCAGAGAGGGAGGGAGACATCAATGTATGGTTGCCTTTCACCTGCCTCCAGCCACAGACCTGGGTGGAGACCTGGCTTGCAACCTGGCTATATGCCCTGGCTGGGGAATCGAACCAGTGACCTTTGGGATCGCAGGCCAGCGCCTTACCCACTGTGCCACCACCCAGGGCCTCATTAAGTTTTAAGTAGCCCCAGAAATCTTCAATTAAAATAACCTTGGATACAGATTTTAAATGGAAAAAGTGCATGTGCATGATGAAAAATGTCAGACCTACCCCAGGCCCCAAAATTTTCCCGCCAGAGCCAACGACTGTTCATGTTTTCTTGTGTTTCCTCCAGAATTGTTCTACATGTACACAAGCCATGTGAATAACTTTCTTCTGTTGTTAACGAAACATGGTGGGGGTCAAGATTAACTATGTTTTATCTTGCTTTTTTCTTTTAGCAATCTACCCTGGATATTGCTTTCTAATTTTATATGTGAGCCTATCTTTTAAAAAAATTGCACAGATACCATATTTTATTTAACAGTCCCCTATTGGTGGACAATAAAATTATTTCCAGTCTTTCATATAACAAACAATACATAAAAATTCCTGTTAATTTGTCTTTGTGCACATGTAAGAAAAATTTTAGGGATGCATTAGGTGAAAATATGGGCATTTAATTTTTTTCTAATTTTTATTTATTAATTTTTAGAGCAAGGGGAAGGCAGGCAGGCAGAGACAGAGAGAAACATCGATGTGCAAGAAAAACATCACTCAGTTGCTTCTTGCACACCCCTAAGTGGGGAACTGGACCAAAACCCGGGCACGTGCCCTGACTGGGAATCGAACAGGCAACCTTTCTGTTTGGAGGCTGGTGCTCAATCCATTGAGCCACACCACCTAGGGCAAGGTGCGTGTACTTTAAATGTTAAAGTTGGTCTTAGCCCTTCTGGTATCCTGGTGATTCTCTCCAGCTGGTTCTATGACCGCAACTAAGAAGAACTTCCAAGGGAAGAACCACACAGATAAGCAGTTACACTTCTGGAATTTTTCTTTTAAAGCC
Source organism: Noctilio leporinus (assembly GCA_004026585.1). Classification (NCBI taxonomy): domain Eukaryota; kingdom Metazoa; phylum Chordata; class Mammalia; order Chiroptera; family Noctilionidae; genus Noctilio; species Noctilio leporinus. The sequence continues at coordinate 41,789 of PVIW01000984.1, forward strand.
AAGAAGATAGACTATCTTTAAACAGGACGAAATTTATTTAGTCATATGTAAATAAAAATTATTTGGATACATGAGGGGAAAACTACAAAGCCTTGTAACATAAATATACAATTAACCTTTTATAATATTTTCAAAGAATAATAACATCCTAAACAGGAAATATTAATACATGTGCTGTAATTCTTTATAGCATTCCCTTTTATTCTGTTGTCAATGTGAATATTGCAGGCAGATTTTACTCTATTTTTGTGAAACGGGAACTTCTGATGTGGTAGAAACCACCACTTCCACACGTCTACTCAATCAGTCAACGAACAACTGTGCAAAAGGAACGTGAGCAGGTTTAACTTGGCCCTAAAGCGAAGGCCGGGCGCCAGGTTAGGAAGTTGCTACGTATGGCTGCATAACCAGCAGTGGGCGCATCGGAACGCATAGGCAGGAGCACCGTTCAAAGCCCCTACCCCCGGCCTCTTGTTAATGTGCTGTTGTCATAAAGTGGACGTCATGAAGTCCTGTCGTCAGTTTGAAAACACGCACATTTTCCCATTCACGGTAAATAGAGGGAGTAGGAACAATGCTTCAGCTTTTAAGATCACCCTTATCAAAATAGAGAGCTGGGTTCTTCAACAGCAGCAAAAGCTGTAGCGGCACCCGCGGGTCGTCGTGTTGAACCAAATGAAGGGTGCCCTACAATTTATTATCTAGACTCACCGACCATTCCTGAATCGTTCATTGGAGGTAATAGCGAGTGTGTATATTAGCCAGGCCCTTGTTCCTCCTTTCCATTAGCTGCCTTTTATTATTATTGTTATTTTCGGGGTGCCTCTGGGCACACAACCCCTCCTGCTAGACATCACAGCAGGAAATAATGAAGAGGAAATAAAAAGGAAACTTGTCTATGTAATTACCTGCTAACAGCTCTGAAGGGTTTTAAAGAGTAAGAGACGTTGAAACTGCTGGTTAAAATTAGGCTTGAGGTAACATTCTGTGATTCTAATTATGACTCCCATCCCTGCTTCTAATTACCCGAGGTAACTAAGAACGGTCAGTACTCACTTTAGATAAATTTGACCCAAGACGCTGGCAATGATATTAAAGGATTTTTGTGTGTGCCGAGCAAATGTGTGTGAGTAGAAATTTAAACAGTTCTCAAATACGTGTAAACAAATAAGGCAGCCAGAAATTTCAAACTGACTCTGGGGAGATAAGTCTGCAGTCTGAGAAAGGTTTGGCTTAGAATAACGGAGATCTCAGATAAAGATGACATGGATCACAGTTCTCCTCTGTACCAAACAGATCAAAGACTATTTTTAAAACTGTGAGGATCTCAGGCCCTGGACACTAGCTATTTGCCACTCCTACCCCGATGTCAGATGCAAAAATACCCAACCTCACAGTCTTACATTCTGGATTTGTAACACATTTTACAAATAATTTAACCACCAACTTCATATCAAGCTGCAATTAGTTCTTGGTTTTATTTACTGGGTACGAGAAACTCAGAAAAAAAAAAAAATGTACAGGCCCCAAGTTGTGCTCATAAACAAAGAGGCCAATGAGATGAATAAAAGTGCTTGAATGATAGCCCTTGATTCAGAAATGGTGAGTACTGATACAACTTTAAGGAAATTGTGATTTAGGTTGTATCTTAAGAGTCAGTGTGCGAGTGGATTCTGTTGAATTAGGATTGATGACAAATGCTTTTCATAAAGGAAGATTGAAAAATTGTACTCCCTAGTTGCAGAATTCTTTCATAAAAATAGAAATTTTTTTCTTTAATGGTACTACGTGTATTACCTTTGAAATGAGCTCCTGTGTTTATTTTACAATGGGAGATCAACAGCTCCCTGTAACAGTTAATTTCTGAAATCTAGTCATACTCTTGTGCTTAAAACCCTCACCTGTGAGTTTCCAGCATTTAGACACTCTATCTTCACTTTACAAAGTACGGGCAAACCTTAGAGATATTGCGAGTTGGATCCCAGATCCACAGCAAAGCCAGTATCGGAATAAAGTGAGTCATAATCTTTTTGCTGGCTGAGGGTCTTGCCAACATGGTAAAAAACACAACATCCATGAAGCCCAATAAAACGAGGTCTGCCTGTTACTTGAATGGAAAAGCATTTATTCCTTGTCTTTGTTTCCAAAAGCTTCATCGAACCCTAGTCCCAGTGGATGATGAGAGAGAATAGTCGTTATAAGGGCATTTCTACCAATTATTCATAGGCTGTCTTTGAAGGACATTGTCATCTTCCCAAGGGGAAGAGGGCAGTGCTTCTCTCAAGTGAAGTAATGACAATGACATTCACAAGTGACAGTGCCAGGTACCGTACAAAGCGCTTTCCCATGATGAGTCATTGGCCCCTCACAGCGACCAGCTGAGGTAGGTGTGAGAACCACAAAGAAATCTCACATGAAACATAACATGATGCTACGCATGTGCATCTCCCATGGACTTTTTTCGGGATTGTTCTATAATTTGAATACATGGTTGAATGAGTAAAAAGAGTATTCCTACCAGGTAAAGTAAACCACATATATAGAAGGAAAAGTCATATTTTTGTGTGATGTCGTAGATCCAACCTATAAAAAAAAAAGAATATATTCAGTGTAACGTAGTTATAAACTAAGTACATAAACCAGGCATTTATTGCTACTTTAAATATCTCTATACTAGATGTCATTTAATGCCTGAAATGTTTCCTTTAGCCACTTATAGGCCCAGGCTGTATAAACCAGAGTTCCTAGTACCTGGGGTGACTGCATTTATCTTTTAAGCCATGAAGGCACTTTTTAAGGCTTTGGAATAGAAGCCCACATGGGCTCACATGAGAATCTTCTGGCTTATATTTCTTGGGTCATAATTTTTAGGTAGGCGCAAAGCCAGCAATAGAAAGTGAATCTAATGATTGTCTTTTTTTTTGCACAAATGTAAATACAAGTCTTTTCTAAAACCTTCAAAGCTCTTTTGAAGATGTTTCTATTGCCTATCAACAGGGAGTCTGAGCAGAAGACACTGCAACTGACAGTCATTCTGAAATAGAGAACAGCTGGTGTGTCCTCACTGCCAATCTCCCTCTGCCTCTGCAGACTACGGAAAGCATCTGCTAAGTATGTGACATAATTGTTGGAGCCTGAAATATAATAGGGTAAATGTCCATTGCAGAGAGAATTCCATTTCCCAGGTTTTATCAAATTCTTATTTGCAGCTATAAAACTTTAATGCCTATATTTACAAAATTTTAAATTGCCAAAGATCGCGTAAAATGCTAACTAAATGACCAGTTCTTTTCAAATAATACTCTAGTATGGTAATCTAATAATTTCATGGGATAATCTTACTGGGCACTCTGTAAAATATTACTATATTTCATGGATTCTAAGGTATCATGAGTTACCGGGTTCATCCATCCCTACTTTACGCGTCACTAAGGAAGAAATACCCTTGTCAATTAAAATATGATTTTTAGAACTTTGTAAAATGCATTCCGATTTCAGAGAAGTTAAAACATGGGGGAGAAATGTCTCAGAAAACCATGAATTGAAATGTTTCTTTCCCTTTAGTGATTCATTCTAAGAATCAGTCACATGCCACGGTCCCCACGTAGCCAACCAGGCCAACTGAGAGGATTAAGCCACACACAAGACTTTTATTTATGGTACGGATGTAAATGTAAGCATTCACTTTTTCTGTTTCAAGTGCATTGATTAGCAAAGGCAGAAGAAAAATAGAAATGATTTCATGACCAAACACAGCATTCCACAGCCACTTTTCAAAAATGTCTTTTAAAATTCATCTTCCTGCCAAATGAATGCCTTGATCATCTCCCGGCTACACAAGAGCAGTTGTTAAAGACGGGGCCAGGGACTCTGACGCCCTGCTGCTTCTCATGCCATTTTGTTTACTGTGCCTGGATCAGTCACAGCTGTCATCAAGAAAAACAGAGACACTTCATAGCATTAAAAAATTATAATTTTTTAACCAACGAAAAGCCATGAATTCTGAGTAAACTTTAAAAGTTAACCAAGTTTTGAGCTATGATTCTTGAAAAAGAAAACATCACACTCCTTCGGTAGGGCTTCGTCAAACGTTCTACTGTCTTTTCTTAACCTCCAATTTGAGATAAAGAGGAACAAGCATACTGGACACAGAATCCGAAAATAATGACTGCCTTAGCACTGAATCAGAAAGGCACGCTGACAAAAATACACCCAACTTGCGGTCAGCATCACCCTTTGGCGCCCGTGGGCTGCTGTGAATTATGACAAACGAAGAAGTCATTTTCAGATTAAGGCAGAGAGGTCTGTCTGCACAGGGCACAGGACCACCCGAAAGTGACCACTTAAAAACACTAACTGCAGATGAGATTTTTATACGCCACTCATTCCCTAGGAAAGCTGGCCTTATCATTTGAATAAAGTCTCACTGTTTGTGCGATCGAGTGACGGCGTAGAAACAATGGCTCCAAATAACAAGCCACAGGCAGCTGAGAAGAGCTGAACTTACCATTGCTGCTTAATGAGGACCCCAAAGTACAATAAAACTCCAAACTGGCGGGAAGATGAATTTGTATTTAGTTTAGACTATTTACTTTGCTTACGTGGGTGGTCTAAACTCCAGGGCTCTGGGCCGGGGCGCCTGTCCACTTCTCTTGTCTGCTGCCCCCAGCTGACCTTGTGTGCAAGCTGCACTGAATATTTTGTTGTTTCAAACACATTTCTCTTGGCTCCTCACCTACACACATGATAGCCTCCATTCTGGGGTGATAATAACAACACCATCAACCCTAAAACAGCTGATAGGTCCTTCCCACCCAGCCAGTCTCCCTCTGCAGACTACAGAAAGCTAAGTATATTGCATATTCTTACAACCTTCAATTCAATTCATTCTATTTTAAAATATGGCATCTTTCCCTTAAATGAATAAACATTTGAAAAGCATCTGCACCCACCCCAGTCGTTAAATGTAACTCATGTTATGTTCTTTAAAAGCGCACCCAACCTCACCAAATAATTTAATCATACAAATTGGAGGAGTAATCCCCGATTTTATGTTATAGTTAATCCCATAGGTTTCTCCAAGCTACCTTTAGTACTTACTTATTCTCCCAAAGATTTTATTTATTTATTTTCAGAGAGAGGGGAAGGGAGGGAGAAGGAGAGCGAGAGAAACATCGATGTGTGGTTGCCTCTCACCCGTCCCAACCAGGCCCACAACCCAGGCATGTGCCCTGACTAAGAATGGAACCAGCAGGCTAGTGCTCAGTCCACTGAACCACACCAGCCAGGGTAATAAATGACTCTAGACTCTTTAATCTTTCTTTGGCGCTTTTAGTTTGAGGTCAACCCAGTGTCAAGTCAGATGCAAAGAGGTCAGGAGACTATCCTGGGCCACCTGCTTTAATGTGGCACATGAGGACGGAACTCTCCCAAGGCCAGCCAGTTCATTCAGACAAGTGCCTACCTCAGCTTCCCTATCAGGTCTGATCTCTGTGCCTTAATTTGCAGCCTGGAATCCTTGTCAACCCTGATCCAACCATCAAGTTAAATCAATAGCGTCCAAGTAAAATCTGGGTCCCTATTAAATTGCATTCCCTTTTCCTTTGATCTGTCAAATTATGAGTGACGGCTGTTTTTTCTTATTTACTAAATGTGTTCTCAGCTCCTGGTGAAACACACTACAGGTTGTTAGGGTGTTACAGATCATGCAAACGGAGGAAATATGGGTAGGTTCTTGGCCAGTCACACCTGGTAGTCAAGTTTTGATGTATTTTACTGTAGAAATTCCTAGAAAAGTATATATTATCATTTTATTTTTAAAGGAGAGGAATTGAGTGCCCAGAAATATTACAGGTGAGTTGGATCGAGAAGTCCAGGCTGCTAAGTAGCATCGTTGAAATATCTGTTCAAGTATCGCCGATTGTACAGTCTTCTCCTTAATGGAGCTCTATTTGCTACTGAATTGCACCAGAATTTTTCATGCCAGTAGAAACTGCTTTGAAAAAATGAAAAATCCGTTCATTTCTAAATCCATTGAAATAGCAAAATGTGATGTGACCAGTAATTCACCTTGTAGCCAACCCAGCTGAGAAATCATTTCTAGCCCACCTGGAATTTTCATGTGGTTATTGAGCCACCCATACTACCAGTCCATTCTGAGCTAATGTGCATAAAGACTGGGCTTGCGTCGCATTGGCGTGTTGGCTTCTTGGCCTGGAAAGTCAATGAGTTAGGCACAATGCCATTACCCAGTGATGTGTTCAGCATTCTTTAGGGCATGGGTTCAGTGGAAGGAGAAGCAAACAGAAAGAAGGAAAGTCCTCTTTAGGTTGCTGGCCCAGGGATGCACATCAGAACGCTGATTTCAGAGTCCCCACAGCAGCACTGGACACACATGCATAGAAGGTTCTGAACTATTGTTACAGTAGTGTCCACCGTCATGGGGAGTCACATCCAGCTAGGGTCCCACAACTAGGGAGGGACCTTGAATCCAGCAGAGCTAATGCCCGATGACTGAGGACTGAGTATAACTAACTTCCTGCCTTCTGGTTGCAATTCCTTTCTCTTCCGCTGAAGAAAGTGCTCTGGAATGCAAATGAATGAGAAGGACATGACCATAGGAATTGGACGAGGACACGATACTGGCCAACTCTGGTGCTTTAGTCAACACTGAGCATGAATTACTTATGCTGCACCTCATAGCTGTGCTGTGATACTGTCCTTGAAATCTGATGGATCAATATAGAGAGAACCCCCCAGTTTGACCGTTAGAAGCACAAAGTACCCCTGCATCATGTAAAGAACCATCAATGACAGATTCCATTTCCTCCTACAATATACCTGAAGGACCTCCAACAAGAGGCTAGATGATCCATGATAATACCCTCACCCCCTTAACACATGCTTCAACTTAACATCCCTGGAACGCACCGTTGGTTGACTGATCCAACAACCAATTCCAATTCTTTTCTCTTTTTCTTCTTGTACAGAAACTGAAAAGAAAATGCTCCAGCTCTCAGTTCCCCAAGAAGCTTTACTAGCTGAGTGACACAATTCTGGCCAATCAGGCATAAGTGGAAGCCTGCTAGGCCTGAATCTTTCCTCCCTGTCCCCTTCATGTTTAAATGAGGATGTTGTGATGGAGCTACAGCAGCTCTTGTGTGACCATGAGGTCACTGGCCTGAATAAAAGGCTAAGTAAGAGGATCTCAAAGATACTGTCCCAATATCATCTAGTCCCTGGACTCTAGATTTCTGGTTATGTGACACAACAGAGGATCTGGCAACGGTTCTCCATATTTCTTGGTGGCAGAAATGAGCTGGAGCTGGGCAGAGGCACCTCCTTTAGTCCTGGTGGGTGCCCTGCACTATCCTATCGCCTGTTCACATTACCACCTGGCAGCTTACCTGGTAGATGAGGATCAAAAGTTCCTGTGTACTCACGGACACAGGCAACAGTGCGGTGACTGCAGTGCTGGCAGGGAGGGGCGTATAAGGGGCCAATAGGGTCATGGGAGAAAAATACCAGAAAAAAAAAATGGAAAGAGGTTCATAGTGCATTCTACATCAAAGGAAAGCCTTTACCTTGCTAAAATGCGTGAGAAATGGGAGGGGCAGGAAGAGGAAGGGAAAAGGAGCACGAATACCATGAACACTTCCCTCTTATCGACCTTAGACGGCCTAACGCAGACAAGAGCACAGCCTAACACCCTGCACGCACTCGAAGCGCGAAGACCTCGCCCGGGTTACCTGCAAACGGCGGGCCCAGCAGCGCGGAGATGCCGTTGGCGCAGATGATGATGCCGTAGGCGTTGGCCAGGTGCTCGATGCCCACCAGGTCCTCCGTCACCACGGGCATGAGCGAGAAGTAACCGCTGGAAAAGCCGATCAGAGCGCAGATGACCGCCAGGCCGGCGTACGAGTGCGTCAGCGGCAGGATGAAAATGCTGAGCACGAGGGTGAAGTTGGCCATCAGAAAGACGTTCCAGACGCTGACGCACGGCGAGTCCGCCACCACGCCCAGGATCACTTTCCCGAAGATGTGCACTATCGCTATGATGGACGTCAGGGGGAAAACGTTGTTTTGCTCCGATAAATTATACAACTGGACTATTTCCGGGAGGTGAATGAAAGGGATGACAAAGCTGCTGTATGCGAACAAAGCCCAGAAAATAAAGGCTACGAACACGCGGTTGGTGAAGAGCGAGGCCGCCCCGAAATAGCCGGAGTACCAGTCCTGGAAGCCCTTGCGGACGCGCAGGGTCAGCTGGCTGACAGCCTTCAGCAGCTGGAAGGCGCACTTGTCCTTGCCGCGTCCCGCCTCCCCCGGGCAGCCCTGGCCCGCGAGCTCACCGAGGGCCCCCTCCTGCCCGGGGCTGCCCTCCTTCTCGTCCGCCCTGCCCCTCGGCCCACCTGTCTTGTCGGATTCAGCGGACGGGGCAGGGAGGACCTGCCGGTCTCGCCCCGCTGGGTCCTTTCCATCCTCCCCAGGCGACAGGGGCCTCATGAGCGCCCCGCAAACACACAGGTTTAGGGAGACGGCACCTTGGATGAACATCGCGTTGCGCCAGCCGTACTCCGCGCACAGGTACTTCAGCAGGACGGTCATGAGGAAGGTGCCAAACCCCGTCCCGGTGGTGCTGAGGCCCTGGGCCAGGGCCCGCCTCTTGTGAAAGTACCTGCCCACCATGACCACCGCCGGCAGGTAGGCCATGCCGCTCCCGAAGCCTGCGGGGGCGAGGCACAGAAAAAGCACACAGCGCGACATGAATAGCCGTGGGCAGGCATGGCAACATCTGGAGATCAACTTTGTCTCTATGCTATTTTTTAAAAAAACAAGCAAGTCATGATGGTAGAAAAGCAGCTTGGTGGGTAGGTACCAACAGGGTCAGGTCTGGGAGTTTCTGGCCCATCAGGTCCCCCAACAGGCTTTGCAGGTTACTCGGATAACAGGTAAGTGCCCCTCCCATATCCGAAGGTAAGCTTCGGAGCAGGCCTGCGTCCTCGCTGTCACCCCGCAGGCACCGTGGACTGCCCAGAACGCGCAGCGTGTGCTTAGTAATTTGCTGAAAGAAGGATTGGCTTCTGAGGGCTCCCGTGTCAGGGCTCAGTGCATGGGGCACCCACGAAAATGTTTACGCACAAGGGATGACTGACGATCGCCTCCAGGAGATTTGCGCAAGTCTCAGGAAGGGGCCAGTTTGTTCACAAATTAATTGGAAGAATCAAAGGAATTATAACGCGCCCATAACTATATGCACTCAGAGTCTAAACCGCCCGACCCTTATTGTATCTCTGATTTTGAGCTTAGATCTCCTTGTGATTTGCAATGTCACAATTAAAATGCTGGTGGGAGGTGCTTGCTAGACTACATGGTCCATGAGGGGCCGGAGGGACGTTCTCCTTAGTGCCTAGAACAATGCCTCGCACATAACAAAGGAATGAGGTCAAGAAAGGGCTGTGGGAAGATAAGTGATCACGTTTTAAAATAATGACTATTAAGAACCTTGTATAAAGGAACCATGGACATGGACAACAGGTGGGATTGACTTTGGGGCGAATGGGTGGGTGGGGAGGGGGACAGAGGGGAGCAAAAAGGGGATGGATGTAATACAACAACAATAAAATTAAACAAACAAACAAACAAAACAATGACTATTGATTTCATACAAGATTAATTTTGTATTTCCATGGTTAAGGTACAAAAAACTCAGCTGCAAAATAAGTGTATTGGTGGTTATTTTTGGAAAACAATTACTTATTAAAGAACCAAGAAATTCTTTGACATTAAATATTGTGGCACAGAATTCTTGCTCTTTCATATTTTGAAGCAAATCCTGACTATATCATTTTATGTGCATACACATTTAGTATGAATCTCTTTATGATTAAACAACATAATCCTAGCATTATCTCCTCCAAAAAAGTGAACAAAATTCCTTGCTATCATGAAATAGCCAGAAGGTGTTCAAATTTCCATTTGCCTCATAAATGCCTATATTTTAAAAAAGCGTGTTTGAGTCAGGATGCAAGTCAGGTCCACACATTGCTAATTGTGGATTTGCGTTTTAAGTACAATGATCACATGAGCTTATAGGACAGGACTTGGAATGGATATTTTCTCTCTCAGAGGGGAGAGAAATTCCTGGGGTCCTGGGTCAGCAGGCCAGCGTGGTGGGAGAGAAGTTGCCTTCAGAAAAAGCAGCCTTAAAACAGTGGAGCTCTGGCAAAACTAAAGAAACTCGTCCACGCCCTGGCTGGTGGCTCAGTGGATAAGATACTGGCCTGTGAACCCAAAGGTCGCTGGTTTGATACCCAGTCAGGGCACATAACCAGGTTGCAAGCCAGGTCTCCAGCCAGGTCCGTAGCTGGAGGCAGGTGAAAGGCAACCGTACATTGATGTTTCTCTCCCTCTCTGCCCCTCTCCCTGCCCCTCTCTCTAAAAATAATAAATAAAATCTTTTAAAAAAAGGAAACTTGTCCAGCTCCCTTGGCTAAATCAAACTGCTCAGATGTTAGTGTTCAGTTTAATAAGACAGCAGTTTCCATGCAATTTTAATTGCCTAGGTGTTAAAAGATAAAAGATACAAACAAATATGCCTGAAATACTTTAAGGAATGAAGAAGGATATCAATAACGTTTCTTAGTTTCTTTCAAACCTAAGTTGTACAGTAACATAAATATATATGAATCACTTGCTTTTTGCAGTAGATTTTTGTATCTTACTTTTTAAATTTTGATTAAAAGGGGGCTAGATTGCCAAGCAGCTTCAACACCCCGCTAATGACAGACAGCACAACAGCAGTTTGCATGTAAAATCTAACTGATTTAGCTAAATTCTCCCACTTTACTAAATATATATGTTTTTGTGGGGGAAGTGGGTGCGTTTATTTTCAGAGCCTTCCTTTGAGTTTTTTTCCTATATAAAAGGTGGGAACAATAGTGTCTCAAGACATACTTTCCTTTGACCAGCCTCCTAGTTTTCTTTTTTCCTTCCTTGGGTATATAAGCATTCATTGACTAAGTGAATGAATAAATAAGTACATAAATAAATAAATGAATATGGAGATAGGTGAGGATCAATAAATAATTAACTGTGAGAAATAACATTCCATTTAACCACAGACATCTCTAAATAATGAGACTAAGTCTCAAGTCCTGGGAAGACATGGGAACCCACATGTCTTCCCAGACACCCCAGTGTGTCTCCTTAGTTTCAGTGGGAGGAGCATTTATCTCCTTACCTATAATACAGAAATCCCATGCCAGCTGTATTCATTGGACTATTGTGGGAAAAGTTTTTTTTAAAAGTCTGCTCTCGAAAAGAAAGTCAGGCTGGGTCTGGTTCCTTGAAGTACAATTGCACAAGTAAGAAACTACTTATCTGTGTGAATTCCGCGACCTGTTGATAGAGGAAATTATGGCTGGGAGGATATTTGTCAGGACGGATATGCAAACTGTGCTGCCTAACAGCCAATTTTTACCTCTTCCCTGGGCCTGCCGCTCTAATTGATTGTGCTCTAGATTTGCTTCTGAGGGTCTCTATACATAGGTGGATTTTGCTGCTGGTTCATTAATTTGACCAGGGCTAAAGGAGAAAATGATTATTCCATGGTTCATGCTCGATTATGCAATTATTAAATGAAAGCATGTTATTAATTTCCTTAATATTTCAGCTACATCTGTCTTTTCACTCTCCTTTTCCTGCACCTTGTAAGAAAAAGGATACCACTTAGAACCAGGTATGGAAAATTTAATTAAATTCTATTAGTGAGGCGGAGTACAGTTGTTAGGTTGTTCTGCCACCCTTAAGGCATAATGAATATATTAAAAAGTATTTCCCGGAGGAGAACATGGGGATGGAGAAGACAGAAGGACAAAATATTTTATTCATTTTTAAGATTTTATTTGTTTACTTTTAAAGAGAGGGACAGGGAGGGAGATAGAGAGGGAGAGAAACATCAATGTAGGGCTGCCTCTTGCACACCCCAAACCGGGGACCTGGCCCACAACCCAGGCACGTGCCCTGACTGGGAATCAAACCAGTGACCCCTTGGTTCGCAGGCCAGCGCTCAACTCTCTGAGCCCCACCAGCCAGGGCAGGACAATAGATTTTAAATGGTCTCGTTTCTGCACAGTAAAATGCATGGCCAGAATGCCCAGTGAAAACATTTAAAAGCCAAGTTAAAATAAAATCGGTCTGCTTACCAGCTGTCACTCCGAAGGTAATGAAGAGGTAATGAACGTTGGCCGCATAGGCGCTCAACACCCAGCCCAGTGAGTTCACCAGCCCTCCGATGATCGCGGTCCGGCGGCAGCCGCAGGTGTTAATGAACAAGCCGATGAACGGTCCTGCCATGGGCCATGGACAAAGGCATTGACTGAAAGGGTTTTATTTTCCCGCTTGCTTAGTAAACCCTCATATGAAGGCAAAGAAGAAAACATTACTAGAGCTGCTAAATCAAACACACCAACAATCCCCATTGCTTTATTTCTTCTTCTTTTTTTTTTTCGGTTAGAGAAAATAACCAAAACGTATAGGAATCTTGCATATATGAGAGTCAGAGACTCTGCCTACAGGAGAGGTTAAGAGACAGAAAGGGGGATTTAGGGATGAGATAATGCACCTTGGGGGCTTCAAAGGGTTAAAACCCCTTTGCTTGATGTGCAAAAGCTTTAGCATGAGAAGATGGATTTTAATAATTTCAATGGAGAGCCCAAGTTCTAGGCTTTCAAGGAAAGCAGGCTTAAAATAAATAGACAACTCGGTTTATCCTCTTGTCTAAAACAGAAGTCCTCAATTAGTGATCTAAGGGTTCTATTCAGCTTGTCAATGTGTTTTATTTATCCCAATATTTTAAAAATATTTTGGATCATCTGTCATATTAAAAAATTAGAATTCATGTCCTGGTGCATTGCTCAGTTGGTTAGAGCATCATCCTGATCACACCAAGGTTGTGGGTTCAATTCCCAGTAAGGGCACATAAAAGAATCAATCAATGAATGCATGGGAGGGTAGAACAATTCAATGTTTCTCTCTTTCTCTCTTTCTCTCAACTTTCCTCTCTCTCTCTCTAAAACAAATCAATAAATAAAAGTAAAAATTAAGAGAATTCAAAAAAGTTCAGTGGAAACACAGAATATCTTCCCACATAGCTCTAATCAGCAGGAGCTGGGCAGGAGCTGATTCCTTTAGCTGCATCACACCCTCTCTGGTTTGCCGCAGTCTCTACCCTTCCCTTTAGTCTTATACTTGGCCTCTTGCTCTCATTTACATAACTTGTTTGGTTTCTGTACACATTTTAGTGTTTGACTCCAGGCCAAAAGGGAGTACAGGAAGAGGGTCCTCAGGAGTCCCTCCCATACTTCAGACAAGGAATTGATAGCCTGTTTTATCAGGACTCCCAGTTGCAAACCAAGCTGAAAAGGACTCATTGGACTGGACCCATCAGACTTATGCATTCATGATACCATGCGGAGATTCAGGAATACAATGGGTTATGCAAGATGTCCCAGCACTCACAGCAGTACAATATTACATGGTACACATTCTGATCGCATACGTTACTATGATGCTCTAGTTTTTGTCAACCCTTTCTGTTTTCTCCCTGACTTTGTGGTAATTTCTGAGGTCATTGAAGCCTAATGCTTACCTCATGATCAGCGATTCCTTGTCCATAAAGCAATCCACACTTTGGCAATACAGTAGGAGACTGTACTCAATATTCATCAAGATGGCACATTTTAAACATCATCTTACTTTTTATCATCATTACTTAATATAGTTATAAAACCCAATATTCAGGCGGGATTATTTCAGGTGAAAAACTTATTGAGCTTTGAAGAGCTTTCCCTTTTAGCCCAAACTAAAAAGTGTTCTGTAAAGTTCTAACTATATTCATGTGCCCATTTGGGTACACAATCAGCTAGGAGTTCTTGTTTGATTGATTTTTTTTTTGGTCTAATCCTAAAAATTATGAAGGTAGAGGCTAATTCATTTATTTAACCCTGTTTCATTACAGATCAAAGTTCAGTAGATAAACCTTAGAACAGATTTAGTGTAGTAAATATATCCAAGATAAATACACTCTTATAGGTATTATAAAAGAAGTACATTAAACAAATATACTAAGCACATTGATAAACATCAATGTTTAATTATTAAACATTTACTAAATTAAAAGTTAAATTATTAAATTATTGGGGACAACTGGAATTCAGAAATCATAAGCTAAAGATATTTCTTTGAAGCCTGGCCGGTGTGGCTCGGTGGATTGAGCGCTGGCCTGCAAACCAAGGGGTCATGGTTCATTTCCTAGTCAGGGCACCTGCCTGGGTTTCAGGCCAGAGGTACCCGCATATTGATGTTTTTCACCCTCTCCTTCTCTTTCCTGTGAAAAATGAATAAATAAAAATCTAAAAAAAAAAAAAGGACATTTCTTTGATTTTTTCACCAATATTTAAATTTTTCTAATTCCATGGTTACGTCCCTACTTGAATCTGGAATGAATGGATGAAAGAAAGGAAAAATGCATGACTCATGACTTTGCTGTTAATGGGCCTTTTAGGATATGAAAGGTCAACAGATCACAGTGCAGTAGCACAAACATGTTTTCCACATTACAGGAAGGCTGAGGCAAGCATTTCTGTCGGTTCATGAAACTCACATCAAGAAAGCATTTGAAGAGAAAAGGAAGGGACATCCCAAGTGCAGATATTCATGTCTGTAAGAATACCACATATCAAAAAGAAAGCATGTGTTGCTTTACTGAGATGAACATCAGTTGCTAATAATGTCTGGTGTTTTTTGGCTCATCAGCTCCTGCCCTGTTCACGTTCAGTCATTTATGATTCGCAGAACGGGCACATTCAGACCCAGAAATGCTGTGGGTGACTCCTCAACAGTGACAAACTGGAGCTTCATTGGAAAAAGGAAGTTGACCCAAGCTTTCTGGCTGTTTATTTTCTAACTGGGGTTTACTGATGGTCAGCGGCATCTCTGAGCTTGAAATGCTATTTCAACAAAATGACAAGAACTACCCCCGCAGTCGAAAGACAGGAGGAAGACGAGAACAGACCCAGCCTTTGGCTCCGATTCCCATTTTTACAGGGGAATTCAGTGTTTTGGAACGAGATTATATTCGTGTCCGGACTCTCTCTTCTTCAGAGAAAATCTGACTCTCAGTCCCTTCTCCACATAATAAAGTATCAAGCTGTAATTGCTGGCCCATCCCAGCCTCTTGCAGGTTGAAAACAGCTCCCGTGAGGAGAGAAACAAGCTGAAGTGAGCTGTGGCATACCATCAGGGACGAGGTCAGGCACTTAGGGCATAAGCCATTAGGAACCTCAAAATCAACGGCCCTCTGCCTTAGCTCAACACGAGTCACTTAGGAGCTTTCAGAACAAACATCTTCTTTCCTTCAAGTCCTGATGTGTGGGCCTCATCCCATGAGATTCTAATGTAAGGGTCCGGAGGCAGCTCTGGTGTCAAGGTTAATGACAAGTGCCTGGGGGCTCGGATGTGCAGCCAGGATGACACCACTGCTGAAACTCAGTTTCCCCCAGCAGCACTGCTTCCAGCAAGAATTATTCTGAAAGCCATCACAAAGGCTGCTGTCAATCCAACTAAGGTGCTAAAAATTGTTAAAAACTGCAACCTTCTGCAGGAAACTGGCAAAATCCAAGCGCTAGCGAGGAACAAAAAACAAGAATGAAATGATTGAATTTCCCATTCGCAACTCTCACTGCCCGAGGGAGAGAGATGGCTTTCGAGTCTGTAACATAATTCACAGATTTTTAAAAATTTAAAGAGGTCACCCAAAGGTTCTCACAATGATTAAATAATAAAAACAATTAAACATTTTTATTATCTTTATTTTATTATTTTTAAAAGATTTTATTTATTATTTTTCAGAGAAAGAGGAAGGGAGACAGGCAGAGAGGGAGGGAGACATCAACGTACGGTTGCCTTTCACCTGCCTCCAGCCACAGACCTGGGTGGAGACCTGGCTTGCAACCCGGTTATGTGCCCTGGCTGGGAATCAAACCAGCGACCTTTGAATTTGCAGGCTGGCGCCTTATCCACTGTGCTACCAGCCAGGTAAAAACAATCTCTATCTATTCACTTAAACATATTTTCAGTTCTCAGTTGATGGAGCAGCAGGCAGCGTGGGATAGTGGGCACCATTTTGGGGCCCAAGTGGACCAGGTTTAAAGCCTGTCCCACACTTACTGGCAAGTTAGTGAATGTCACGTGTTCTTCCTATCAGATGGATAGTCTGGCCTCCAGTATTGACGTAAGATCAAATCAGATCATGCACATAATATGTGCTTGGCATGCAGTGCGTGCTAAATAAACAAGGCTGTTCTTAATGGCCTTGGACTTGGGAAAGCACTCAACACATGTGCAGCTCCTCTGTACCAAGCAGCTCAAGACAATGAACAGCTCTTGAGGGGCACGATAAACAGAATAAAAGACCTTCTTATGTAACTGTGAGCCTTATTGTGTTATGATTTCTGAGTCCCGGAGCAGAGCATGTTTTTAGGTGCCTCTCCTGTAGACAGGTTAGTCTGCAATCTGAAGTTCCACTGTGTGGAATTCAGAGACTCTGGCCTCCCTAACAGAATTCTGACTACACAGTTACCTCCCAGTTAAGCTGAAGATAGCAATCACATGTCAGTGTCACTATGAGTTAGGTGTTCTTATTTTGGGGATTATCTTCAAAACTCCATCCAGTCATTTCAGGACCAGTTTGCATTGCTTAAGGTAGCCTTCTCAGATGGCTTGGAAATCGTTGGGACATTTCACACCCTGGCCTTTTGCCCAGTCTTTTTTGTTGTTGCAAACACACACTTCCTAGATGGAATCTATAAGTACTTGGCGCTACCCTTTAACATTTTGTTTTTAAAAAGGTAAAAAGCAAAAACAAATAGGATTTTAAGTATTCTAGAAGAAGAGTTTTCTTTTACTGACTTGTTGAGAAGGTAGAATTACTCCCAACACAAAACCAGTATGTTTCCTACACCACAGCAAACGTACCTGCATGTTTTATATGAAAAATAGCCCTAGTTTTAACAGGGCCAATGCAGGGTTGAAGGAGCAGTTCATCAATGTGATAGGCAAAAATG
The DNA here is from genome assembly GCA_004026585.1 of Noctilio leporinus. Taxonomy (NCBI): domain Eukaryota; kingdom Metazoa; phylum Chordata; class Mammalia; order Chiroptera; family Noctilionidae; genus Noctilio; species Noctilio leporinus. The sequence continues at coordinate 58,915 of PVIW01000984.1, forward strand.
ATGTATCAACATTTCTCACACACATAATGATTCCTTACTTAATTTTAAAACTAGATCTATATTCATTCCCTTTGAGAAACACACATAGCTCACCCACATCTTGGGAAATAATACTTTTTCCTTGTTTCCTGTCATTAGCACTATCATGTGTATTATCCAAAATAGCATCAGTTGAATGCTGGCCAAGATCAACAAATCTGAGTTGGATTCAAGCAACGACTTGTTAATGTAGAAATCACTGGAAAGTCACAGCGGTCCATCAAACACAAATATGCTTGTCATACACATATTGTCGCAAAACCAGAAAAAGATTTCAGGCCATTTATGTCCCCAGTATAAAACATATCACAACTACCTTTGAACCAAAGGGTTGCCATTTTGATTCCCAGCCAGGGCCCATAACCAGGTTGCAAGCCAGGTCTCCAGCCAGGTCTGTAGCTGGAGGCAGGTGAAAGGCAACCATACACTGATGTTTTGCAACTTCTCTGCCTCCATCCTTTTTCCTCTCTCTAAAAATAATAAAATCTTTGATTCCCAGCCAGGGCACATAACCAGGTTGCAAGCCAGGTCTCCAGCCAGGTCCGTAGCTGGAGGCAGGTAAAAGGCAACCATACATGGATGTTTCTCTCCCTCTCTGCCTCTCTCCCTTGCCCTCTTGCTGGAAGTGATAAATAAAATATATATTTTTAAAGGATATAAAAAACCCTACTCTCTTGACAACAACACTAAATAAATAAAATCTTTAAAAATATATATCAGAACTAATTAAATTAAACATTTGATATATGTAAAACTATGGCTGTTATTTTCAAGTGAACATTGGGGTATAATGATGGATTGTTAAGAAAATTAAATAAAATTAAATGAGATAATGTAAAAGAAAGCACCTGGTATATGACCACTTATTGAGAGTAAAAGTTGTTTAGTTCCCAAAGTGAAATACTTTAGCCATAACAACATCTTACATTTATAATAACTTTCTGGTTTAGTATTTTCAACTGGATAAGAATTGTTGACATAGATTTCTGTGTGGGTAGTAGGCTTAACTAGAAAATGCAAGAATATATTATTTTTCTTTCCTGTTAGCTATATCAGTAAGCTTTCTAAAAACAGTTTAGTAGATTTTCCAATGATACATGCTCAATATTTCAAATAAAAAACATTAGCACTCTTGCCCTGGCTGGTGGCACAGTGAATAGGAGCTGGCCTGCAAACCCAAAGGTTGCTGGTTCAATTCCCAGCCAGGGCAACATAACCAGGTTCAAGCCAGGTCTCCAGCCAGGTCCTTAGCTGGAGGCAGGTGAAAGGTGACCGTACATTGATGTCTCTCTCCTTCTCTGCCTCTCTCCCTTCCCCTCTCTCTGAAAATAATAAATAAAATCTTTAAAAATAATAATAAAAAACATTAGAACTCTTATATAAGCTTGTTAGTTGACTTTTATAGTACTTTCAAAAAAATTTTTAGCTTAGAAATGTGCCTAAGTATTAAATAAATAGATATGTGTAATGATACATAATTGTGTTATAACATTTAAGAAACAGAGTTTGAGGCAAAAGGGAATTTAAAAAATGACCAATTTAAAAAATACTCCAGGCCCTGGCTGGTGGCACAGTGGATAAGGCGCTGGCCTGTAAACCCAAAGGTCACTGGTTGATTCCCAGTCAGGGCACATAACCAGGTTGCAAGCCAGGTCTCCAGCCAGGTCTGTAGCTGAAGGCAGGTGAAAGGCAACCATACATTGATGCTTCTCTCCCTCTCTGTCTCTCTCTCTGGAAAGAATAAACAAAATCTTAAAAAAATAAAAATAAAACAAAAATACTCCAAATGTTTATAATATTTAAATAGTAATATCATACAAAAGGACAAATGTTGTATGATTCCACAGATATGAGGTACTTAGAGTAATCAACTCCACAGAGACAGGAAATAGAATGGTGGCAGCCAGGGGCTGGGGGAGGAGGAGTCCTTTTCTGTGTGCGGGCAGAATTTCAGTTTGGGACGATGAACAAAGGTCTGAGGATGGATAGTGGAGATGAATGTACTCAATGGCACTGAACTGGACACCTGAAAATGGTTAAAATGGTAAACTTTATGTTACCCATATTCTACCACAATAAGTAGCAATATCACTGTTTCAACAACATAAAGCATTACTTACAGTGGGGAATTGTCATTTTATAATTATTCAGTTTTAGAATAGGCCACAGGTGAACGTACCCACAATCAAGGTGATGCCCATGCTGAGGGAGCTGACCCATGCGGTCAGGCCACGGCTCTGGTGGAATTCTTCCAGCCACTCCACGTTGAGGACCCCCAGGGCCATCTGGGAGCCCATGATGAGGATGTGCACAAAGAATGAGGAAAGAACCATCATCCAAGCCCATCCGCCATCGATATCTGGGTGGGGTTTAAGTGTCTTCTTGTCTTTGGGGTCATCTTCAAAATCATACCCAACATCTTCATGACTTGTATACATTTTCCAAGGTTGTCTGAAATACACAGGACAAATCATTTCATTCCATATCAAAACAAAACAAAAGAAAACAACTCCTTCCTCTTCTCTGGACACCTCTGCCTCATCGTAACCAAAGTGGTCCCATCATTGTATTAGAACTTTAGATGACTCCTTGTCATTATGCAGATTTGGGAACATGTCTCATTTTTTTCTCAGGACCAACTGCTTTCATGAAACTTGTTTAATCTTCAAAGTCACCCCTATATGTAGTTTAAAACAGAAGAACTAATAAAAATCATGATTCTTACTGACCATTAGATATGATTATTACTGAAAAGTCATTTTGTGGCAACAGAGGAAGAGGGTATAAAAAAATGATCCCAGGCCCTGGCTGGTAGCTCAGCAGATAAGGTGCTGGCTTGCAAACCCAAAGGTCGCTGGTTCGATTCTCAGCCAGGGCACATAACCAAGTTGCAAGCCAGGTCTCCAGCCAGGTCCGTAGCTGGAGGCAGGTGAAAGGCAACCATACATTGATGTTTCTCTCCCTTTCTTTTCCCCTCCCTTATCTTCCGTCTTAAAGTAATGAATAAAATCTTTTTTTAAAAAAAGATCCCAAATACACTGGGAACACCTCCAGTTGCAGGATGTGTCCCTGCTGCATTCTGATGTGACAGAGGGGACAGAGAAGCAGGCTTTGATGAATTGTACAGTACCCATAGCTTCATTCTTTATGCCCCTGAGCTAAGAATTGGTTTTACTTTTTAAAAAATTGCATGGCCTGCCAAACCTAAAATACTCTCTGACCCTTTATAGGGAAAGTCTGCTGACCCATGGACTATGTATAGCATTGGTCTGGTTCAGAGTTTGCTGGGAGACGTGGTGCTGGGGAACCACGGATACCTGTGGAAGAGCAATTTAATGGATCTATCTTGGGGTTCATCTTCATTTTTCCTGCCTCTCATACCATGTTCTCATAACTTTTGTCTTTTAAATGATTCTATTTCCTAAATAGGTGTCCAGTACTCACCAGCTACACTTTCTGCCCACCATGTGGCTCTCTGACAAGTTCATCTTCCACTTCCCCATTATCCAGAATGCTGGGAGTAATAAAATGCTATCCTGCCATGTCATTCTACCACCTTGGCCAAGTGATCTTTAGGATCAACCCCCCACCCCTGCAAACATGTCAAATACCCACCATTAGACAGAGTGGGCATTAAATAAATCAGCCATGGTATAGCTGCCCAACGCAAGGCCACCATCAAAAATCAAATTGCACTGAACTCTGAAGACATGGAAACTGTGAATGACACACGCGGTTGACAATGGAACAGTGGTCATGATCCCTTTGTGGCTGTTGTTAAAATATGTACCCATTAGAAAGAAGATGGGAGTGAAAGGAAAATGTTGATGGACATTATTCTTTGGATGATGGTCTTACAAGTAATTTTTGCTCCTTTTTATTCATCTCATTGGTTAAAAAAAATTCTACATAAACATATATTAACTTTATAAGGAAATAAATGTCCCTTTATCTTTTGCACACCATCTGGATCAGCTTCCTGCCTCCTGTAGATTAGTAGCTAAGCTGTAAAAGAGGGAGGAAAAAGAAGGAAGGCAATTAATCCAAGAGCCACTTCCCTAGGGCCATCTAGTCCTGCTGGGCTCTAGGCCTGTGTGTATGTCTGCCACCACACCTCTAGTCCCCAAGAACAGAACAGCCTCCCTGGGGAGAGAAAGGGATGGGGCAACCCCTTCTCTCCAAAGCTCACAGCACAGAAAGTTACTGCATCGTCAGAGGGCCAAGTGGATGACCTAGAAAGGGATCAGAAGGTGTTTGGTGGCTGCCTCCCCACCCCCCAAGTTCCTGCTGGCTGTATGCAGAACCCCAAGGAGCCAGAAGGAGCAGTTTGACAATGGCTGTGCTGGGCCTACAAAGGTAATAACAACATCATTTCCACTCAGTGCCATAACGCTCAGCTGTTTCATAAGGTAAAACAACACAACTTAGCATCTTCCTAAAGTCCACCTACATTTAAGAGACTTTGAAATAAAAATACAAAGGTTATAGTGAGCAGAAGTAATATTTTTCTAAGCAATGTTAAGAAGGTTCTAGTCTTACTGAATCATTTGTTTCATGGGTGAAGAAATGGAGTTGCCATTGAATTGCTCTTGACATTTCCAATTTATTTGGTCATAAACAAAGGACATTGACTAGCATTTAATGGGCCGGTTTTATTCAAGGGCATCGCCTTGTGTGTAGAATCGGGTCAGATGGAGAGACTTGTTGGGGGTGGGGGCAGGTAAATGAAGTTCTCTTGGGTCCTGGAGGTCCCCGAAGGTTGACTAGAGCCATTTGCGTTTCACACCTAAATTTCTCTAAAAGTAATTCCTGTGTTGATGAGTCACAGTCAACTTATTGTCCAACCAGTTTCACTAAAAGACAAAGGTCAAGGGAAGAATACATGTGGCTATTGTGATTATGTGAGTATGCGGTGAGCTCATTATACATGGGAAGCAAAGAGGAAAGCACCAAGTTACAGCTAAAAATGACCATCTTCTCCAAAGGTGGACAGGGAACGTTGGTAGCAGGTCTTTTATTAGATCCAAATGTGTGGCAGGTCCACCTGTATATAACTTAGCTGGGCAGAAGTTCTGTCTCCAGACTTGGTTGCCCAGGAACTGTTGGGCCTTTAGAGGGCGCACTTGAGGCCAAAAGGGCTGAAGAAGCTGGAGCGGCCAAGGCTGGCGCTGAGCGTGGGTAGAGGACAAAGGACAGGAGCACCCAGGAGCCGCAGCTGGGGACCACTGCGCATAAACACGTCTCCTACCCGGCAGCGACTGCGCTGGGTGGCTTCTCCGCAACGATCCTATCCAGTTGGTATTAACGTCCCATTTCACAGATTAGGAAACTGAGGCTGTCGAACAGGGGCAATGAAGTTTAGGGAGTTCAAACTACACTAGCAGGTAGTGGAGCCCTCCTTGGAACCCAGGCCTGACAAATTCCAAAGCTTGTTTTACACCTCCTCCTTATCTTACCCTCCCCGCCCTCACTAAACCACAAAGAAGCCAGCGAAGCGGGAAAGGAATCTTGCTAATCCCCACTAATAACCCTCGCTCATCCTTGCTAATAAGCCTGAATCAACTTTTCCGAGGAAAGAAAACAGCTTAACAGGTAAATAGAGTTGAGCTCCTAACACAGCATCCATGGCCTCAGTGGTGTTTCGCCCCGAAATGGCTGTCCCAGGTCCCTCGCCCCATGTTACTCCCCTTTCCCTCCGTGGGAGCCCGCATCCAAGCCGCTATGGGAATGGGGGAGGGGGGAACCCAGCATCTGCACAGGGTGGGTGGGATCCGGCCTCCGCGACCCCTCCGAGCTCACCCCCGCCACCCCCGGCAGCCCTCCCGGCACTCCGTTTTCCCCGCACCAGGGTGCCCCGAGACCCCCCTGTCCCCGGCACTCCGCGTCCCCCGGTGCGCTCGGAACTGGCCACCTCCGCGCGGAAGCGGGCGGTCGCAGTCCCAGCAGCCCGTGCAGGGAGGTGTCCCGCATCCCAGAATGTCCCTCTGCCTCAACCCCTGGTCTCCCCTCTCCGCTCCCCGGCTGGCTGGTTCGAGTCCCAAACTGGGGCTGTGCAAGGAGGCGGGAGCGCGGCTGGGAGCCGGCGAGAGCGCGACTCCCCGGCCCGGCGGGGGTTCCGAGGGGCGCTGCGCCCCTGGAGAGCGCGCGCCTAGCCTGGGCCACCGGGGAAGCGATGCACACATCCTCCTGCTCCGCTCTGGGCAGAGGCTACCTGCCCCCTCCCTCCGCCTGTGCACCGCTCCGGCTCCCCGAGGGGGCCTCGCCCGCAGCTCTGGAGCCATCGGACAGACGGCCTGGGCGCGACCGTAGTGCCTCGGAGCAGCCCTGCCCTCGACCACGGGGCAGCCTTACCCCACCCTGCTCTGGGCTGGTATCACCCCTTCCGGAGGGTCCCCGGGGTGCTGCGGCCACCCACGGTCCCCGACTCCAAGGTGCCTTCAGAGCCGCTCCAGCTCCCGGGCCCGCTGCCCCGCGCGGCCTCGGGATACTCACCGCTCAGGGCGCGCAGGGCTGCGGCCTCACTGGGCTCCCGGCCCGGATCCCTGAACTCTCTGTTTTCCTCGGAGCCCCCTGAGCGGCTGGTCGTAGAGATTTGTTGCAACGTCGCCTATCATTCTGAATTCGCGGGTGCCTGCGGCTCGGCGTTCCGCCCTGCTCCGTGCCCTGGGTGCGGGGCTCTGGGCTCCTCCGCCGCTGATGCCCGGCCAGGTGAGTCCAGTGGAGCTTGGAGCGCCCAGGCCTAAGTCCAAGTGTCTTGGATGAGGGTTCCTTCGGAGGTGGCCCGAACCTAACCTGAGCTCCCTCCCGGATCAGTGCTATTTCAAATCTCCGGCTCGTTCATTCCCGTACCGGCTAATTCTGGTTTGGCAGGAAAAAAAACTGCAGTCACCTCACGTGCACACTCTTGTGGCCGGCCGCAGTTTATAGTTTTGGCTGAGATTTGCTAATGCTCGGCACATTTTTATAACTGAAGGCGAGGGCCTGAAACCAACCCAAGATGCAGGTGAGAAGAGGAGTCTTTCCCATTCCTAAAATAGGAGACAAGTGATGATAAGATAAAAACCCTCTCCCGAATCTGGGCCACAAAAGTCAGTAGTTTGATGATGGAAGAGGAGGGCAGCTGCGGCGGTATTCTTGGCCAGAGAGGACTGAACATTTCTTACCTTTGTCGCATGCTGGATACCCCACACCTCCAGCTTTTTCTCCAGTATCGGACGTTTTGTCATTCTTTACCTAGGTAGATCCGTGGGCACCAGGCATAAATTCCATGCCCAAGTGTGACTCCCCTATTCTCAACACAGTGCTTTGCCCATGGAAAGTTTTCAGTATTTGTTCAATGACCGTGCCAACAAAAGAAGCCCAAGCTATTTTACCTCTCCTGAAGGATCTTGTGCTGTAGTAGTTTCCTAATGCTGTTGTAATAAATTACCACAAACTCACCGGCTGAAAACAACACAAATTTATTATCTTACAGTTCTGCATGTCAGAAGTCTGCAGTAGGTGCTGTCTGGCTAGCCTTAAGGTGTTGGCAGGGTTCTGTTCCTTCTGGCAGCTCCAGGAAAGAGCTACCAGCTTCCAGAGGGCGCCCACATTCCTTGGCTCATGGCCACTTCCTCCTGCATTTAAGCCGTCAGCATTGCATCATGGGGTGCCTTTCTCCTATAGTCACACCACCTTCTGTCTCTCCTAGTCTCCTTCTTCCACTGTTAAAGGATTTTGGGATTACAGTGGGCCTATCCAATGGTAACTGGGTTATTAGATAACTTGAATAATCTCCCTGTTTTAAGGCCAGCTGACTAGTGAAGTTAATTCCTCCTGTGACCTTAATTCCCCCTTTGCCATGTAAGGTAACATACTCATAGGATGCAGGGATTAGGATGTGGACATCTTTGAGGGACTGTTATGCTGGCTACTGCAAATTTCCTTCTTCCAAAAAAGACTATCATGTGTATTTCATGTGGCCACTTCCTATTTCAAATCATTAAAAAAAAAAAAAAAGATTTTATTTATGATTTTCAGAGAGAGGGGGAGGGAGAGAGGCAGAGAGGGAGAGAGATATCAATGTATGGTTGCCTTTCACCTGCCTCCAGCTACAGAGCTGGCTGGAGACCTGGCTTGCAACCTGGTTATGTGCCCTGGCTGGGAATTGAACCAGCGACCTTTGGGTTTGCAGGCTGGCTCCTCTTCCACTGAGCCAGCAGCCAGGGCCTAAAAAGATTTTTATTTCTTTATTTTTAGAGAGAGGGGAAGCAGGGAGGAAGAGAGAGAGAGAAACATCAATGTGTTTCTCTTACATGCCCCAACTGGGGACCTGGCCCACAACCAAGGCACAGGCCCTTAGTGGGAATCGAACCAATGACCCTTTGGTTCGCAGGTTGGCACTCAGGCCACTGAGCTATACCAGCCAGGGCTCAAATTTTAATTTAAAAAGTTATTGAGAATATTATGAGAAATTGTGACTAAATGAGGACATTTTGGTGAGGCACTGGGCTTATGGGGTCCATACTGAGTGGTTGGTGTTCCCTTAGGCTGCCCGTAGACGTTGCTTATTACAGCCAGACTTTTTTTTTTTTTTTTTTTCATTATTTTTAGAAAGAGGGGAAGGGAGAGAGGCAGAGAGGGAGAGAGACATCAATGTATGGTTGTGTTTCACCTGCCTCCAGCCACAGACCTGACTGGAGACCTGGTTTGCAACCTGGTTATGTGCCCTGGCTGGAGAATCGAACCTGTGACCTTTGGGTTCGTAGGCCGGCGCCTTAACCACTGTGCTACCAGCCAGGGCCTACAGCCAGACTTTTGATAGCACGTTCAGACGATTCATTTTATTTGAAAATAGATCTGTAAGGCTTTTAAGTATGATTAATGTAATGTGAACTTATTTAAATGTACACTTATTTAAATGTACAATCTGATGAGTTTTAGCATAGGTCTGAGGACCCATCACCTCAACTAACTGAAAACTTTCCTTGTGCCCTTTGTAATCCAGTCCTCACGCCACCTCCACACCCGCAGGCAACCTCTCCTGTACTGTCTGCCGAGCTTCTGCTTGGATGACAATACTTTACATTTAAGATGCCCACAGAAGGCTTCCCCCACCCCCCATTTTATTGAGGTATAAGTGACAAATTGTACATACTTCAAGTACACAATGTGATGATTTGCCACACATGTATATTGTGAAATGACTACTGTAATCAAATTGATCAACATACCCATCACTTAACATAGCTACCTATTCATTTTTAGTTTTTTAAAAAGATTTTATTTATTATCCTTCATAGAGAGGGGAAGGGAGAAAGGCAGGGAGGGAGAGAGACATCCGTGTATGGTTGCCTTTCACCTGCCTCCAGCCACAGTCCTGGCTTGCAACCTGGTTATGTGCCCTGGCTGGGAAGCTACCTATTTTTTTTTGTGGTGAGAATGCTTAAGATCTACTCTCCTAGCAAATTTCAATTACACAGCACAGTAATGTTAACTATAGTTGCCATGCCACACATTGATCCCTAGAATTTATAACTAAAAGTTGTACCCTTTGACTTACATCTCCCTATTTTCCCCATCCCTCTGCCCCTGGCAGCCACCATTCTACTCTCTGTTTCTATGAGTTTGACTTTTATTTTTAGAGTCTGCATATGAGTGAGATCATACAGTATTTGCCTTTTTCTCTCTGACTCATCTCATTTTACATAATATCCTACGATTTCATCCATGTTACCACAAAACCCAGGATTTTCTTTATTTGTAGCTGAATAATATTTCATTGTATACTACATGTACCTCATTTTCTTTTGCCATTGATCCATTGACAAACATTTAGTTGTTTTCCCATTTGGGTTTTGTAAATAATGCTCCAATGAACATAGAAGTGCAGATGTATCTTTGAGATCCTGCTTTTCGTTTTTCATTGAAAGCTGTTCTGATAAATCATTTTTCTCATCCATGCAATAACACAGATGAATCGCAAGAACATAATGGTAGGTGAAAGAGGCCAGTCACGAAAGACTACATGGTGCATGATTCCATTTATACAAAATGTCCACAGTAGGCCCGTCAATAGAGACAGAACTAGATTGGTGGTTGCTAAAGACTAAAGATGCTGGGCAGGAAATAGAGGGGGTGCAGACGATGGGAACAGGGCTTGTTCAAATGATGAAAAATGCTCTAAAAGTGGTGATAATGGGTTGGGCAAGTCTGTGAATCTCCTAAAAGACATTGAATTACAAGAAACAAACAAAAACAAAACCCAAACAGAACTAAAAACCAAATTTAAAATCTCCCTGAAATGACCAGGGTGAACCATATGACTTAAGAATGATGCCAAATCCATGTCTATGTACCTGACATCCTGGACACAGTGAGTACCCCCCTTAGCCGCCTCATCTTAAGCGGTAGCATCCATGCAGCCGTGGTTCTGAAGTTCCAGTTCTACGCTTGTCTCGTGCACGGAAATTGAAGAGCCTACCTGTTTTAGCCTGTCATTCCGTCTCCTGCTTCGTGGTCCCTGCAACCTTCCTATTGTCTTCCTGTACGGGCCTGTCTGCTGGGCAGGCTATGACAGAGCCCTCATGTTTTCCTGCACGTCCTGGGCCTGAGAGCACATGAGAGGGCTTTTCCATAGGGGTATTCTAAGCAAGGACATGAGAAGCATCTCTAGCACTTCAGATACGAGTTATCTTCTGGGTTTCGGGACTTTATCTCCAGACTTTATCTCAAAGCGATAATAAAACTTCTCCTGACCTGAAGGGTTTCCGGCCTTCCTTTACCATGAATTCAAATTCATAGAACAGATACATATGTTCTGTGTGAATATGACATGTAGCAAACTCAGGATCATGCCTCTGTCTTTACGTGAGTCTTCCAAGTTTTTTACATTTTCCTTTCTGATAACAATAACCAGTATCATCATGTAGTAGCATATGATTTCAGGAGGAGATCTAAAAATGCCAGTTCTGTCACCAAAACGTAAACACTTCTTCCCATGTGTATCTTAAAGAAGAACGCCTTGATTCATGGGGGTGGCATTATATATAGCTTTGTTGGTTAATATTATACATTATTTAATTTTTATGAAATCAGTAATGTTATTAGCAAATCATTAAACTTTTTCTATAACTATTAATTTTCCTTTTTTTTTTTTTTTTTAGGTTTTCCTTCTTTTATTTAATACCCATTTTCCTGAACAGTTGCCTATAGATCAAATATCATTTTAAATGTTCTCAGGTTATTCACCAATGAAAATTCATGGTGAATCCTCTGAAGACAGAAAAATCTTCACATACTGACATAGTTATATACTAAATGTATGTTGCATCGATTTGGACTTAAATTTTATGATTCCCCTTAAAGCAGAGCACACTTCCAAGTTATATTTTTAAGATAGTTTGAGTGTCCAAAAGTAGATCATTGCCATTAAACATCCATGCTCAATACTCAAATGTCAACTGCACATCATATGCTTTGAGAATGTCACCAATAAATAGGATTCATTTTGGGACTCAGGAACATAAATGAGAAAGATCTAGCACTTTTTCTTGTCAGGTAAGACCATAGTGTGGCTGTCTTTGCAGGTAGAAATGTTTCTGATTCAGCCAGTTGAAGACAGGAGCCATGGATGCTATAACTCTAAGAAGAAAAGCATTTGGATCAGGGCAATCGAACCATTCTCTTCTTGTGGGACAGGTGTTATCTGGAAAAGTGAACACAAGCTACTGCAGGACTACAAATAGTTTCAGGGAGAATCAATACACAGGTTCTTTTACTTTACATAGGACAAACATGGTTCTCTTTTTAATGATTATTTTGGATAGACTTCTTATACTTCTACTATATATATATTTTTTTTCTTTTAAATATTTTATTTTATTATTTTTAGAGAGAGAAGGAAGAGAGGCAGAAAAGGAGAGAGACATTAATGTATGGTTGCCTTTCACCTGCCTCCCACTATGGACCTGGCTGGAGGCCTGGCTTGCAACCTGGTTATGTGCCCTGGTAGGGGATTGAACCAGTGACTTTTGGGTTCACAGGCTGGAGCCATATCCACTGTGCTACCAGCCAGGGCTCTATCCTATATTTTAAAGCTGGACAGACAAACCTAGGAAACCTCTTCAGCCCCATTCTTGCAAGGTTCTTGAACCTTTGCTCTGTTCTGCCCTTAACCTTGGGCTTCCTCCATTCTGTTTTCTACATAATTCCTGCTGACCTGGCCTTGTGTCTCAGGTCCCTAGTTTTTCTATTTTGATGATAGGGCTGTCTCTGTAATCTTGCTCACCAGGCCAGTTTCCTGGCTGGGCTTCCTACCCCGGGCTCCAGGGTCCGCTGCAAGAGAGGATCAGCTGATTTCAATGTATTGCGAAGTCTGGAGGTATTAGGAAATGCTTAGGACTGCGTAACCAGTGATTATGAAAATCCAGGAGCTGGCCTCTTCCTGGTGGTGAAGCAGCAGGGTCTGTGTGACAAAGGCCAAGATCACGTGACCATGCAAAGTGTCAACTTTCAGGTTGAGACCTGGGCTGGAAGCCCCGCCCCTACCTCTGTGGCTACCTGTCCTAGCGTTGGCTTGATGACAGTGCTACCTCAAAGGTTTATTGTGAGGCATGGAAACAAGGAAGAGACTGACAGTGTCCAAAAGGGAGCGGGGAGGAGGGTGGGGCGAAAAGGGGCAACGAAGGGGAAGAGTTTAGTCAAGGAACAATGACCCATGGACATGGACACCAAGTGGGGGTTGACTGGGGGAGAGGGGATGGGGAGGGTGGGGCAGGGGAGAGCAATGGGGGAAAATGGGATAAACGTAATACAACAGCAATAAATTAATTGAAAAAGAAAAGGAAAGGAAAAAATGTTCATTGTGAGGATTAACTAAGATCATGTACAGGAAGCACAGGGCTGGGGATCTAAGGAGTGACTTGTCTCGGAAGTAGTGATAATGGTGTCATCTCAACCTGTTCCATTTGGGAGCAAACAGTGCCTTTGGAGAGGCAGCATGAATCAGCAGTGGAGAGCTATGCCTTGCAGCTTCGGGCTTGGATCCAATCCTAATAGTTCACTGCTCATTTCACCTCTCAATGAGGTCACTTAGCATCTCCACATCTCAGTGTCCTCTTCTGTAAAATGGGAAGGAGGAAGAGTGGGAGGAAGAGGAAGGTCATGTACCTCTCAGGTTGCGTGAGGTTTAAATGATTTACAGTACAAAGTTGCTACATGTCCCCCAATGTGATATAATGAGAAGGTCACGGCATCCCTTCCATGATATTCTGGAATGAATATACATATAGTGTGTGTGTGTGTGTGAGTGTGTGTGTGTGTAAAGTATGGGGGAGGGGCATTAAACTAAAAATGTCTACTCAAGCCATATGCTGGTTCCCAATTTCTTGCGTGAATAGCTCTGTAGGGAATAAGATGGCCAGACAAGGACAAGAGGTATCTTTCAAAACCCTCATCATGCATTGCTGGCTAAATCCTGAACCCGGATCTCAAAGCCCTTTACCTTGAGGTGAGTGGACTGAGTGATTGTGTAACCTTGGTTAGTTGGAAACTCCCAGGTTTCACTGTAGCTGAGACCAGCATTTTATATGGATGTATAACGAACCTGGACTCCTACCTAATGGAATCCCAGTGGGGTCTTAGGAGACATGGGTAACGAAAAGGTCACTCACACACGCACAATCTGATGTGCTTCCCATGGCTTTACACCGCTATGGAGAGGGGCTCGCCAATGGGAAGGATGAAGAAAATGACTTGGCCCTCCTCAGTTTCTGCTACCTGCCAGGAGTGCGAGAGGCATTGTCCCGACAGGTTGTGTTGGCTGCAAGAACAGCAGGCTGTGCTGCTTGGGTGGCAGGAGTGCCTGTCAGAATGATTTGAGGCTGTATCTCAAAATCTAAATTGGTGATAGACACGTGGATGTCCAATTCTATTTTAATCCCCTGAACAGTCGGGGAAAAATTCTCGGGAGTTGAAAGCGCCAGGGTAGACACGTCAGCAAAGGGTCCTATCGACCTGGACTTTACTTACCTTGTTTTCATTTGCTTATTTAGGGCTTCATGTACTTATTTAACAACAGTTACCAGAAGCTTACCTGTGCCAGGTTCACTTCAGGTGATGTGGAATTGCTACCGTGACCAGAGCTGACAGCAGCTGCTGCAGGAGTGCAGCGTGCACTCCAGGTCAGGGGTGCAGAAAATACGCAGCATTTCAGGTGGTGACAAGGACCTCGTAACCCCCAGGAGCCTGAGGACAGTGAGGGGAGGGCTGCTCCGTTCTCTTGTGTATTTAGATTGGTCCTGACAAACGGCAGTTGCTTTTCATTTCCACTAACGATAGGACACTTCCTCTTAAAATACCAGGTCCAGTCCCCAAAGCATCAGCCCTGGAAGGGTCAGCTGCACAAATGGTTTTAATTATATCGACACTGGCTTGATACTTTCGGGACAGGCTTCAGGCCAGTTACATGAACAGCTGGATTCAGGTAAGAAAATTACCGGTAACTGTTCAGCAAGATGGTACGCACATAACTGACATTTGGCATATGTTCATTGTTGGACATAGTTCCAAGCCTTGGCTGAACCTTGGAATCACCTGGGGAGTTTTTAAAAATTCCAGATGGTCAAACCACCCTCCAACTGCATCACAGCAACGGCCCCCCGCCCCTGTCCCCCATGCCTCAGCGGGTTTATTTGATGGAGAAATGGACCTAGTGAGCCTTCAGGCTCAGACATCAGACAGGCCGGGAGGTGGATCGCACAGTGGGCTGGGGGCCTGGGTGAAGTCCACTCGTTGCGTGGTGAGTCCCCAACACCTTTCACCTGTCCTGCTGTCCAGGTGTCTGGCTTCTATTTCCCCAACCGGGAGAAATGAACTGGGTCAAAGAAGAATGACTTACAAATAATGATGTTTTGAGGGTGTCCCATGAAAAAGTTGCCTTGGGCATACTCTGCCCTGCCCATGAGCACAGAGCTTCTAATCAGCTTCCCAACAAGCGGCCGTAGGAAGGAAGTCCAGATCTGTGCACATGGAGTTAATGGAGCTGTGGGGGGCTGGCTGCAGCAGTGGGATTGAGGGAGGGTCCAATCATGAGTTCAGTAGATTAGGCAGCAGTAGTAGCTGGTAGGCGGCACCACTAAGACACCGCTGGTGTCTGCTGGCTAAGAATCATCACGGTGCTGAGAGTGAGGCTGGCGTTGAGCTGTCCCTGGTGAGCAGTGAGCCGCTTTCACAGGGTCCATGCACATGCTGTGGGGGATTCTTGCTTTCTGACCACAGGCACTGGCTTAGGAATGGAGTCAGGACCCAAACCACACCAATAACCCCCATCCCAGCCCTGTGGCTGTCACCGTTGGGGAAGAGGCATTCTCTGCCAGACTTGGGAAGCTGGAAAGGATACAGAGAGATCTGATCAGGTCACTGGCGAGAAGCAGGAAGGGGCCAGAGGAGGAGGAGGTTGCCTGAGGTAAATAGTGTAAGAGGGAAGCGGAACCCCTCCAGAGCGCATGGAGTTATGGGCCAGGAGATTTAAAATAAATGAGGGGCAGAGACTGGCTCTCATGCTCTCTGGCCGTCTTTCTCGAGATGCCTGGATAATCATGCTACAGTTGCCTGCATTTCCCAGGGGACAGTATTTTGGATAGATTTGGGACGGGAGCAGAAACTCTGGGCCCGTCTTAGGACTGGGCTGGCCTGGCAGAGGATGGCAGGGTCATTCTTCTTTGGGTGTACTAGATCAGGGGTCCCCAATCCCTGGGGCTCGGACTGGTGCTGGCCCATGTCCTGTTAGGACTGGGCGGCACAGCAGGGGGTGAGCGACAGGTGAGTAAGCGTATGGCCTGAGCTCCGCCTCCTGCCCCCTATCCTCCACCCCTACCCCCATCCACGGACAAAACCGGTCCCTGGTGCCAAAAAGGTTAGGGATTGCTATTCTAGAGGGGATGGGCTCTGAGGCAGAGGCCTGCCATTCTTCTAAAACTGTGTAGCTTTTGTACCTTATGTTGTTTTAGTTTGTAAACTAACCTTATAGAAATAAGCTAATTACCAGGCTGGGGTGGCTCAAGGGATTGACGCCGGCCTGCAAACCCAAAGGTCGATAGTTCGATTCCCAGTCAGGGCACATAAGTAGGTTGCAAGCCAGGTCTCCAGCCAGGTCCGAAGCCAGAGGCAGAGACATTGATGTCTCTCTCCCTTTCTTCCTCCCTCCCTGCCCTTCTCTCTAAAAATAATAAATTAAACAATCAAAAAAAAAAAAAAAAAGAAGAAGAAGAAGAAGAGAATTAAAAACAGGGAGAAATGCTAGGAGATCCCAGGTGTTAGAGTTTAGCCTTACGTGATAGGTGTAAGTGATTAAAGCTGTAACTAGTTATAGTTTAGCCTTAGTTGACTCATAGGCTGAAGTGACTAATGTATACGGAAAGCCCTTATTCCAAGATGGTGTAGCTTTTGAATAAAGACCCCTTTCCTTTACCACCAAACCTTGACCTCTGGAATTTTGCCTAGAGGGTGGCCTCGGGAGCAGGACCTAACTAGCTGTTCAGAACCAGGAAAACCCAAGCTAGAAACTGCCATTTCGGGGAGGTGGGGTGAGGGGTACACAAAGAGAAAAGAGCCAAGAGTTGCAAAAACAAAGAATGATGCCCTCATTTGAGCAGCTCCACCTAGCCATGCTTTCTGGAATCTTCTGTGCTTCCCTATTGCATGAACCAGTGTGTATTCTTGAGCAAGTTTGGGTTGAGATCCATCCCTTGCACATGTGAGGATCCTAAATCACCTGTGACCCGGGTACCTTGTGTTACTGTGGTATCCACGGCTGTCGCTTGTGGTTGATTCTGGGCAGCCTTCAGGAGCGCACGGGGCAGGCTTGGATGAGTCCAACCCCTTGCTGTGGGGGCTTTCAGAGGTCCCCCTCCGTTTCCAGGGCCTTGGGGAGCATCTCCTGGTTTGCTGCTCTTGTCCTCTCTCCTGTCTCTGGAAATCAGATTTTTTCTAATTGTTGCAGGAAAACATCTTTTCACTTCTTCAGGGCAAAACCATAGCTTCTCTGCTCCTTTTTTCAGACAAGCGGCACCTCGGGACTAAAAGGGTGTGCTCCTGTCTTGAAGTTTGTCTTCGGGCATTTCACTCAGCAGCAGTGAGAAGCACAGGAAGGGTGAGATTTGTGGGTAGCCATTTGTTGAACAGTGAAGGAGTGGGAGGAAGTCTACCACCCACCTGAGGTTCGGAACTCAAATGACATCTATGAACAAAGACAGTCCAGAGCAAAGTTGTCAAGCAAATTAAGAGTCTTTGGAGCGAAGCTCATTCCCAATTCTGTGGTCCACCTCTCCCTTCCTGCTGTTCCTGAAGTGGCTTCCAGCTCATTAAATCGCTGAGGTCAGCTTGTCCTTTCATCATGTCCAGCTGGCTCTCTCACACCATTTACCTTAAGCTTTGGAAATGAATATCCCTCAACCTCAGGCCAAACTGCCGCCTCCTGAGTCCCTAGTGCATTAATTACCATAATTCATTTCAGAAATCAGTCTCAGATCAGGTTACACTCCTGGGGAATCAAGCCTTCCACTGGAAGCACCCCCCCACCTCCCCACCCCGCCTCCCCGTCTCCCATCCTCAGCCCTCACCCCTTAGTCTTGGGGCTCTCACCAGACTGAATCCTCCTTTCCTTACTCACCCAGTCTCTGCATGTAGCATCTATTTTTCTCCCCATGTGCCTTTTGTCCTGTAATCCCTTTCCCTGGGACACCCTTCTTCCCCATTTCTTCCTGCCTGTTCTTTCTATGCCTCAAAGACACCTTGACCCCTATTCTGTCACTTAGCAGACATGCTCTTGATAGTCCTTGAACTAACCTGTTGCCATGAGAACATTCAAACCTGTAGAGAATTTTTACTTTTTATTTTATTATTTATTTATTTAATTTTTATTTTAATAAGATGTTATTTATTTTTAGAGAGAGAAGAAGGGAGGGAGAAAGAGAGGGAGAGAAACATCAATGTGTAGTTGCCCCTCAAATGCCCCCAGCTGGGAAACTGGCCCACAACCCAGGCAGGTGTCCTGACTGGGAATTGAACTAGCAACCCTTTGGTTCACAGGCTGGCGCTCAATCCACCGAGCCACATGAGTCAGGGTGAGAATTTTTATAAGCAATATTTGAACCAATCTAGCTTGTGGCACAGCCACTCATCTCATGTTTCACCTTCCCCATGAGACTTTCCTTTAAGGGACCAGGTGTGTCTCCATCATCTTTGAGGAGCAGTGTGGCTATTGGGGGCCCTGAGCCTGAAGTCTGGCTCTGCCATTCTCTAGCTGTGTGACCTTGGGCATTTTACTGAATCTTTCTGGTCTCAGCTTTCTGAGTAAATGGGAATAACAGTGTCTGCCTCACTGGATGTTTGAGGATTAAATAACATAATAAATGCAAGAAGAGCAGAGTAGTACCTGGTACAGAGTAGTCACTCATAGTGTTAGCTGTCATTGTCATTATCATCATCATAATCACCACCATCATCTCAATCTCTTTCGTTCAACAAAGTATTCATGGAATGCTCTTACGTGACAGACACTGTTCTAGGCAGGGGCGTTACAGCGATGGGTCAGCTGTCTTTGCCCTGGTCAGGTTTGTGTTGGGGGAGGGGAGAAAGGAGACGAGTAGACTAGTGTAAACAAGCAATGACCTACCTTCAGATCGTGATGAAGGCAGAGAATATAAGTGAAAACCCAACAAACTAATGGGTTAGAGAGGAAGTTGAGGGCTTTGAGATGTAGTTCGGTCACTCTTAAATGGTACCAATTATAGATGTCTTGCCTGTTGTCAAGGTTCAAAAGCATTTGGCAAAGATGAATGAAAGAATGAATGAGTTCTGACATTTTCCCAAGGTCTGTGTTTATGTTCATTGATCCTGTAATCTTAGGAAGATCTTATGATTCAGTGGATTCCAGGTATCTGACAGAAGTAGGAGGAGGAGATTTTGAGGCAGGACTTCTTCTCTACCCTCCACCCCTACGCCTCCCTTCATTTCATGGGCTGTGGGCTCTCTTGATCTCAGGTCAAGTCTGAGTTCTGATGAGGTGGTCCTCAAGTTCAGACGTTGAGTTCTGGTCTGGTCTCACAGTCCCAGCTGACTGGCTCGGTGGCCGGGTCAGGTGAGGTAGCTGCTTTGTGGGCCATGGAAAGTGTCCTGACCAGAGAAGTCCTCCTCCTCTTACCCACGAAGCCCAGGTGTGTTTCTGGCAATGAGTTAACTTCATGCCCAAGAGTTAGAATTAACCCCCTTCCCCAGCCACCCAGCGCAGCTGAAAGCTTTCCGCCCTGGGCTCCAATTGCAGGAGAGGCACTTTGCTATTGGGGGGAAGTATCAAGAGCATGAGCTGCTGGTTGGTGCAAAGGCGGCATCCCGGGGATTGACACTTAATCAGAGCACCCAGGGGTGAAGGAGGCCTAGGGCAGGACACGTGAGTGTGCAGGGAGGCGGCCGAGATGAAGGAGCGCAGGACAACCTAGTCCACGTGGGGCCTGGCCTGCGGCTGGCCTAACGTTCCAGAGGTTAGAAGCTCTGTTGTGAGCGGGGCACTGAAGCGGAGAGCAACTGGGTACCCTTCGCCCTTGTGATGTAGTTCTTCACGTATTGGGGAAATGCATCTTAATCACTAGCCTCATCTGTCTAGTTCTGCCTCCCAGCCCACTTTGAGGACAGCAAGGCTGACGTCCAGCTGGTAGTCCCAGGATGATCAACAAGAGAACATGCTGACACATTTCTACCATGGTAAATAGGAGAACAGCTGTTTCCTGGCCCCTCTCTACCAGCTCCCGGCTGCTGCCAAGGCTGGGTCCATTCTGACTCGTGGTCAACTGCCTTGCCAGATATGAGGCCTTGTGAGTACCACTCCCAGGATACCCCAGAATGCTGCATGAGTTAGCTATTGTCTGACACCATGCATTTAAACAGTTAAAAGTACTGAGTTACACCATTTGCTACCGATTCATACTTGTTGAATGTTTGCTATGTGTAAATATTCTGATGAGGTCCGCGTGCTGGGCTAGAGGCCCCTCCCTGTACCCCAACATGGAACGCTTCACCCCCCAAAAGCTCAGGTGCTTGCATGCGTCAGTCTCTCGTGCCCGCAGGGAGGAGAAACAGGAAGAGGGGAGAGAACATGTGGACGTAGGCGAGCTGAGCCCAGATTAGCTGTCTTCTACCCTCTATTCTCAGGGGACCTCACAGGATTCTGGTCCTATGGAGCCGCATGGCAGGCCACTGGGGAGCAGGTTCCATGAGGTTCTCCCGTCCGGAGATCTGGTCCAGGGCCTGTGAGCAGGGCAGCGAGGCTGCTCCTGTGGAAGAAGAAGGAGTTAACCTGCAGGAGAGGCCAGTGGGACAGATTTCTCAGGATCTGAGTGATGACTGACGTGTGTGGATGTATGTGTGCGAGTAGGGTAGGGTGACAGCTGGTGGCAGGGACTACAAGGTGGTGGCACCTGAAGAGGCCGCAGAAAGGGGCCGGCATGACTCAGGGAGGACCAAGTGCACCCTCTCCTTGCACTTACGCCCCCCTCCTCTCCTGAGCTGTTTTCCCTCAAGTGCCCAGCTCGCTTGGATGAGCCCTGTGAAATGCAGTCGGTTCAGAATGGCCTGAAATAAGGGTGAAAGACGGAAAGAATAAAAAAAAGGCAAAGGAAAAGAAAATCCACAGAGGTTCTTTGAATTTTTTTCTGGTTCTGAACCCTTTGAAGGCTTGTTTTACTCTTCCACCTTCGTGCCTCTTCGGGAGCAGGTGCCCCTTGTAGATGGAGGCACTTACCCTAGGGGTGGGCAGGCACTCAACCTGCCTCTAGGCGAGGATGAAATTGGTCTTTCCTCCACTCTCGCAATGAGCGTGCTTTAAGCGCATTCATTTCAACATTAACTTTGAAGCAAAGTCTGGTACCAGCTCACCTGCTGGGAATCGAACCAGCGACCTTTGGGTTTGCAGGCCGGCGCCAATTCCCTGAGCCGCACTAGCCAGGAAGAAGTTTCCTTTTCATGTTAAACTCCCTTGGCTCCTTGGTTTTCTTTTTTTCCTGCTACTTTCTTAGAAAACAAAAAAGCCAGATCATTCCAAAGAGCACATTTCTTCTTCTTCTTTTTTTTTTTTTTTTTTTGATTTTATTTCATTATTTTTAGAAAGAGGGGAAGGGAGAGAGGCAGAGAGGGAAAGAAACATCAATGTATGGTTGCCTTTCACCTGCCTCCAGCCACAGACCTGGCTGGAGACCTGGCTCGCAACCTGGTTATGTGCCCTGGCTGGGGATCGAACCTGCGACCTTTGGGTTCGCAGGCCAGCGCCTTAACCACTGTGCTACCAGCCAGGGCTAAGAGCGCATTTCTAATGGTAGAATTATAAACGCTTTTACAGAGGATAGTTGGTGACGTAGGTGTTTGCCTTTTTCCACCCCTTGGAAAATGTGGGGGTTCAGTCCTGCTGTAGACTGAGTCCTCGTTGGCTTTGGAGTCACCTGCGGCAGACACAGCTACAGCAGCAGCGTGCCTGATTTCCTGCGAACCTAGACCGCATGGCCCTCTCCGCTCCTTCTTTTGGACACACGGTTCCCCCTCTCTCCTTTCAAACTGCGCAGCCCTCTCCTCCTTAATGGCTGCTGCCTTACTTTAAACCTTGATCGCAAGACATGAGGCAGTGGGTAGGGTGGCCGATCACAGCCACCTGCAAAATCTTGCGCAGGCCCCTGAAGCTCTTTTGTCACCATTCTCAGGTCAAAACCCTCCCATCTCCTTGGGGCCTTGGAAGAACCGTAACGTTTGCATAACTAAGACACTAGCTATCAGCCATAGATATGCAAAGGCCCCCGGTGGCTGTGCTCCACTGAGTCCCATCCCCCGTTTCCCAAACCAGGGGCTATGGGGACTTTTGGGGACCCCTGTTACAGAAGACAGGTGGGATGAAGTGTTATTGTCACCGTCTTTAGAAAACGCAACTTACCACGGGTATTGTCCTGGAATTCTATTCCCTGCTTCTCCAGGAACCATTCACAGCCACCATAGGAAGGTCTGTCCTGAAATTATCGAGCCAATATCAATATAATTAAAACAGTTTCTTTTCAGGACGGATCTCCTATGTCCTATGAGGGAGGAGCTTTCAAAAGGAGGTTTCCCCCCCACTTTCTGTTGTTCCTTAACCCTTTTTTCTCAATGGCTTCTGGGCCCGCATGCATAACCATGTTACAAATGAACTACCTGGTGCACCCTGGACTGATTTGGTTTTGGATGGTACGGTGGTGCCATTTGGTTCCACTGTGCTTTGATGCTAAATTCATGGCTTTGCACCACCATTTTCCCTATTGCATGATGCTTAACAGCTTTGTTCTGCCGATGAGATAGAGGTTATCTGGAAGATCTTTTGGAAAATTTTCTGGAAGGTGAGAGCGTTTATTCTTCATCTCTTCCCTCACTAGACTTCTGCAAGAAATCGTGTTCTCTGCTCCAAGAAGGCCTTCTGACGCTGGGAACACTGGATACCACGCCGCTTGTAATCTTTGCATTGCTTCCAGTGCCTTTTCCTTTGCTACCATTCTATAAGTTGGTTCTCCGAGTTTTTGAGCAGTTGTTTTGGAAAAAAATAACCAAGCCAACCATCCCATGAACTATACAAACGCAAGAGTCACAGTTAAATAATACTAACCAGCATCAGCAAAAGCAATTTGTGCACTTGGCAAACTGATCAGAAGAGGCAAGTAAGAGCCTGTGGACTAAAAAGTGGATTATTTACTGATAAGCATCTCATTCGTTATTTGCATAAGGCTGAGCTGTTTTGCAACGTAGTTTAAATCAAGTCTGTATCAATATTAAAGGGAGAACTTACCAAAGAGAAATAACATTTGCAGTATTTCAGGAAAATATTAGGCAAATGTGTATGAATGCATGTATATAATGTATATATACCCACCCCATGAACTGTCATGTGGCTGGTGCATAGTTTTTATCCCCATGCTGCTGGGAACTTGCCGTGGGTTGGCACGTCAACTTGCTGTGTCAACTAATCCACTATCTGCTTGGTTTTGCTACGGAGCCGCACCTTCTTTTGCAGCCCTGTGCTAGTCCTCACAGGAGTTCAGACAATTCTGCCAGCGAAGATGATGCTGCCAGGTTTGTTAGGCCCAGTATCTATTTTTCCCAAGCCTTTTCTAGGCTTGAAAAGGCATTTTCTTACCTGACAAATGCACCCAAACTTTATTTGTGCAAAAAGCACTGGAGGTATTTGGTAAAAGACCTTCCTGAGCCCCCATCCTGGAAGATCCTGGTTTAGTAGGCCTGGGGTGGGGACCAAGAATTGTTTCACATGAGCTGCAGATAACCACTTTGCCAAGGGTCCTGCCCATTCCAGCTGACCTTCCTGGGAATGATAGGGAAACTCAAGAGTTAAAGATTCGAGCCTTTGTTGTAGTAAGTTGAATAATGTCTCCCAAAGATAGCCGGTCCTTTTCTTTGGAACCTGTGTTACCTTATTTGGGAAAAAGGGTCTTTGCAGAAGTGATTAAGGATCCTGAGAGGACAGATTATCGTGAATTATCAGGGGAGGCTCTAAATGCAATCAAGTGTTTTTATAAGAAAGAGATGGGTAGCTTTGACAGAGGAGGGAAGGCAATGTGATGATAGAGGCAGAGGCTGTAGTGATGTAGCCCCAAACCAAGGAATGCTGGCAGCCACCAGGAGCTGTAAGAGGCAGCACCTGAATGTCGGCCCAGTAACACCGATTCCCTTCTTCTGCCCTCCATTCTGAACTATGAGAGAATCAACTACTGCTGTTCTAAACCACATTTATGATAATTTGTTATAGCAGTCAGTGAATTTTTAAATGTGAAAATTAGACCCTCCCAATTTCTTGTTATGCCCTATTCATGAATTATTATCATAATGAAAATAAATCCAAAGTCTCAGGGAGATAATTGTTGGATGATTGGGAAGTATAAATAGATGATATTGTAGAATTATTGTTAATTTTTTTAGATGTAATAATGATATTGTGGTTATGTAGTCTTGGGAGATGCAAGTTGAAGTATTTAGGGGTGAAGTATACTATAACTTACTTTTAAGCAGTTCATGAAAAATTATGTATCATTTTGGAAGAGCCTGGTTGGGTGATTCTAGCTCATTCTGTCAGTCAGATGTTGCCTGGGGCTGCAGTCCTCCTGAAGGCTTTCCTAAGGCTAGAAGGCCACTTTTGTGGTTGGTAAATTGCTGATGGCAACTTTGTTTCTCCCACATGGACCTCACCATGAGACTGCTTGAGTGTCCTTCCACTATGGCTGCTCACCTCCCCCAAAGCCACGGCGAAGACAAAGGCTGCAATGTCTTTATACTCTATTCTTAGAAGTAATTCATGAACTTGAACTTCTGCATGTTCAGGCAAGCCAGCCCCAGATCAGTGTGGGAGGGGACTCTACATGGGTATGAACACCAGGAGGTGATATTATTAGGACCCATGTTGAATGCTGGTTACCATGTTGGGAAAAGAAATCAAACCTAATCAAATTACAATCAAACTCCTCACTCTAGCTTATAAAGCCCTACAGGATCTGGTTCCTTTTTTTAAAAAACAATTCTCCTTGTCCACTCGGTTGTAGCCATACTGGCCTTTTAGTTCCTTGAAGTAGGCAGGTATATTTATGCCTTAGGGCTTTTACACTACTTGTCTTAATCAGATATGCTCTTCCTCCTCCTCAGTACATTGTGGAAGTTAGTACATTTTCAATTTAAGTGTCACCTCAGCGAGGTCCTGTGTTATTTATAGGCTGAATGCTTGTGTCTGCTTTCCTACCTCTTTCTCTCCCCTTCCCTGCCCCCGATTCATATGCTAAAATCTATTCTCACAGTGATGGTATTTGGAGGTAGGGTATTTGGGAGGTTGTTTGGTTAGAGGGCAGAGTCCTCCTTAACGGATTCATGTCTTTATAAAGCAGATTGTTGCCCTGGCTGGTAGCACAGTGGGTAAGGTGCCGGCCTGCGAACCCAAAGGTCGCAGGTTCGATTCCCCAGCCAGGGCACATAACCAGGTTGCAAACCAGGTCTCCATTCAGATCTGTGGCTGGAGGCAGGTGAAAAGCAACCATACATTGATGTCTCTCTCCCTCTCTGCCTCACTCCCTTCCCCTCTTTCTAAAAATAATGAAATAAAATCTTAAAAAAAAAAAAAAAAAAAAGAGGAGATGACCACTTATAAACTAGGACAAGGGTAGCAAACAAGGCCCGCGGGCCAAATCCAGCCTTCCCCCTTGTTTTATCTGGCCTGGCACCTTATTTCTACCAGGCTCGCTTAACTGTTAAGGAGTAGTTACATTTACACAGCCCTAAAATGACATTCAGCCCTGTGAAGGCAACCGTGAGGCTGATGTGGCCCCCTGTGAAAATGAGTTTGACACCCCTGAACTAGGATGGCTTTACTAGATATCAAATCTGCCAGAGCCTTGATTTTCTGCAGACTGTGAGAAA
This sequence comes from Noctilio leporinus, assembly GCA_004026585.1. Classification (NCBI taxonomy): domain Eukaryota; kingdom Metazoa; phylum Chordata; class Mammalia; order Chiroptera; family Noctilionidae; genus Noctilio; species Noctilio leporinus. The sequence goes on from PVIW01000984.1 coordinate 84,412, forward strand.
TACATTTTCATCGCTTATAAACCACCCAGTATTTTGATATAGCAGAACTAAGACATCCTCCTTCACCATTCGTTCTGATGTAGTTACCTAGTCTCTTACTATGACTCAGCCCCGTTTTAATTTTCTACGTAAGTTATTTGCTGTATTTCTTATGTGTTTGTTGATGTGTTTATCAATTCTTTTCCCCACTTGCAATATAAATTCTGTGAAAACTTTGCTACGTGGATTATTTCTGGATCCCCAGTGCCTGCAATGTTGCCTGGTACCCCATCCTTCCCATGTTACCCTAGCCACAGCTAGCCTCTGGGGTATTGACTCTTGCTCTAATAGACCACGAGGTGCAGACGCCTTGTTGTTGCCCGTGGCTGGGTCCCGTAGGGAGCCCCGGAAAGAGACCTCTGCTGCTTGTGGATGGCACCCTAGGCTGCACCCCAGAGCTTGTGATTACAGCTGGAGACTCCCTGCAGCCAATCTGCATCTGAACTCAATCCCCAGCCAGTAAAAGTGTGAGATGCACGGGTGTGAAATACAGTGTTGTCTTTCACAGGTGCAAAGGAGCTGGCCTTCACCTGCCAGGCACCAGTTAGCCACGGTCCTGGTGTGTGCGTGTGTGTGTGTGTGTGGGGGGGTGAGTTCTTTTCAGGCTCATCTGCTTTACGAAGTACAACCAGTGGGTGGGTTTTGGCAGCCTGAGCGAGGGTGGTCCCCCAACAAAGAGAAGCAGATGCTTGCTGCTGGGAGGAAAGGCAGACAAGTGGGAGAACTGGAAAGGGGTCAGAGGGGCGTGCACAGGGCACAGCTTCCACCAACCGCACCTCTCAGAGGAGCAGGCTGGCTCTCGTTTTCTCTCTCCCGGTTTTCTCCACCAGGAGAGGAAATGAAGCACTTTCAACATCCTCTCCACCTGCACCTCGCACAGCGGGCTGCCAGCCTTCACGCAGGTGTGACTGGGCTGTGGGAACACGGAGAGGTGACCTTAGCAAAGCCATTTTTTAATTTCTTTCAAACTAGGAAGGAGTCTGTTGCTAAAATTCTTTTGCCAAGCTGGTGATGCGTGAACGTTCATAGGGACTTAATTGTGTTTTAGAAAATGGTGAATGTCAGTTTCGAGGAAGTAAATGTTCCCGGCTTTCCTTCCGTTTTGTGGGAACCTTCCAAAATGACAAAAATAAGTTTCAATAATATTGTAGTTGATTTTTATAGCATGGTGAGTGCTGCAGAGAAGGGGGTGGAGGCAGTAGAAGCAGGTAAAGGGGGAATAAATGGTGATGGAAGGAGTCTTGACTTGGGGTGGGGAACACACAATACAATATACAGATGATGTGTTGCAGAAATGGGCACCTGAAACCTATAAATTCAATAATAAATAAATCCACTGTCACCCCAATAAATTCAGTAATAAATAAAGTAGTTGATTTTTAAGAAATATTGCATTTATTGAGATATAATTTACAACCTATAAAAATAACCCTTTGAAGATAGTTCTGGGTTTTAACCAATGTTTATAATTGTACAATCACTACTACAACTGAGATTTAGAACAATTTCATCAAAATAAAAAACTTCCCTTCCAACCTGTGGTGTCTTTTCTTCCCCCACTGATCTGATTTCTGTCTCTACAGTTTTGGCTTTTCCTGAATAGCATATAAATGGAATTACTCACTTGGTATCTTTTTGTGTCTGGTTTCTTTCAGTTGGCATAATGCTTTTGAGAGTTATTCATATTGTATTAGTGAGTATTAATGTAGCATAACTGTTCCTTAATGTTGCTGAGTAGTATTCTTGGTATGAATACACCAAGATTTGTTTATCCATTTGCCAAACATTGGGATGGTTTCTTCTTTTTGGCTATTATGCAGAATGCTGCTATGAACATTTGCATACAGGTTTTTGTGTGAATATATATTTTCATTCCTCATTTCTCTTGGGTAAATACCTAGAGGTGAGATGGAGGGGGTCATGTGGTAACTCTATAAACTTGTAAAGAAAATACCAAACTGATAAAATCATATCGTGTTGCTACCAGCAGCCCATGATAGTTCCAGGTGATCTCTGTCAATATTTGCTAGCACTTGATGTCTCTTTTCCCCCTGCCATTTCAGGCATTCTGACATGGATGTGGTTGCCTATTGTAGTTTAATTTTTGTCTTCCTAATGACTTATGGTGTTGAGCATCTTTTCATGTGCCTTCTACTTTTTTGGTAAAAAATTAAAATCTATGATTTTTCATATTGGATGGTTAATTTTCTTATTATTGTGTTTTGAGAGTTCTTTTCTATTCTGGTTGCCTTTCTTTTATCAGATCTATGTTTGAAAATATTTTCTCCCAGTCTATGGCTTTTTCCATTTTCTTAGTTTATAAAAAGCAAATGTTTATTTTTAATTTTCCCAATCAGCTTCTTTAAAGTGGAGATAGAGTTCACATATCACAAATTTACCCTTTTAAGGTATACAATTCAATTGTTTTTGGTATCTGCCCACATAGTGCAGCCACCACCACTGTGCAATTCCAGAACATTCCATCACCCAAAAAAGAAATCCCATGCCCATTTAGCAGTCACTCCCCATTCTCTTCTCCCCTGGATCCTTGCAACCAATATGGATTTGCCTACCTGGACATTTCATGTAAATGGAATCATACGATATGTGACTTTTATTCCCAGCTTTTTAAATTCAGAGTAATGTTTCTGAGACTTACACATGTAGTAGATATCATTCCTTTTTGTGGCTGAATCATATTCCATTGTATGGATAAATTCCACTTTGTTTATGTATCCTCAGTTGATAGGCACTTGGGTTGTTTTCACTTTTTGGCAATTATGCACCATGCTGCTGTGAATATTTATGTGCAAGTTTATGTGTGGACGTGGGTTTTCATTTGTCTTGGGCACCTATCTTAGAATGAAATTCCTAGGTTATATAGTAATTCTTTGAAAAATAGTTCTCTTTAAGTAAAAAATAGGTCTATATTTTACTTTTAAAATATAAAAATAAGCAAGTGCTTCCACTTAAAATGGGAAAAGTGTCTGGAAATTTTAAAAATGGAAAATACAATAAGTGAGTAAATATATGAAATTAAACACTAAAGCACTCTGTATGGTTTTTAAAGTATGAATTAAACAGCAATGGGAACCATTTATCAAATAGACAGAGATTTTTGTGTTGAACTTTTATATATCTTGAGGGTTCTAGACTGGGAGGAGGGAGAGAGTTTTATGGGCATTCATGTACTCTGTTGGTTGGAACATAATTGAAACACTCTTTTGGGAGGGGTTTTGGCAATATGAATCAAAAACCTTTTAAGTAGTACCCAAGATGACTCAGAAATTTTACATTAGAACTGTATCCTGAGGAAGTATATTCTCTAACATTTAGGAGAATGGACATAGACTTGTTTATATAATATGGAAAAATACAGAAAGAATTGAAAAGCCTCACAATGCAGGACTGAAAAGTCATATAATGTCTGTCCATATAAATGCCTGTCCATAGAGTGGCCTATTCTGAAACAATGAATAATTTTGTGAAAGTGCATGTTGAAAAGGAAAGATGACCATGATATTTTTAAAACAAAGTTATAAACAATATGTACATTAAAAAAATAAAAGTAACTACATGAGTTATTTGGGATATGTTCAGTTACAAGTAATAATAAATTCCATTTATACTGACTTCACCAAGAAAAACTTTTTGGTTCATATAACTAGAAACTCCAAAAGAAAGACAGATTCTGGTGTTTAATTTAGCAGCTCAGAAAGTTCTTTAACAACTGATTTTTAAAAATATTCTCTCTCAAAAAAAAAATAAATAAATAATAAAAATATTCTCTCTTTTAATTTTAGATTTCATTCATTATTTTCAGAGAGAGGGGAAGGGAGAGAGGTAGAGAGGGAGAGAGACATCAATATATGGTTGCCTTTCATCTGCCTCCAGCTATGGACCTGGCTGGAGACCTGGTTTGCAACGTGGTTATGTGCCCTGGCTGGGAATTGAACCAGCAACTTTTGGGTTTGCAGGCCGGCACCTATCCACTGAGCCACCAGCCAGGGCAATACTCTTTTTTGCCTTTTGAAACATCTCTGTTCAGCTGAAAGTGGTTAGTCTTGTTGCTGCAAGATGGCTGCCAACAACTCCCAGGACCATTTTGTTCAAACCCAGAGGAGGTTGTACACCCCCCCCCCCCCCCCCAGCCTTTAGCAGGAATCCTAGGCTCCCTCTGATTGGACCATCTTGATCATATGCCTCTTTTTGGCAGCAAGGAGAAGGCTTTGTATTGCTTGGGTTGGGTTTGGGTTAGGTCCTGGTCCTTAAAATAAACATTGTGTCAAGGTCATAAATTATTGAAATTTAGCTTCACCAAATCAGGCCCTACATCAGAGCTGGGGATCAGGTTAATCCCCTCAAAGTTGCACAAATGCCCCACCATGGTGTGGGGTGGAATAGAGGTTGAGAGCTCATTCTAAGACTCACCTCACCACAGGCAAAAGGCTGGAAGGATGGTCACCAAAGTGCCAACAGTGGTTTCTTCCAGTGTTGGAATTATATGGAATTTTTAATTTCCTTTTTTATGCGTCTCTGTGTTTTACACTTTGACAACAAACACGCATTACTTTAATAACTTCAAAAAGAAACGAAGGCTATAAATATAAGGAAAAGCTGGTATGTAACACAATTAGTAGGCTGAGGGATTTAGAACAGACATGTTGGCCAACAGGAACTATGAGTTTTCAGGATGACACCACCTGTGCCTTGCAGAAGCTAACTTCCTTTCTCTTGTTTCTGTTGTGAAATTGTGGTCTTTGAAAGCCGGTCTGGCTTTAAGCCATTGGTTTCAGTGTCTTGAACTTTTCTCTTATGTTAGGGTGAGGGGAATCGTTTTTGCTTTCACTAGAGACACTTTCCCTTGTCACCTTTAAGTGTCCTGAATGGGGTCCCAATCCCAGAAAGCTGCAGAGAGCATGTGTCTCTTTGCTGAGGGACCCCTGTGTGCAGAAGGGGAGGTACTGATCCCCACGAACCCTCACTTCCTTCTTAGAGGGAAGGCATTGAGTATTCTTTCAGGAAGTGGCCAGTGCCAAGTCCCTGGCTATCTGGGAGGTCTGGCACCGCTCTATGCTGTGAACCACAGCGTGACACTGGCTGCAGGCACAACTGAAACGGCTCCAGGTTGGAAGGCTCAGTCCTGGGAGACTGAGAAATGAGGCACCTCCCTTGAGTCACCTCTGTTAGATATTGGACATTGGGAGTTCTTCCTTGAATTCACAAAGAAGTGCTTGCTGACTTTCCACAAACTGTTTTATTCTGGGGAAGAGGACTCATATTTTTCTATTTGCAAGAAAGATCTCCATTGGGGAAATAAGGTAAGGGTTTTTCGAGTCAGGCTGGACATCTCATTTCTCACTTTTATTTCTGTGTGAAATTGATTCTCGGTGCTGCAATTTCAGAAATTTGATGTTATCCGATCATTCCCTTCTGGAATTATTCTATTCTGATGGTAGGCAATCAACTGGCATCTTAGCTTCATGAGGAGAGCTGTATTTACCACAGAGACCAAATTGCTCCAGATTGAGCAGTCAGGACACTGCCTCAGTAGGAGAATACACATGTGGGGGGGAAATGAGGCCCCAGGGTGAATAGTAGGTGGTGTTAAGGAGCCAGTCTGTGGGGCTACTGACAATATCATCCACATCCCACCAGAATGTAAACCTCACTCAAGTAAAGACGTGTTTGCCGTGTTCAATGTTGTAGTCTCAGAATCCAGAATAGTGGGAGGTACTCAATGTAGATGTGATGAATGGATGAATGGAAGGCCTGCTAGCTGGCTGGATGAACTGTCATTGTTTTCTAGAGTCACCGTCCTCTGAGAAGTTTGCCCTGACCCTTCTAGGAATATTAGACTCCCTCCTCTGTGTTCCCATGGTACATTGAATCAAAGCACTTAACTCAGAGTGCTGAAACTATTTGCTTATATACCTATATCCCCTAAAAGACTGTAAGCTCCATAAATGTAGGGATTCTCCCTTTTTTTTCTTTTTTTTTTTTTAAAGATTTTATTCATTAGTTCCATTCGAGAGAATGGCAGGGAGGGAGGAAGAAAGGGAGAGAAGCATCAATGTATGTTTGCTTTTCACCTGCCTCCAGCCAAGGAACTGGCTGGAGACCTGGCTTGCAACCTGGCTATGTGCCCTGGCTGGGAATCGAACCAGCAACCTTTGTGTTTGCAGGCCAGCACCTGTCCACTGAGCCACACCAGCAGGGGCTACTGCCTTATTTTTCCACTTAACTAACTAGAGACATTTCACAGTGCTCTGGCATATAGTAGATATTCATTAAATAAAATAATAATACTGTGGCAACCTCATGACTATCTCTCAGCTAAAATGATCTACTTGTTCAGTGATCAGGATATTATATTAATTAGGATCCACTTTCTTCTTCATTGTTGGTCATGTATTATTAATTCCTTACTCTTTGCTTTTCATTGCTTCCAAAGGAATGGAATAAAAGGAGCATCCTTTTATTTTCAGCTGTCATTTCGTTATCTTTCTGTTGAACCTACAAATACACTGAATGGTTTCTAGGGATTATATTTCCAGCATCAAATTTGCCACCTCCTAATGTTACACAATGAGGCTCCTCAATCTCATCAGCAAACCATCTCCAAGTTTTAGGGTCAGAAGTATTCTTTCTGGGAGGACCACCTTGACATAGCACATCCCTCATGGGTTAGGTGGTTTCTTACAGCTCTGGTCATAAAAACTGAAGTCTCCAGCCTGGTCCCCACTCACTTTGGTTCATCTCTTTTACTACCTGTAGTCCTCTGTCCAGAGACTATACTTTTTTCAAGAGGTGCACTTGCTTTCTGAGCAGGTCATCTTGCCTTCGGGTTCAAGATTTGCTGTCGCCACTCTGACAACCCTGAAAGAGCCAGTGGTGTTATGTGACCTCAAGCCCTGGATCAGCCAGGAATAATATTCAATATATATTTTAAAGATTTTATTCATTAATTTTAGAGAGGGGAGAAGGGAGAGAGGCAGAGAGGGAGAGAAACATCAATGCATGGTTGCCTTTCACCTGCCTCCAGCTACAGACCTGGCTGGAGACCTGATTATGGTGCCCTGGCTGGGAATTCCAAATTCTCTGTCATTTTGTGTGGCCTGACCTGCTGGATGTGAATTGCTTGAGTGGCCAAGGAGGTGGTGAAAAGGAAGTTCTTTTGGATGGTCCTTTGGGTGCTGGAGCCGGTCTCCCTAGACCAGGGTAACACAGCCATGCATTTGTTGGGTGCACACACTGAGGCTGATCTCTGTCAGCCTCATCTAAGTGCCGTCTTACCTCCCAGCGGGCCTTGCACCCTGCACTGGTGGTGTCATCTAGATTCATGCAGCTGTGATATGCTCTGAACATCCCTGTGATGATGCTCACCTACACATTGTGGGATAGTTTCTCCACATGTCTGTGTGGCACTGAAACCTTGGTCATTTGGGTCCAATCCAGCATTGGCCAGTGTATTGATCTAGCTCAGTATCTCCTTCAAACATGTGTTTCCTTCATTTAGATAATTTCTTGTCTGTTCTTCTTTTTCAGGTGTTACCTACAAGTTTATTGGATTTGCCCTCATTTTCTATCTGCCATGTCGATATTTTTTACAGCTGTTTTTGCACAGCTGTGGTTTTCTAGAGGGCTTCTTTACCCTCCTGTGTGTTTCTCCAACAGCCTTTCTGCATCCTGGCCTTTTCCAGGAAGCCTCTGCTAGCCTCATGTTGTGCTGCCTGGGACTCATCCTAACGTCACCTGCTGTGTCTTTCCACACCAGAGGGAACAGAAACAATACCTTCCTCAGATCCTCTTCTTAGAAAAAGGAGAAAGGAATTCACCCTTTTCTAAGAAAAGGTTTGTTGTTTTCACATATTTTCTCTGATCCAAAATATATGAAATTGATACCTATGTGTTTTTGTGCCGCCTTTGCTCGTAAAGTATATCCGTGTTTGTCACTGTCCCACTTCCAAATCAGTCAAGCAAATCTCCTGAGGACAGACACCACATCTCTTTCATCTTTGCAGGTCCAGCATTTAGCACGGTGCCTGACACATGTGGGTCAGTGCACAACATATGTTTACTGAAGGAATGAATGAATGGATGTATAAATGAAGAAGTTAGGATATGGACATATATTTAAAAAATTTGGTTACAAATGTTTGGATCATCCAAAAGTGGTAATATAGCTAGAGTTTTCAAAGTCAATAATTTCCTTTGTCACCAGCACCCAGAATGTGAGGTCTTTTGAAATTCAGTTGCAAATCATGTTTATAAAAATAGCATTAGTGATAAAAACATTTTTTAAAATTTGGGAATAAGTCCATTAAATAAAAAGATAAATATAATGGTTGTATTTATTGCTAATCACAGGTTAAATATTGAAATATCCATTTTCTTTAAAATAGGATTCAGGCCCTGGCTGGTAGCACAGTGGATAAGGTGCCAGCCTGCGAACCCAAAGGTCACAGGTCTGATTCCCCAGCCAGGGCACATAACCAGGTTGCAAACCAGGTCTCCAGTCAGGTCTGTGGCTGAAGGCAGGTGAAAGGCAACCATACATTGATATCTCTCTCCCTCTCTGCCTCTCTCCCTACCCCTCTTTCTAAAAGGAATGAAATAAAATCTTTAAAAAAATTTCTTAAAAAAAAAAAAGGATTCAAAATTCTATGCCAATTCTTAAAAACAAATATTGATGATACTAAAATTAACCAAAAGCTTTAGGAGCATGGCATAGTGGGCATGGCCATGAAAAAAATGCCAGTCCATCTGATGGGAATAGAGAATTTACTGTGATAGGTGAACTTATATCACAGCCACAGGAACTTTATAAATCTATAAGTTCTGACAATTAAGAGAAATCAATTAGACAAGTACTGGCCATACAGACTGTTTTAATGATATTGGCATTGGCTCAATACTTTAGGGACAGATCTTGTATAAGTAAGTAAAAGTTCAAGTTAATAATGACTTGTATGCTAAGTCAAAGTTGTCAGAGTATTCCAAAGGTTAAGGCATTGCATGAGTTTTCACTTTCAATTATAAGACTTACTTGAAATGATACAGTGTTCGGGTGTAGGACGCTGACTTCTCAGGACATGTATAATATGAGTGGGGCAAAGATACCTCATAAACAGGGCCAGTTAGCCAAGCAATGTACAGTGTATGTAGATTTCAAAGCTAAAGGAGTTCTTTTTCACTAGTGAAACAAGTCACAGCATATAAAAAAGGTGAGTAAGAAAAGCTATAATTAAATTGTACATTAATGTGGGGAAATGCTGGAGAGTTAGACTTGATGGGAGTTTACAATGATCTTCAATGCTGAGTCAGAGAGAAAAAAACCAAGGCACTTCCTGGAATCTGCTTATTTCTACATTGCCAAGATTGTATAGATGCTGCGACATTTGGTTTACGGCTCAAGCCAGGCGTGGTCTGCTGGGATAGAAAGGGTACACCTTGCTGTTGAGGATGGGGCAACGGTCCTGATTGTGCAATGAAAGGAAATCATTGACTCTGGAGTGAATGACTGCCTACTAGCAAAACACGAAACTCACCATTTGGCTGCTCTGTGTTAGTTTCTAGGCTTTAATCATGTTCATACGCAGGTAAAATAACTTTTCACCGACTTAACCATTGCCATCATGCAACATGAAAGTAGCGTCAGCGTATTTCAGAAGAAAATGCTGCAGGATGAAGACTGGTTAGAGAAAGACCATTAGATCCAAGATGAAAACTCGTTAGGTTCAGAGGAACGGGGTTGGCCATGAATCGTTCTCTCGGCAGCAGAGCGAGGGCTGTTTGTTCTCTGTGGTTTATTCAAGTAGACAGCACATCACACTTTGGCCCCTGCAGAGAGCAGGAGGGAGAGGGAAGGTCCGCCCGCCTGCAGACTGCCAGGTAACTGCCAGGGGACTCAGGACGGTGGAAGTTCCATGCCCTCCGAGGCTTGCTGTAGCTGGGCCTACTGTGTATCTCCAGCACTGAGATTCATGCTGGGGACACATAGGTGGCTGGAATTAACCAAATGTCCATCTTTGCCCCTTTTCTTTCTTGGTTAGTCCCGTGTCACTGTGGAGCGCTCCATCCAAGTAGAATCGAATGACTGTTTTATCTTAATCGGTGTACCATAATTTCATATAAATTCATTATTTTAGTGTCTAAGATTTGGGGGAAAGGCCATGTTACATATGATACCATCAGAGTTAGTATGGCTCAGTCTTTTTCTAAAATCCTGTGATGACTCCTATGCCTTATTTGTATCTAAAGATAGGACAGGAAGTGTGCCATGAACTTGTACCCTCTTTGTTTACTCTGATATCACTGCTCCTGCAATAAGCTGGATCATGCACCTTTATCACTCTCTAATATAAAACGAAAAGACCTTTGTCACTATTCTTATGAGCTTCCTCCTTTCCAGTACTTTCTTCTTAAATATTTATTTGTACTCCAGGTTTGGGAGTTTGTTTGACCCTGCCCGTGTCCATGTCAGTGTTCCAAAATGCCCGGTGTTTCAAAACCTCAAGGTGCATCTGTCAAGATGCATGTGGCCATTGCTTTCTAAGATGCGTTTTTAAGAATGAAGTAATTAAAAAAAAAAAAAAAAAGAATGAAGTAATTTAAGAAAGAACAAGGTTTTATTAAAGCAAAACAGCAGGGTCTTTCGATGAAAGAATTCTATGAGTACTTAAAAGAATGCCTTCCATTTTTTCAAATTTCGTCCAGAAAAAAATGGAAGATGAAGCTGGAGAATTTCTCTCTCTCTCTCTCCATATATATATATATATATATATATATATATATATATATATATATATATAAAAGACAGGTTAACACTCCTTTTGAACAAGTTAACTGCCTGGAAAAGCACTCAGTAGAAAACTCTGTAATTTTCCTGTCTTCGGGAGCCATAGGAGATGTGTATGGAAGCTTTGTGCTTTCACCCAACTTTCTGCATCACCTCTGAGAGCGTTTCCAGATGGTTAACAATCACAGCTGCTACTCAGTCCATGATCATTCTTGATGTCAAGAACCAGGCATTTCGTAAAAATGGGTCCCCTCCCTTCCTTCCTTCCCCCTTTGAGGAGGATAACAGAGCAGATCCTGAAGTGTCACAGGCTGGAGTGATTTTTAAAGCAGCGAGAAGTCTGACCACACTTAGAGCAAAGAGGAAGGCATGTTTCAGAAGAAGGGGTCATGTTAATTGCAGGGGAGGTCTGGTCATTCAGAGAGGGTTTTAAGAGCCATCCTGGAAGTGCACTCTCCTCAGTGCCCTCTGCCAGTGGCCACTGAGCCCTGGAAATCATTTCTAAAGTTTGTTCTCAGCTGATCTGTTCTTCCCTGTGGGGGCAAGACACACACCGCCCCTTATGGTGGCTGCCACTGCCTGCCTGACTGTGAGCATCCAGGAAGGAAAGGTCCTCCTCCATCTCAGAGCTCAGAGATCTTTCCTTGTTTAGAAAGTCCCAGGTGTAAGTACCGGGGGTGTGTGTGGGGGGGTGTCTTGCTGGAGCCATGCAAAGTCATTCTCAGCCAAGGTGATAGCCAGCAACTGCTTTTCCCTGCTGTACCAGTTTGCTAAGACTGCCATAACAAAATACTGGACTAGGTGGCTCAAAAAGAGAAATTGGAGGCTGGAAGTCCAATGTCAAGGTGCTGACAGGGTTGGATTCCTCTGAGGCCTCTCCTTGGCTTGCTTGTAGGTGAGCTTCCTCTTGCTACCTCTTGATGTGGTCTTTTTCTCTGTACACACCCACCTCTTTGGTCTCTCTGCATGTCCTTATGTCCTCTTCTTACAGGGACACAAGGGCACCAGTCAGATTGGATGCCCTCCGACCCTAGTAGCCTCATTTTACCATAATCACCTGTTTAAGGGCCCAATCTCCAAATCCAATCATGTTTGGAGTTTCTGGGGATTAGGGCTTCAACATATGAATTCGGTGGGGATATGCAGTAATTCAGACCAGAACACCTGCTCAGTCTTTTTCTCTGTCTCTGTTTTTAAAATAATTTAATCCACATACTTCAATATGGTATTGTTAGGAAAAAACTCAACACAAAACAATAATAAAATGTCATCTCAGAAATCAGAAGAGCTGGGTTTGAAGCCAGATGTCACCATTACCCAGCAACTCCCTGAGTGTGGGGAGCACTTCATGATCTTTAAATATTGACCTTCACTGATGTGGGGGGCACCTGGCCCGGGGTGCAGAGGGCAGATGCGGGGATCAGACAGCCTGGTTCAAGTTTCAGTGTCACCGCCATGAGCTAATCAATTCGCTTGATCTTCTTCCAAAGCGCAGTATCTGTTCGGAAATGGCTGCTTAGTGAACCTCCGAGGCCAGTTCTCCAGCTCAGTGACCACATCCCATGATGAAGCCAAGGGAGCAGTTGCTTGCTCCAGACAGGGACCTGCTCACTTGGCCCAAACTGCCCGACTGGCAGGGGTGCAGGGCGGAGAGCAATAAAGGGCTCCTTCAGGGGCATTGGCAAAGCGAATGTTCTGTTGTGGAGCCACTAACAGTCATCTTTGGATACAGGCAGGGGGCTAAACCAAGACCAACCCAAGGAGACACTACTTGTTCAGGCAGGGTTTGCTACAGCAGAGGAGGCAGCCAGCACCACTAGGTCTGGGTGGAGACTCCCAATCAAACGGAAAGTGGGAAAGCTTTCTGGTGGGAAGAGGGGAGGGTCCAGGTTTGCTATGACAGGTGACTGTGGTGAGAGCCCTAGGTGGCCAGCTAGAAGTGGGTGGCCTATGTGATTGGTTAGCGGTGCATATTGGGCTTTCTCTGGTGCATATTAGTCTTAAGTAAGAAGCAGGGACAAAAATTAGGGACAAGCCCTGGCTGGTGTGGCTCCGTGGGTTGGACATCATCCCATGCACCAAAAGGTTGTGGGTTTGATCCCTGGTCAGGGCACATACTTAGGTTGGTGTGTTGATCCGAGGTCAGGGTACAGACAAAGGCAACCAGTTGATGTTTCTCTCTCACATTGATGCTTCTCTCTCTTTCTCCTCCTACTTCCTGTCTCTCTAAAAGAAGCAATGAAAAAAATGTCCTTGGGTGAGAATAAAAAAAAAAATTTAGGGAAGAGACCCAGTCTAGTCTTCCCCACATATCTGCTTTCTTTTTTTCTTTTATTATTATTATTATTTTTTAATTTTAATTTTATTTTTTTAGAGAGAGGCAGAGGGGGAGAGACATCAATGTATGGTTGCCTTTCACCTGCCTCCAGCTACGGACCTGGCTGGAGACCTGGCTTGCAACCTGGTTATGTGCCCTGGCTGGGAATCAAACCAGTGACCTTTGGGTTCACAGGCTGGTGCCTTATCCACTCTGCCACCAGCCAGGTTTGCTTCCTGGTTTTGCAGGCAATGGTGGTTCTGATTTTGTCTGGGCAGTTGTGGCTATAATGTAATTCTTCCCTGAAGCCTCTCAGGACCAGAGTGTTATTTCATAGCTGAAGCTTACGGTACATTTTGGGTGGGCAGGAAATGGGTATTCCCCATTTCCCAAATTTCAGCAGCAAAGCCTTGAAGAACTCTCCTGAAGTGGAGAGAATATGAATACATGAGGAATTATTAGATGGGTTTGGTTGCCATGAGCTCTTGACATGCAAATATACCTCTGAAAAGCAATTCAAATGTGGAGATTGGGAGATTCTCCCTGACTGCAAGATTCTGAATAAGTTACTGAGCTTTCTGTGGTCTCATAAATAAATGGAAGGCAAGGATGGTAGCCCTCATTGATCTTGCAGGTTTGCAGCCCTCCAGAGGGTCTGTGTGCACAAGAAGTATCCCGAGCCAGCCCCTGTGGTAGCAACGTCTTCATTGTGCTAATTTCTCCTTGGCCCAGCTGCCCACTCTGCAGACTATCGAAAGGTGCTAGGCAAGCAAGGGTGGGCATCTCGTGTTGGCTCTTAACTTACGGCATGTGCTGCTCCTAATTTTAATCATGCAGGGACAGGGTGCAGGTGAGGTGACAACAGCTGGTTTCTCTACTATAGACTTCCAGAGGGACACCAAAGAGACTGTGATTTGGAGTTTCCCAGGCTGCCACGCAGTGTAGCATTTATTGCTGTGCATGGTTGGGAAGATTTCAGAGGCTACGCGCACATCTAGTGGTCATAGTCCATCGGCAATCCTGAGAGGCCAGCACCTTCCTAGACAGTCAGTCTTCCAGCTTCTTAACAAGAGAAACTGTCCTACCAATGGGGTTGGCCAGCTCAATGACACTGGTCAAGAAGACCTCAGGGGATCCATTCATTGGACCTTGCGTTCGACATCAGTGTAGGGGTTGTAGGGGTTGAGGGGGTGTCTCTGGAGTTGTTCTCCCACATTCCAGTCCTGGCCCCACCAGGCAATAATCACATCACCTGGGACAGGTTACTTAACCTGGTGCCTCCCCAAGTCTCCCTTTCCCTGCTTGTGAAAAGTATGTGACAGAGCCCTGGCTGGTGGCACAGTGGATAAGGTGCTAGCCGGCAAACCCATAGGTCGTGGTATGATTCCCAGCCAGGGCAACATAACCAGGTTGCAAGCCAGGTCTCCAGCCAGGTCCGTAGCTGGAGGCAGGTGAAAGGCAACCATACATAGGTGTTTGTCTCCCTCTCTGCCTCTCTCCTTTCCCCTCTCTCTGAAAAATAATAAATCTTTAAAAAACAAGCAAACCAAAAAACCCCAAAACAACAACAACAACAACAAAAAGTATGTGACAAAGCCACACGGTGGAGATGAAAACATCCTCCAGGGCTAGTGAGGAATGTGCCCTGAGAACAGTTTTGATCCCTGGAAAGTCCTCAGTAAGCGTCACCCATGACTGCCATCAGTTTTGTTCATTTCCTTTTCATGTCCTATGAACCCGAGTGAATTCAAGTCTCCACATTAGTGACTTCTCTGACTTTCTGAGAGCTCTTGCCCCAACTTCTTCCCCAGACCCTTGATGGCGCTGAGTGCTTTGTGCTCTGAATTTAAAAAATTCTCACCACTGAAGATGCAAGAGGATGTGTAAGGAATACAACCTTCACCTGATTTGGTGCCATTTGAGGAGTACGGAAAGTTTAAATAATCCTCCCTTTAGATGAGTTGAGTGTAAACTTCTCCCCTGTAATAAAGAGAAGACACCAGATGATTTCTCCCGTGTCTTTGATCTATGTCAATATTCTCTAAAATTGTCATCCTCTATGTTGAAAAACATGCCGTCTGTTCTTTGAGGCTGTGCACCAGATCAGAGAGCTAGAGCACCCCATGGGAAACGTTGAGCCAGACTCACTCTTCTTTTTCTCTCCCACAGGAGCCATGTTGCCCTGAAGACCATGAACTTGACTTCTGAGCACTGCAACATCTCCGATTGGCTGAGGCTCGAGGCAACAGTGAAGGCCTCTGTGTACGTGGTCACTTTCTCTTTTGTCACGTTCATCACGATCATCATCACCGCAATAGTGGTGCAGAATTCCAAACTGAGGAGAGAGGTTCGCTACATCCTGCTCTGCCACCATCTGATGTGCATCTCCTCCTATTGTGGCCTGGGGATGGTCTTCCAAGGAATGAGGGCCCTGCTGGTCAGCAGCCCCTTGGGGATATGTTGGGTGGTATTTGGGGCCCAGATAAGCCTTGGAGAAGGTATCCTCTTCACTCTGGCCTTGATGGCTGTTCGCACTTACCTGGCTATTTGCTGGCCATTGAAATCTCTGTCCTTGGTCAATTCAGTTAAATATAGGATTCTGGCGGGAACTTGGATAATCATTGTACTCAAGAATGTTTGCTTATTCATCATAGAGGGCACCAACTCCACTGTTGCTGTTTTAAGATCTGAACCCCTTTGCCCCGTGATTTTGAATAGTACTCCTGCCAGAGTCATTGGCATGATTTTTCTTCTCCTTCTTCTATCTGTTATTCTTATAAGTTATTCTCTAATATATCAAGAAGGCAAACGTGCTGGCCATTTTAATAGGTCAAATATGAAAGCAAGGAAAACAATCCTTATTCATTTATTGCAGATAAGCTTACATGTAATACCAACCTTGTTATTCATAGGTTTGGGAAAGAAGTGCGGAGTGTTTTTCTTTGCTTTAAATCTGGTGCTTTTTGGAGTCTTTGCATTTGCCCAGTGTTTTAACCCTCTGATCTATGGGCTCTGGAATAGAGAACTGCAAAGCAGATTGTGTTATTGGATGTGCTGTCAATGGTGGCGTGGTTACATGATGAACAGCAGAGGGCCAGATTGAACAAAAACTCAGCCTTTTTTTTTCTTTTCATTTTTAATCCTCAGCTGAGGATATACTTATTGATTTTAGAGAGAGAAGAGAGGAAGGACAAGAAAGAAAAACATTAATGTAAAAGAGAAACATTGCTCTGTTGTCTCCTATAGGCACCCAGACTGGGGATCGAACCCACAACGTAGGTTATGTGCCCTGACTGGGGATCGAGCCCACAACCTTTATGGTGTACAGGATAATGCTCCACTCAATTGAGCCACCCAGCCAGGGCAAAACGCAGGCATTTTGAATCAATCATTAGTCCTAATGAACCATTGGCTAGAGTTAAGGACTTCCTTTTACCTAATTTAAAACTGGTGCATTGATTTGATTTGGAAAATAATGCAAGTATTACTATTCCTGATTTATAGACAGGAAAGGCTGAGTCTTAGAAAGGCCTTGCAGGAGCTTAGGAGGTCATGCTCTTCCCTTTAAGAGTTGCCCTGTACCTGACTTGGCCCAGGGTGATCATTTCATTAGTGGGAGCTGCACCAATTGCTTGGGAAACTTGGGACTTGGTTTTCCCCTTTGCTTTGGGTGTGGATGCCTGGCTTGTGGAAAAGAGCCTTTTCCCCAGCCTTTGCTTTGACTACACCCTCTTATTCTTAGGCTCCCATAACTTTTTATTCATTTTATTTGGCCAAAAATTTATTTTATTTTTATTTGATTAGGTGTATTGGTAAACTTAAGGCAGCGGTTAATAAAATTATAGAGGTTTCAAGGGTACAATTCTATAATACATCATCTGTATATCATATTGTGCGTTCACCACCTAAAGTTAAGTCTCCTTCCATCACTATTTATCTTCCCTTTACCCTCTCAACCTCCGCCCTTTGCAGAAAAGTTTGCCTTAATGCAATATACAGGCGATGTATTCAAGAACTGTAATAAAATTGTGTAATTTTACTAACAATAAATAAATTGTCACCCCAATAAATTCAACTTAACAAGACACTAATGCATTAAAAAAACATTTACAAACCCTGGCCTCGGAGACAGTTGTCTTGCAAACCATGAAATTTGATGACTTTAATTTAAAATGTGATTCAGAAAAATAAGACTCTGAATAAATGTAAGCAACACTGAATCGATTGATTTTCTATACATTTATATTTTTACAGGCAATATAGGATATAAAAATCTGTCTAAATAGGTTTAAAAGCTCTTAAAGACAAGGTGCAACTCCTAAGAAATAAGAAAGCATTGTGGTGTAGTTACATTTATAACCTTCTTTCCCCTCGACACAATCTCTGGCCTCTTAGACTCAGTAAATATGGCAGTGTACCAGGTCTGTCCAGAAAGTATCCAGCCACACGCTATGAAAATAGCGACATTTATTGAAGACCATGCAAGATGCAAAAAACAATGCCATAAGGCACTGATGCCTTAGTCCCCTTCAAAGGAGGCACCTTGGGACTTCACACAATTCCAATGGTCGCCAGCGACCCTGTCATATTTCCCTGAATTTCATCAACTGTCTGAAATCTCTTCCCTTTCAAAGGTAATTTTAATTTTGGGAAAAGCCAGAAGTTGCCAGGTGCCAAATCTGGGCTGTAGCAGGGCTGAGTCACCAGAGTGATTTGAAAAAAAAACTTTGCTAAAAAACTGTATGGGACGCGATGCATAAGCAGGTGTGTGGTCCTGAGGAAGCTGCCCATCACCGGTTACCTATAGCTGTGGCCTTCTGAATGATCCGAATAGATGCACAACTTGATGCAGATTCATCACTCTACTTGCCCAGTCATTTCGAATGCGACGGCCACACAGTACACACGCTCGCTCAATGGCATCTACTGCCCCCACTGACTAGTACAGTGAGGTCATCATTGTTTATGCATGCCCATTCCAGCCCACTCTCCTTGGCTGCTAAGTTACATTGATGTCCAGCAAACCATGCTAGTTATATTAACAATGGCAGGACTTTTCCCAGACAGACCTCATGAAAGACAAAAAGCCAAAATAAACAAGTCTCTGGAAGAGCCTTTGGCAGGCTAGTTATGGTTAGCGGTTTCTGAATCTCACTTGCACGGACTCACCTTGGGCAGTGGGCAGCATAAACAGTACGGTGGGCTGTGACTCCTTACAGGGCCTGAGAGCTGAGTAGAGCATCAGGATGAAGGTCTTCCCTGGATTTCATTTGGCCGCAGAGGGGTCCTGGGATGGTAAAAGGCAGTGGGAATGCTCCAGGCAGCTGCTGTTTCTCATCTTGCCGGAAAGTGATCTTCTTTGCACTAGGAGTGGAAGTGGAGCCAAACGAGTCTGGGATGCGTGTTAGATTGTTTCCTGCAGTCTCTGTTGTTAGCACTTCTGAGGATGGCAGCCAACCGTGTCCTCACTTGAAAGAATTCAACCAAAGCTTTCTGGTGAAAGAAAAGAAAACAAATGCTCTAAGATGAGATAAGCTGTTCTTCTTCTTCTTCTTTTTTAATCCTTACCTCCTCTGACAATAAAATATTAGTTTAAATGGGAGGCAGGAAGAAGGTTAAAGGAAGAAGGGCTTATAACATATATGGACTTCTTGTGCCATTAACTGGGCCTTCCGTATAAAGGTGCTTACAGAAAACTTCTAGAAGACACAATTGGAAAGTGCAAATAACAAGAATGATCAGTTTAGGGGACCATGTGGACCAGGTGGGACCAAAACGTGGGGTCTGATTTTGGGTCAGGGTGGAGGTCAGACTGATCTTGTAGTCTTTTAATTTCAACTTGAATTTTTCAATTACAGTGAACTTTCAATAGATCATGTAGTCTTTTTGAATTCAAGTTTATTGAGGCATAATTTATGGACAACAACATTCATTCTTTTAAAACATAGGTTCATGAGGTTTGACAAATTTATAGAGCCATGTGACACCAGCAATCAAGACAGAACAGTTCTATCACCCCCAGGAACTTCTATCGGGCCCCCTGGCAGTCAATTCACTACCCCCATCCAGCCACTGAAAACTACCAATCTGTGCTTTGTCTCTGTGATTTTCCCTTCTCTTGAATGTTGCATAATTAACATCATATAAATGAAATCACCCTACTGATAACTGTTATGGACTGAATTGTGTCCCCTCAGATTCACATATTGAAGTACCTTTGACTAGAACTATATTTGGAGGTAGGGCCTTAACAAAATAAGTAGCTTAAATGAGGTAAGAAGGGTGGGGCCCTAATTCAAGATGACAGGTATCCTATTGGACAGAAGAAGAAAAGACATCAGGGATGCACACACACAGAGGAAAGACCATGTGAGGGTACAGGAGAAGACCATGTCAGCAAGCCAGAAAGAAAATGTTCTTACCAAAAACCATCTTTGCCAACACTTTGAATTTGGGCTTCCAGCCTCCAAAACTGTGAACCATAAATTTCTGTTGTTTAAGCCACCCTACCTGTGGTATTTTGTTAAGACCACCCTGGCAGACTAATAAACCAGTTTTCTGAGCCTCTCACTCTTTTCAATTAGTACAGTATTCTGGGGACTCATCCATGTTGTTTCATTCATCACTAGTTTGTTCTTTATTGCATGGATGTACTATAGTTTGTTTATGGACTCACCTTTTAACGGATATTTATTTCCAGTTTTTGGCCGTTACATATAAAGCAACTATGAATGATTATGCACGTCTTATGTGGACTTATTTTTTCATTTTAATATGTAGGAGGGGATTGCTGGATCAAATGACAAGCGTATGTTTAATTTTATAAAAACTTCCAAACTATCTTTCAAATGACTGTACCATTTGCATTTCCATTAGCCATGCAGATGATTTCTAGTTGCTCAGCATCTTTACCTACTCTTAGTATTGTCAGTCTTTTAATTTTTAGCCATGATAATAGGTATGTAATGCTATCTCATTGGGACTTTACTTTGTATTTCCCTGATGAATAGTGATATTGAGCATCTTAATTTGCCATTTGTATATCTTCTTTGATGAAGTGTCTTTTCAAATTTTCTGTCCACCCCAATTTTAAAACATTGGGTGTTTTGATTTCTTAATTATTGAGTTGTGATATTTAAAAATGTATATATTCTAGATTCAAGTACATCAGATATGAATTTTATAGATATTTTCTTCTGATTTTGGCTTGGTTTTTTAAAATTTTTATTTTCTATAAAGCATCTTCAAAGGGCAGATGGTTTTAATTTTAATGAGGTTCAATTTATCCAATTTCTTCCCTTGTGGCTCATGTTTTTTATGTCCTATCTTAGAAATCTTTGTCTAACCCAAGGTCTCTTAGTTTCTTGTTACTCCCATTACAAATGATCACCAATTTAATGGCATAAGGCAACACAAATTTATCTAACAGTTCTGTAGGTCACACGTGTGAGTTCCTTGGCTGGTTACTTTGCCCTGGTTTCTGACAAGGTCCAAACCAAAGTGTTGGTTTTCTTGGTTCTTACTGAGAATCTCAAGCAGAACTTGAGGTTGTTGTCAGAATCCTGTTCCTTGAGGCTTTAGGACTACGGTCCCTTATTTCCTTGTGGGCATCAACTGTGGCTGTCTGAGGGTCCTGGAGGCCTCTCTCTGATCCTTGAACATGGGTCCCTAACTCTTGCAGTCAATAATAATACGTGAAATCCTTCTTATGGTTAAAAGCTCTAATTTTGCCTCTGCTACAGATGAAGAAAGTTGTCTGATTTTAAGGGGTCATAAGGTTAGATTAGGCCCACTTGGGTAGTCTAGGGTACTTTCCATATTTTAAAGTCTGTAATCTTAATTACATCTGCAAGGTTCCTTTTGCCATATCGTGTAACATTGTCACAGGTTCGAAGGTTTAGGAGTGGACATCTTTGGGACTGTTTTGCATATGGATACCCGATTTTTCTAGAATGACTTTTTGTACAAGTTAGGTGTTTGATTTCTATTATGATGAGAAATTGTGATTTTTACAGTTTCAGAACAAACAGAACCATGACTCATGTTTCATAATTGTTATTGCTGATTTCATGGAAAGTCCTACCATATTTTTGGCAGTCACAAAACATATTTTTCTCTGGGAATTTTTAGGAGTGGAGCATATGAAACTCCGTTTCCCTCCTCACCTCCCACACACGCCCAGCATTCCATATGGCCATTGAATCTGTAGTTTAGTGGCTAAGTCTACATTTTATGCTACTTAAAGGCAGAGAGAGACAGCAAATCGTGGGCCAGCTCTTGGGCTGTTTACAATTTTCTGCTTCTTGTCTAATTTGCCACTGGGGCTGGAGCTTTGGATAGATCAGGAATTTTCACCCTGGGAGCTGGGGGAGGGTTGGGGTGGGAAGTGAGGCAGGGATGACGTCTTGCTGTGGATGTCTGAGATAGACACCCCTCCCTTCCTTTTAAAACAAGGTTTCTGCAGTAAAATCTACATTCAGGAGAATATAAAACAGAAGGTGGCCAGTCTCAAAATTTTCACCCTCACAACTTCCCTCGGTCTCCAGTCATCTCCCCTGGGCTGGGATTGGGTCACTGTTCTCTTTGGTGATCCCTCTGCCTGACCTTAGCCAGGGTCATTGATTTGGTCAGCCTGTTACAAGCTGGTCACCTGTTCTGTCCCGGGGCTGAAGCATGAAGCATATGGGACCTCGGTTCCATGGGCACAGATGGGTGGAGTGGTGAGGGAGGACCTGGGACAGCTCAGGTCAAGGGTGAGAAACTGTCACTTATCTCAGGCAATGGTGATGGCTTAGCTCAGTTGAGCTGTGTGCCAGGCACCTTGCTTATGGTTAGATGAAATGACATGTCTTCTCTTCTGAGAAATTATCTGCCAGTGAAAGAACACTTCATGTACTCCAGGGCCCGGGACAGGTGTTCCATTAGCAGCATAATGTCCAAGCCAGGCTTAGTAGTTAGTCCTCAAGAAATGACTTGTGAAACAGACCATGTTGAATATTAAACAGAGGGAAGTTTAGAAGCAAGGCTCGACCAGCTTAACAGAACTATGAATCTTCCCTGGGGATCAGGAGCAGGAGTCAGAAAGAAATTCATTTTAAGGGAAAGTGTGCCTTGTTTTTTTTAAAAAATCTGTACCCAAGGACATTTTTTGTATTGCTTTTAGAAAGACAGGAAGGGAGAGAAGGAAACATCGATGTGAGGGAGAAGCATTGATTGGTTGCCTCCCACATGCCCTGACTGGGATCTCATGTGCAGCTTGGGTGTGTGTCTTGACTGGCAATTGCCCCTCAACCTTTTGGTTAGAGGATGACACTCCAACCAACCGAGTCACACCAGCCAGGGTGGGTAAGCTGTGCTTTGACTTTAAGTATTTTAGGACAGAAGATGGAGCCTGCCCCTCGGCCTGGTATAGTGGTCTTCCCCCACCCCTGCTTCACCCGCTGGAAAGCAGGACGCTGAGAATTGACCCTTTGAAGCACTCAGAGGGAGTCCCTTTCCCCTACCTTCAGTCCCTAGAAGGTGGGTGTCCCCAGCGTTTCTCTCAAGCTGTCGCTGTTTCGCTGCCACCTTGTGGTCTCTGGTTCTCAGCTGTGCATGCCTCCTGTCTTCACTTTTTGACTCCCCCACCCTGCCAGCCGCTGCGGGAAAGCACTTCAATCTGGACTTGTCAATATTCTGTGCTGTTTACAACTGCCTGTAGCCCAACTGTAATGGCGGTGCCTGGCAGCCAGCTCAGGGCAATTTCCCATCTGAGTATAAAATAATACCAGCTCACCATCCGTGGAAGCTTCAGAATATCCCCTAAGGAAACACCCCAAGACTCTCAAGATTGATCCATACATAGCAAAGCAACTAGAAGGTCTCTCCACTCACCCATCTGTGAAGTCCTACTGACAGCTGCTCAATACTACATTCTAGTCTATTTTCCTTCTCTCTCGTGCTCACTCCTCCTCCCCTTAAACCTGGCTTCTCTGCTGCTTTCTCTCTCAGTCCCCTCCAGCTCCTTACTCCCAACCCCCTTTTCTTCGGGGTTTTCTTTTCCTTTCTTCGGCCAATGGCTTCATTCTTTCCTTCTTATTGTTTCTCACAATTCGTTCTATTAAAATAAATGTTTTAATAAGCCAGCCAAACAACATAACCACCAAAATCAACCACACCGCACAGATGGGGCTGCCTCACCCCACGGAGCAAGGCCGCCAGCACCCTGACCCCTTAGTCAAACTCCTTTTATCAAAAGTTTAATTCAGACAAAAGACCAATCTTGTCTTAGTGCAGTGGACGTCAAACTTAACTGTGCCCAAGAGGAGTCATCTGGCAAACTTGTTAAGTTTGTTAAAGATGCTGCTTTCCAAACATCAAACGTAGAGATTCTCAGCGAGGTCAGGAACTCCAGAATCTGCATTTTAACACGCTCTCTGGTGATTCCAAAGTCGTGGGCCATTTTGTAGGGAAGCAGGATTTTTCCACCCCAAAATACATCCCTTGGGCATGAGGATTATTTTAGGCTGATTATTATTATTTTTTTCTTAAGGTTTTATTTATTTACTTTTAGAGAGAGGGAAGAGAGGGAGAAAAAGAGGGAGAGAAACATCAATGTGTGATTGCCTCTCATGCACCCCCAACTGGGGACCTGGCCCTGCCTCCCAGGCCTGTGACCTGACTAGGAATCGAACCTGCAGCCCTTTGGTTTACTGGCCAGTGCCCAGTCCACTGAGCCACACCAGCAAGGGCTAGGCTGGTTATTTTTAAGAAACAAACTTTTTTCTTTGTTTCGACTGCCTCAAACAAACAGCTGGAGGGCCTGCTCCAGGAAGAGAGCCGTCACCAGAAATAACTAACTACAAAGAGTGCTGGCCGGGGTGGTGGGCTTGGTGGCTGCCTGGCAGGGTGGAGATCAAACTCTTGTGTCCTGTTGTTGCCTCTGCAGGGTGCGGCACACGATTCCTTAACAAGGCTTGCTCTTCCCTTCTTCCCGTGAGCTGCCTCCCTCTCCTTTGAAGTCCCAGGTACCTACCCCTTTCTCCTTAGTGCGGAACGGCACAAAGGTCTCAATTACCTGACCGTCTGTGGGCCCCCATATCCCTATGAAGCTCCTGTATGTGCAAAAATGAATTATCCCCCCTCTTGTTAATCTCTTTTATATCAGTTTAATTATTAGTCCAGCCAGGCGAACCTAGAAGGCTAGAGGAGAATTTTTTCCTCCTCAATCAGTTCAGTGGGAAGCAGACAGATGTACAGATCTCTCTCTCAACACCAGTTGCTCAAATGTACTTTAACGGGACCCAAGACCCCTCCGGGAGTGAGGATTGATCCTCTGTCTGCAGCTTCTTGGAAGGGCAAGTCATGTTGGTGCAAAGGGGAGAGCCTGTAATTCAGGTCTGAGTCAATGGGAGATTCTAGAATCTAGGTCTGCGTGAGCTGGGGGCCATCTCCAGGCTGGGCCCACCACCAGGCCACAACCCATTTCAAGAAACACTAGATGGCACTGCCTTCTTTCCTGGTCCCATTGTGCGGTGCAGCTCAGTGGCTGTATTACGTGAGCTGTGAGGCTGCACACTTGTGATAAAGACCAGAAGGGACTGCTGACCTCTGTCACAGTGAGAAAACCCTCCCTACAATTTTCTCCAGGCCTAAGTGTACGCCTGACCTCAACTGTCCAGCTGGTTGTTCTTAGCTAGCCTAATCCGGAGGAGGTGTGGCTCACGTCCTCGGCTGGTGCTCCTGTTACTACCTTATCCATCACAGAGGCACTCACAGTGTCCTTTGCCTCTTGAAAAGCCCTAGTTCCTGGTTTCCACAGGTGTTTACTTCCTCACTTGCTTTCCATCTCCGGAGAGGGTGCACCCTGCCCTCTGGTGGTGGGTCAGCATTGGAGTCACCTGCGAGAGGTCCCCCAGGCCAGAGCTCCGGAAGCACCTGAGAATGGCAGCACTCAGCCCCGTCCCTGATTGCCAGGGCAGTCTGCCTCGCCCCAGGACACTTGCACCTGCCCCGAGACGGTGGCTTCCCAGCTCCTAAACAGGAGTTTTCCAAGGTTGAATTCTGGTGTCAGCTGGAAGGGAGGGGGAATATATTTTTACATGGGATTCCTCCAGTCACTTTTCAGCAGCCGTTTTTGTATCATTTTTGCAGCATTAGCATCGCCAAGCTGCAGGGGACTACTCGAGAGTCATTTATGACGCCCTGTGTCACAGCGTGGGTGGAGGCTGTCCTGAACTGACCTGGGCTGGCAGCAGCCCTGGCCAGTAGGGGAGGGCAGCCTGAAGCCAGCTGGATAGGAAGGAGCAAGAGCCTCCTGCAGGGCTAAAAGGGACCCCTGGGGAGAGGCAATTGGCATGGCTCCAGGCTTGTCACCAGCGCTGGTTTCTTGAGGAGTCTTTAATGCCTGAGGAGCTGTGTGACAGAATTGGATGAGCCTGGGCAGCGGGACCCGGGTGGCCTGAGCTGACAGCTCCTAGGGACAGGGAGAAGGCCAGCTGAGGTAAGTAGGCTAAACCAAACCCTGCTCCTGTGGATGGGGAGAGTTTGAAGACCAGGAGAGCAGCCTGACAGCAAAAGGGAGACAAAGGAAGATATGGTCCCAGAGGTAGGGGTCTTGGTCGTCATGGCAACCGGACCACTAGCGGTTGAAGCTTCTCACTTGAAAGAAATAAGACTCCTTAATGGTTTTTTTTTGTGTGTGTGTGTGCGTGCGTGTTAAGCAATAGAGCAACCAGACCCATGATTGGGGTGGGGGTCGGGGGCAGAGAGAGAGAGGAAGAGACTTAATTCAGCTTACCCATGCCAGAATGAAAGAAAGGGTCCCAAATGGATGCAAGATTATTTAAATCACAGCAATCCTGCCCCCTGGGAACCAGTGGGGAGGAGGAATCTTTTATCATAATGCATGAGGATGACGCTAGGAAGAGAAACTTTAAGCGTTCCCCTTAGAAGGATCTGGAAATTCGGAGACTACAGCAATGGGATTGTCCTCTCCAGGACCTGCCCTTGCCTCCCAGAATGGCACCAAGAGTGGCAGTCATTGGGGCCATTCTTGTCATCTTCCCGTACAATAAAATACATTCTATTTCATTACATGCTTTGCTTAAGTGCTCCAACTGCCTCCTCCTGGATCGCAGGTGAAGTCAGTCAATTTTGCAGCTCACATTCCGTGGAAACACTGGGTCATAGAAACTAAGATTTCGGGGCATTCTCCATTTGTCAGTGTGTGGCACAAGGCACCTGCAGGGCAACTCCAGTGGTCCCAGGTCCTTGCTGAGGAACTGGGGGGTCCTGTTGGATGGTTTCTAGCTGGCTACGTGGCAGAGGATGGGACACTGATGGGGACACCTATGCTTTGTCCTAGTCTGCTGGGGCTGCTGCAGACCAGATGGCTTAAACAACCAGTCAAGATGCCAGCTGATTCAATTCCTGGTGGGAGCTCACTCCTGCCCTGCAGGTGGCTACCTACTTGCCATGTTGTCACAGGGCCCTTCCCTGTGCCTGAGGAGAGCCATCTCTGCTGTCTCTTTTTCCTCTCTTATAAGGCACTACTTTGATCTGATTAGGCTTTACTTTTTTGACCTCATTTAACCTTCAAATGCCTTTTTGAGGCCCATTTTCCAAATACAGTCAGGGTTAGGGTTTCATCCTATAAATTCTGGGGTCTGGGGACAAGTCAGTTTATAACAATCCTCCATTGACACTAAATAAGAATGAAAAATCAGAGACCCAGATGAGGAGAACTTTGTAAGTTGCAATGACTTTTTCTATTTTTGTGTTGAGGGAAGAAAAGTATTGTGATAAAAAGTTTATATCCTTTGAGATATATTCTTTGGTTAATCAACGGCAGTGATCATGATTCAAATGCTAAAAAGTCATTCAGTTTAAAATGTTGACTATAAAATTACAATGGTTTTAAGTTAAGATGTATGTCTCCTATTCATGTCCTAAGAGGAGGAGTGCTTTCTGGAACTTTCTTCTTTATTTAAAGATAAGTAAGGAGGCAGATAAGGAGTCAGCATACGGATAATAGATATTCTTGAAAGTGAGCCCAGAATAAATGGATCAGAAAGAGTTGAGCAGAAACAAGAACCGCGTATGCATATTGAAAGGACTCAGTGTGCCAGGCAAGATCAATGATGTGAGTATCACTTTGAATCCTTTGCTGTCAAAAATAACTAAACACACAGCTACAGAGACAAAGACTGAACTCCCCTGTGGTCCTCCCCACAGCCACACAGAAGCAGAGTTTCAGCTGAGCTCAGCCTCGGGGTCATAGAACAAACTGCCCCACGGCAGCAAACAAAGCTCAGTCCACCGTGAAGGTGAGGAGTTGTGGCAAGGTACCTGCAGCAGCGCAAGTGATGTTTAGGGAAACAACAGAGGACATTCTGAGAAGTGCCAAGCCTCAAATCATGCCACCCATGTTCTCTTCTGTTAAAACAGCTTCAACTTCAGTTGACTGAGCAATGGAGAAACTATATAACTGACGGCCAGTGGGGAAACCCAAACAGTGAGGACGGAAATACCCCAACGTCAATTTCATGAAGATGGATTACCAGATAACACAACCTTTTAACTTTTGTTTTTCAGTTATGTCATATGATGTTTGACTGAACAGGTAATTGATGTAATGTAAAAATAACAAAATAATGACTTATATAATATAATGAAATAAAATGAAAGTAATTGATTAAAAGATAAGAATTTTAATAGCAATAATGAATATGCACATCATAAAACAGCAGATAAACTGGAATTAGGGGGAGGAAAGATGCAAAAGTGACAAATTGGCTTAATCATGTGGCACATTAAAGATGGTTTATTTTTGGCTGTGATATTTGAAAAAGTAAGTTAAAATGAACTTGGAAAACTTTCAGGTGAGTATTAGAATAATTAAAAACTATCATAATGCCTCTGGAATAGAAGGTAAAAGAAAGAATATAGGCAAAAATAATATGAAAGTATTCAAAGGGAAAGAATAAAATAAGACAGAAATAAGGCCAACTATTAAAAAAAAAACCCAAATGTAATGGATTACTTCTTAGAAAAATATAAAAGTGGAACTGATTCATAAAGTAACAGATATTAAAATAGTCTAATCATCATGAAAAAAGTGGAGAAAATAGTTAATGTTACCTCCCTAAAGACTCTGGGCTGTATAATTTTATGAATTTAAAGCTCTATAAACTATTACAGAACACAAACAATGGCAGAAAGCTTTATTTTCCCAATTGAGGACAATTCTATACCTGACTATGGCATTATATGAAAACTTACAGACCAATCTCATTTGTAAATACAAATGCAAAATCCTAAAAAAAAAACCCCTCTGCCATGATATATTAAATACATAACAGAAACAAATAAGTTCCACACAAACTTAGATCAACTTAATGAATTTTTCATAGTGGTACAAGTGTAGAAAAGTCCAGGATATGAAAAATTGTATGGGACGGGGGCCCTAGATTCTCCAATGAATAGATGGCGGGGAAAAAATGCTGACAAACTTATAGAATAAAAGGGACTTAAGAGACAGATTAGCCAAAAGCCACCAACTGTAAAAAGATTTATAAAAATGGGGAGAATGTGAATTATGATGGATATTTAATGGTATTAGGAAGTACTGAATTTTTTTAGGTGTGAGGTAGGATGTTCTTAGCTGTACGAGGAAATACTAAAAGAAGGCACAGGGCACAATGAAGGGACCAGATATGCGTCAAGAGGACAATCCGGCCACATTTCCAGACTCACTGGCAACCTGAGGATGACTAGAATCACATCGTCCAGATCCTGAAGTTGGGGAGACTCAGTCCTTCCGCACGGGGGTCAAGGAGAAGCCTGGGAACCCTTCTCCTTGGCTTCGTGAAGACTAAGCACCTCTTTGAGATCCTTTTCAAATGCCGTCTCTAAATCCAGTCCTACCTGACCAAAGTCAGAAGCCTGAAACAGAAACAAGCACATGCACAGATGTGTGAGGACCTAGGGTTAGGACCGTTAAATCACGACTCTGTCCTGGGAGTCTCGCCCTCCCTTGTCCAGCAGTCTGGCGGAATGGGGCAGGCGCAGCTGCTTCCTTGACACGGATGGGACTGCCTGCGTGTTAACCTGCACCTGACCCGACACGGGTCTGCACAGAAGAGCTGATTCTGGTCACTGCAAAGCCTGAAACTGGTGTGAAATAGGTAAGCATTTCTTGACCTGGCTGGTGGGCTCAGTGGATGGAGCACCAGCCCACGAACCCAAGTGGTGTCGTTGGTTCAGTTCCCAGTCGGGGCACATAACCAGGTTGCAAGCCAGGTCTCCAGCCAGGTCTGTGGCTGGAGGCAGGTGAAAGGCAACCATACATTGATATCTCTCTCCCTCTCTGCCTCTCTCTAAAAATAATGAATAAAATCTTTAAAAACAAAAAGCATTTCTTGAACACCTATTCTTTGAAGGAAGGATGACCTTCCGGTTCTCCAAGGCTAAGCCTATGTCGAGGGTGGGGGGACTCCCTGGGCTGACTCTGCTACCTCCAGTTCCACACGTGGACGGTGTGTAGCTTGTGAACCGGCTGACTGGTGCGATGGAGGAGGCTAGGAGGCTGGGTGAGGCTGAGCATCTCCCTGAGCTACATACCCCCTCAAATGTCTGTACAAGTGACAGTAAAAATCCAGAGAAACTGCAGCAACTACAGTTAAGAACGCCTTGGGTTGCAGGGTGGCTCAACTCATTGTCCCTCCCCTTTGAGGAAGGTAGAAGACGAGATTTGAGGACAATTTCAGGTGATGTCTGAGTTCACGGGGGAAACTGAGGTCACAAAGACCAAGCACAAGCATCCTGGAAGTTTAATTGACTTCATTTTGTTTAATTCATTCATTGATTTCGGTACTTCTGAGGCATGAAGAACAATGCAAGCACACACAGATGGCCCTTCTCAGTTTGAACGAGGAGGCTGGACGAATGGACTGTCTCAGTCGGGGCAGCCCCGGAACCGAGGGTGGATTATTTTCAGGCACCGTGTCCGGCTTGCGGTTCTTTTGGACATCCACCCCAAGAATGTGGAAGGTTCGTTTTTTTTTTTTTTGTCTTTTGAGCCCTCTCCAGGAAGAGACTGGGCACCATCCTTGCAAAGTTCTGTCATCAGGCATTAGGACAAAGGAGAAAGGTCCTGAGAAGGAAGCAGGGTGTGTCCTTTACCTTGTAAAACGTTTTATGGTTGTGAAAGATGAGGCGCATGTCCCGTAGGAACCAGGCCACGGTGTACACGTTCTCATTCAGCCTTTTCTTCACCAGGTCCAGCCACATGGCTTCCCTAAAGGGCTCACCATAATCTTGAATCTAGGGTCAAAGCCGCCAAAAGGGTGATGTTAGCCCCACCATCATGAGTGGATGGGTCCACCTTAAATACAAGTCTTTGTTTCCAGGGTGATGATGACCATACTGCCTGACATCTAGAGGCCAGGCTTTATTCTACGCACTGCCACTACACTAACAGTGACTCCCACAATGACCCTATGAGACAGGCACCCTAATTACTCCCATTTCAGGTGAGGAAGCCGAGGAACCGAGAGGTTAAGTAACCTACCTGCGAAGTGGTAGAACTGGGACTCGAACTCACAGTTTAGCTCTGAGTCTGAGCTCTTAATGCATAAACTACCCTTAAGAAAGACACTGTCCCTTAAAAGTAGATGAACCCAGCACCCAAGGAAGGTGATGCTAGCCCGTGTGGACAGTAGCCCCTGCAGGACTCATACTCCGAATTTCTAGGGTGAGTTTGATGTCGGAGGGGTGGCTGGAGGACGCCAGTCATCGACTTACGTTACTGGGGATCTTCGCAAAAAAGGCACTCTGTGGGTGACAGTAGGTCTTCAAGAGGAGGAACTCGCATTTCTGTAAAATGTCAAGAGGGCTTTGAAAGGAGACGCCGCTTGCTGGCAGGGCAGCCTGGCCGGTGTCCAGACCAGCGTTCGGGGCGGCCAGGTGCACCGGCCCTCTGCCCGCATTTGTCGGAGGGCCCTGAGCAGGGATGAATTCTGTCCGGGCTCCATTTTGGGGTGCTGAATGGCCATCCTCTGAAGCAAGCCAGCCTTCCTGTGCCCTCCCCCGAGCCTGGGACCAATGGACGTCTCGCAAGTGAGCAGAACGGTTGGACTCTGACTCACCAGCTGCTCCTCAGGCCCCATCGGCTTCGCCAGGACCTCCGATTCCCTGAGACACGGCCGACCTCCTGGAGGCTCCTCAATCCTGCAGAAGGTGCAGCTCCACGGGCTCCTGAGAGGCCAGCATGGTGAGCAGGGCAACGCCCAGACCCCGACGCTGTTCCTACAGTGGCCACCCTCTCCTCTCAGCAGGGGCTGATGGGCACGGCGGGGAGAGAAGGGGACACTGCCCAGAGTCTCTGATCCCTAGGAGGGGCCTGACCGGATGTCCCTCCTCCCACAGAGGGTAGCATCAGGGGGTGAGATGGCGGAGGGTGGTGTCAGGGTGATGGGTGGGCTCTCCTTCCCCCATCTGAGTGTCTGGGAGCACAGGGAGCCCTGCCCACCTGGCCAGAGCAGCAGAGTCAGGACTTAACCCCCAGGGGTCTCGGTTCCCATCCTCCCATGGAGAATGTAGCAAAGGGAGGGGTTAGGTCTTTTCAGAATAAGCACAGAACACAGACAGCGGGCCTTTCCTGTCCCCATCCCCCTTGGACAGGAGTCTGGCCGGAGGCAGCTTGGGGCCAAGGTGGCCCAGCCGCAGACTCACAGGCAGGAGGCTGTCCAGGACACCAGAGGGGACATCGGCTGCACCCCGCCAGGCTGCCCTGAGCCCACCTGCGCCCACCATGCTCCCGGGTCCTGCTCTTCCCGCTGGAGCCAAGTGACCAGAGGCAGAGCAGGTGCGAGGGCTGCTCTAGGCGGCTGCGTCTTACTAACCTCTCAGCCTCCGCAGGCGGGATGTGACAGTCCTCATGAAAGGCTCGCAGGCAAGTGTCGCAGCAGAGCAGCTGTCCCCCTCTGCAGCACACCTCACATTCGTCCACGTTTTCCCGCTGGAAGAGGAGATAATCGGGCACCGCTGGGCTCAGCAGGACCCACGGAGCATGGGCCCTGGGGGTCTCCGGGACACCCCACCTTGCCTGTCCCAGAAGCTCTCACCCCCAATGACAGCAGCGTTTGGGCACAGTGCTGATGGAGGACCAGCCTGGCCTATCAATCCTGGAAGAGCCAAAGTGTCAAAAATGGCCCCGTTGCCATGGGAAACACAGATTGTCCGAGCCAGAAGGGACCACCGCATGCAGCCGGGTCTGAGGACCGGCGGCCTCAGCACCGTCAGGGAGATGGTTGGCAACAGACCTACGGAACCAAAACCTGCCTCTGCCAGGGTCCCAGGTGGTCTGTATGTGAAATCCGAGAAAATACAACTGTAGGCAACTGGAAAGATGAAATGCTTTTTTTCCGCAGAGTCGAGGACCATACTTAGTACCTGGTCCAGGCCGTATCTTGTCAGAGCTGTCCCCGCCTGCTGCATGCCCTCGTGGGCAAGAGGGTGGGTGACTCAGATCACACCCCCGAAAGCTGTTGCTGACCGGCCGCAGACCACAGACACCAACAGAGCCACAGTGAAATGGGGCGTTTCATGGGCTTGAGAAATCATACAGGTCTTTCTTGTGAATTGATCTGGTGATCCGGTGAATTCTGCCAGTGGGTCCCACGAGAAACATCTTCATCGCTGGGTGAAGCGCTGGCTCTGCTCCCAGCCCCCCAGGACAGACAGAGGCGGCTCCTCACAGACCAAAGACCGATTTCCCTGGGCTCAAGGTGGAGGTCAGAAAGAAGCTTTCTTCCTCTGGGCCTATTCCCCCTCCCTTGACCCAGACAGAAGGTGGGGGGTGGAAAAGTGGGAAATCGACCATCAGAATCCAAGGGGCTGGGACAGGCCACCTTTAAGAAGGGTAACCCGGCCACTACCCTCAACTGTCCATAGCCTGGCATGAGAATGGGGCAAAGGATTAGGGAGGGAAATGTTTTCCCATGCCCAACACCAGCCACTCAGCATGAGCAAAAATTCCCTTTGATTTGGGGGTGGTATTCCTCTCTCTCATAACTGGGGAGGCTCCTCAGCAGCTCCCCACTTTCCTGGGCCCCAGGATTTCCTAAAGAGGGATCCCTACACCCTGAAATTCAGGAGCTTTCCGGCCTTCCCACCTTGAACTCTCCAGTCTGGCTTTCTTTGTCCTTGGGGTTGATACTCTATGGCCTTTCTTGCCCTCTGGCTGGATGACTGGCCTGCCCTGGTCCAGGGAGCAGATGCTGGTTCCCCAGGGAGCCCAGACCTGCCCACACCTCCTAGTTCAGACTCTGGCTGGTCCAGAGTCCGGAGCCCACCCAGGTGCAAGCAACCTCCTCTACCCTCCTGTCTGCACTGGAGTGCAATTGATTCCGAAACACACACGAATGACAGAGTAGAGAAACGACAGAGAAAGGGTACACAGCTCCACAATCATGCTCTGTAATAAAGAGTCCGACTGGGTTTTAGGGGGACTGCTGACAGCTTCAAGCCCCTGCCCTTCCTTTTAGCCTCTGGCCACGTCTGGGCAAGTTGATAAGAGAACTATGGGTGTCTTCCCTGAGCTCTATCTAGTATAGAGTTCAAACCAGACAGGCTGCACCCCAGCAAGAGAACCCTCCATCTCCCACCTAGTGTCCTCCTACACCCCTCAGCCCGCACTGTGCTCCTGCAGAGTAGCAGCTGCACGCTGGCCCCTGGAGGTGGAGGTCCCCACAAGCCCTGGGCCCGGGACTCAGCAATGGCCACCTATTTTGCCTTGGGTCTTGGGACCAGCAGCTCCAGGGGAGCCACGCAACACATATTTGCGGTATCAGGTGTCTTGATGGTACACACCTGTGCCGAAGCACACACCAGTGGGGGCTGCGTGTGCCGCAGAACAGCTGTCACTCAACAGGTGATGAGACTCAGGGGAAGGCCCACACTAGTCTGTTTGTAGTCGGAATGGAACTAGACTCCATCCTCACTCCCAACGGGGCTCCTGACTGGTGGGGCTGCAAGGTCGGGTCAAGCGTGCCCCAGGTGGTCATGTGCTGCCACGTGGCATTATGAGTAAGAAACTATTATGTTGGGGCCATTAATTAATGATCTGATTTTAAAGATCTTTATTGTATTTTTTTTCCTGTTTACAAAAGTAATAGTCATCATAAAAATTCCACATGTACATAAATGTATAATATAGAAAGCAAATTTCCCCTATTATCCCATCCCAGAATAGGCACTTTTTTTTTTTTCAGATTTTTAAAGTCACAGACCTGCCTAGTCACATAAACAAAAATGGGCTCTTTCCACACATATTACTACCAGTTGGAGCTTCCAAAAGCTTTCCTGACCTCAAACCCTTGGTATGGTTTTCCATCAATTGCAAGATGAATCTTTTCCTATGAACCTATTCATTCAAAAAAAAAAGCATTCTGTAGATGTCTTCAATTAGTTTAAAATACTGAGGGACATTTGTTGTCTTCTCTAATTATTTTCCTATTACAAGGAGTATCCCTTGTGTCAAGGTGTTTCAAATCATCACGGAGGCCCTGGCTGGTGGCTCAGTGGATAAGGTGACAGCCTGCGAACCCGAAGGTCGCTGGTTCGATTCCCAGCCAGGGCACATAACCAGGTTGCAGGCTAGGTCTCCAGCCAGGTCCGTCGCTCGAGGCAGGTGAAAGGAGACATACATCGATGTCTCCTCGCCTCTCTGCCTTTCTCCCTTCCCCTCTCTCTAAAAATAATAAATGGAATCTTTAAAAAATAATCATCATGGAGCCCTGGCTGGTAGCACAGTGGTTAAGGCGCCAGCCTTCGAACCCAAAGGTCACAGGTTTGATTCCCAGCCAGGGCACATAACCAGGATGCAAACCAGGTCTCCAGTCAGGTCTGTGGCTGGAGGCAGGTGAAATGCAACCATGCATTGATTTCTCTCTCTCTCTCTCTGCCTCTCTCTCTTCCCCTCTTTCTAAAAAAATTTTTTAAAAATTAAAAAATCATCATGGAAAAGCTAGTTTATACAAAAAAGTGCCATTGGGGGACCGTTGCCTCACCACTCTAAATGGACCCAGCCAAGGGTCAGGTGAGCTTCCAGGCCACATGGGAGAGGCACTATCATTGCCTTTGCTGGAGGTTCATATCCAAAGGGACACCCATAAACGGGGCTTGTTTTTAGAGGACACATCTAAGCAAGCAAATAAAGCTGAGGAAGAGCTGCTGGTGTAGCCAGTGACTGTCCTTTTCACCTGGAGGGAGGCTCTGTGGAGACAAAGCTTAGTGCAAACACGTTCTTCTATTCCTGGGCTCTTGATAAAGAGCGTGTAGAATTGGGATGACTTGGTGTCCAGTCAGGGATGACTCTCTTGCCCTTTCTTTTCTATTTCAATATCATATTTCCTTTTTCTAGTGGCGCACTCAATGTCTGACACCCTGGGCTGGGAATCATCATCCATAGATCCGGATCTTTGTCTACGATATATGCACATCATCAGCGTTTGTCCTGATCGTTATTTTAAAGAGTTGTGTGCTTCCCTCTCCCAAATTAGCCATGGAAACGCTGGCAGCACGGGCAAGGACCACCGAGGTAAAGCGGCTGGCAGGAAGACGCAGTGTCTAAATGTGAATGCAGCTCACTGGGGCTGGGATAATGCAGGCCTCTAAGGTGAGCCTTTGGACTTGGAAAGTCCGCCACCTGGAGTCTGAGAATGTGGTAGAAATTCACTTTCTATTTACCTCTCTCCCTTGACTTATTCTTGGGGGATAGAGCACAAGTCCTTCCTGCAACGAAGAAGAGGTCAAAGAATTAGGTTGTTCTGAAGGCTTTTCTTTGTAATGATCAAAGTTCCTCCTCCCTAGTGAATTCTTATACCTGGACAACATCCTGGGTCTTAAAAACCCAAGGTGTCTACAAGAAAAATGAGCTTCTCCCTCCAATTGAGTCTCCTTTCGGACTTGATAAAAACCGGGTTTCTTTCCCGGTCACTCAAACCCGACACTTGCCGGTTCTTTTTCCTCGATCCCTTCTCCACCTACTCCTTTTAGTTTGGATTTCTCCCTCTCCTGTGGTTTCATCCCAGAGATCATTTTAGGTGTTATTGTGAGGCTTTGTGTCAGGGTCACTAGTACCCTCATGTGTTGCCCACGGGCAGGATGGCCTAGAGACCCTTCACCAAGGGGTCCATCTGGCACAGGTGCTAGAGGGGGTATTCAGTGGGCGGGGGACACCAGGAAGCTATGGCCGAGGTCAATCTCTTTATCCAGTTTCCTTCCGGTGCACCCTACCCAATACCATCAGGGACAGCTTCTTAAATCTCTTCTGACCTCAACACGTACTTTACCGTTAGCACCAAACTGGGTTTCTCACTTGATCACCCACATCTTCCCTTTCTCTGAAGGTTTAGCTCTTTCTCAGTCATGCTGTGGAATCCAAATGGGAACCTCTTCACAGTTCTGCGACTGACATGTCCTGCATCCTGCCAGGAACTCAACGCTGTGCCTCTCCGCCCCCATCGTTATAATACCTTCACCAGCCGTTCCAGGGTCTCCCCTCCACAGCGCACATTCCGCTTCCAGTTCTTTGTTGCTGCCCCTTTTCCTTCGATTTCAAATTCCTTTGGTGTGAGCCAGACTCCCTTCTCATTCTGAATGCACTTCTGCGGGACTCCTGTAAGGCAAAGACAGCTCATTCCAGGGCCCACTTCCATCCTCTGAATCCACCTGCAACCTCGAACCCCTGATTGTGGGGTGCTACCCTTCTGGGCTCGGGGAGGCTCTCTGGGAGGCAGGACCAGTAGCAGGGAGACTGGGTTCCTCCTCCCTCAGATTGAAGGAAGCCCTAAAATGTGGCTGACTGGTGAGGGAGTGGGAGAGAATTTGCACTTTTTGTGACACCTGCATGTGGTAAAGGACAAGGCGATCAGGGCCACAGGATCCGTGGAGGGAGGACTCCCTAAGGGAGTGCAGCCACCAGCTGAACCACAATGTGGAAAAGTTGGGCAATTCCTTCCTAACTAACACTTCGTCCTCCTTTTTCTGCAGCCCAATCTGAAGGGTCTAGTTCCTGAATGGTCACACCCGGGGTACTTTCCTCCCTTCTAGGGCTTCCTAAGTTCAGAGCGGCCGGGCACGCACCTTTCATTTTCTCCCTGTATAAAACCCCGTTGGCCGAGCCGCAGGACACAGGAAGGTGAGGAGACTGAAAATCCACAGTTTCAACCTTGGGTTTTCCTGAAAGTGGAAGAACACAGTCTGTTACTCGGTCTTCATGCTGTCTCCCTCACGAATTCTCCCTTCCACAGATTCTAATACGAATAACAATAAAGCAGCAATAAAATTACATTAAGAGAAAAAGAAAGGGGGGAAAAAAGAAGAACAACAAAACAATGTAAAGGAGACCAGCGAGCATTTGCCTATTTTGGGCGGGAGATTGGAGAAACAAAATCGCCCTGCCAATGCAACATCCAACAGAAACGTTTTAATCAAACACGTTGGGTGACTGCATTTTAATCCCCAAGTGCCCGGGCCACCACCTAACGCTCTTTTATCGGCTAAACATCCTGCTCATCTCCCTGCTGAAGGAAGGCGCCCGCTCAGGATACTTCTCTGTTCACGTAGCTGGAGGAAAGGTCTGTGTCTATGAACTTAGTGTCTGACTCCCACCATGGGGACGGGGGTGGGTAACTGAGGGGATCCCCGAGACCCTTCCTTGCTGGCCTTTTTTTTTTTTTTTTCCATTTTAGGGCTTCCCTGTTTCCTCCTCTATGAGTAAAAGAAAACCCCCGGGGCGCTCTGGACTGATCTGCACAGGGAGAGATGTGGCAGCTCCGACCCCTGAGCAGGGGTGGGGAAGCAGTTTAGGCAGGTTTCACGGGACATCAGCAGTTTCTGATGTTTCCCCAGCCTCCCTGTGGGTGGCTTCATTAAAGCCAGGCTGGGAGCTGTTGGCGGGGAGGGAGGGGAAGGGGTTTATGTTGAATTACACAGTCACCCCCGGAATGAGGCTGGGCGAGCCACTAGTCCAGCTCTCCCCCTTGTCTCAAACACTTACTGAAAGAGCCAACGGAAAATGTATGAAAAAGCAAGAATATCATTGAAAACGGAACAGCATAAATAGTGATGAAGTAATGAGTTGCTTCGGAAAGATATAAACCAGACAGAATGAGACGGCAAAGGAGAGATCCCCGAGAAATGAGAAGATGGTTCCTGCAGCCGAACCCCCAAAGATGCCCCGCCCGCCGGGGGCAGGGGCTGTTGCCAGGCCGGGTAGGAATGGGGGGCTGGGGAGAACGTTGTTCTGGCAGCCAGCCGTCACTCTTGCATGGAGGGCCGTTCCATCACTTGTCTCCAGACTCCACCACTAAGTGGGGCCTAGCGGATGAGGACACAGCCTGGGGGCCAGGCCAGGTGGGCTTGAGGTTCTGTCTTCACAATTTATTAGCAAGGCCACATAAGTGTGCATTGCCAAAGCTGAGTGGAGGACTTGCCTAAGTGACAGGTCTCTCTGCACCATTATTGCAAACCCCAAGGTGGGTGGTGGTTAGCATGGCAAAGGGACCTTGGACAATTCTGTCTCCCTAACTCCTATAGTAAGTACGTGTCCCCTGAGCACAGGTGTCCCAGATCTGTCACAAGCAGATGTGGGGGCAGTGGGTGATTGTCAGAGTCTGGCCAGCAAGCCAGAGGGCAGGGCTTGGGCATACACAGCATTGCTCTCCTTTACCTGGTGCAGGTAGCTGGCCAAGGCTCCAGGAACCTTGTGTCTCAATTACTTCCGAAGTGACCACCCTGTCCCTAAGGAAGGGAGACAACTTTCTCTTGTGTTTCCCCCAAATCTGTTGAGCTCAGCCTTCCCCACTCATGTTAGCGAACAGTCCTGTAAGGACAGAGCCCTGGGCGAGGCCTGCCAGGAGCTCCCTCCAATCCAGATTAGCTCCCTATTAGTGAGTGTGAGTTGGCAGGAAAAGCGGGCAATTAAAGAACAAAGAGAGTTCATGGAAATGAAAGCACTGTGGCGGAAATGAGAAGAAGGGCCTCATAGAGACAAGGAAGAGAGAATGGAAAATAACCTAATTAGTGACCTGGAAGACTAACTCCCGGAATTCTTACAGGACACAGGAGCAGGGCGAGTTGAGAACTGTATGGAAAGACATACCCTGGCATTAGGTCTGGGAGCTTTCTGATCAGCACACACACTGTACCGTTTATTTTCACAACCACCTGTAAAACAGGGGGGCAATGATGACCCCCATTTGACAGATGGGGACGCAGGCTTGGACCTGGTGGGAATTCCTGGTGGCTACCCAGTTTCACGAGGGGCACCTGGCCCTAGAACCCAGACCACCTCCTAGTCTAGTGTTCTTTCCAGGCCATCTGCAGGGCTTCGCTGATACTCCCTGTCATATAACTGATGACAGCAGAGAGACACTGAATCATTAAATCAGGTATGACAACAAGGGTGGACACGCTAAGGAAGCAGGAGAAGCTGATGCTGGTAGAGAACCATCAGCCTTTGCCTGGATTCTTGCCTACTCTATTGCTTTTTAAAAGAAGACCAGGGCTATTTTTTTTTTTCTTTCTTTCTAGTGTAAAGAACAAAGACCTTGACATTTGAACACCCAGGTTGATTTGAGCTCATGCAAGTCTTGCCTGTCCTTAGCTCTGTAAAATGCGTTGAATCATATTTATTTGGGGGGTTAAATAGCAAAATGTAGAGCAAGGCGCTGTGATAATCGTAAAGGGTTGCACGCACTTATCTCTTTATCAGGGCCTCTGGACATGGTTGTGTGGGGTGGTGCCCGGAGCAAGGGTTCCCCCTTGGAGGGACCCTGATGCACAATGGAGACAGAACACATTGCGGGCCTCCTACAGGAATCTCCCGGCAGAGGGCAGAAGAGGCCGTGGTTTCAGGAATGAGCTCCTGAGGTTGGGGGTTGGGGTGAGGGTTGAGCAAGGAACACCTTTTTCTAGTTCACACAGGTGCAGCCCATGGGTAAACGGAGGCCCTGATATTGGTATTCATCCTTGATGAGGGAGAATGAATGCAGCAGTGACGATGTGACGGTTGTGGCATAAGGTGTGCCAGGCCCAGAGGAGACCCACTTTCTGACTTCATCTGACTTTCACACAGTGAGCAGGACACACGGACAGTGGGCTGTAGCTGTGGTAAGTGCCACAGAGAAAGAGCACAGGGCTGCACGGAGGCAGGGCGGGACGTCCCACCCCTGCTGAGGGGCAGAGAGTGTGCAAGGTGGGGCCTGAGGATGTGTAGCAAAGGGAGGGATGCGGATGCAGGTGTGTGTGTGTGTGTGTGTGTGTGTGTGTTGGCAAGTCACACTGAAGGAAGGAGAGTAAAGCCTTCTGGGTCAAAGTGGCCTATGGGTTGAGAAGTCAGTCTGGTGGTGACCCCTGGGTGTGATGTAACAGTGGCTTATGTTATGCTTACTGACCGTGAGGGGTTGGGTAACCGTGGGCTCCTGCTTTGTGTTAAGTCGTCAAGCAGTGCACACTTCTGGTACACACACCTGCCCGTGAGTGTCACACCAGTGCTACTCAGCATGTGCCTGTGGTGAGACAGGGGGTGCACGGGGATTGAAGTCAGTGCACTGCTGTCTCCCCTGAGGAGGTCTGGTCACGAAAACAGTGTGTTCAGTGTCACAGATGATTTACAAGCTCCACCGTTTTCCAGACCTGTAATAAGCCGGCTTGGAGGCAGCACCAGTGCCACCAGTCCGAGGTGGCACCAGACACCACCTTGATTAGCACCTTCGACACTTTCATAATAAATTAACGGAGCAAAAAGGCCAACGTGGCTGTGCCAAAAAGCAAAGAGAGAGTGACTAGAGAGAATGCCGAGGAAGCAAGATATAAAAGCAAAGAAGTGAATGGAGGAGGAGGAGGAGGAGGAGGAGAGAAAGGACAGTGATCCTGAGAGGCACAAGAAAGAGTTGAGGGCAGAGGCGAGCCCAGAGCCTGACCCACAGGGACCAGGCCTCCAGCCCTGACTAACACAGGAAGTGGGAACCCAATTTGCTCAGATTAGGGTTTTCAATCTCCCAGAGTGAAGAAGGTAGACGCTTATATTACTCCTTAACATATGGGTTCGGTCATTCTCTCTTAATGATTTTTGGGTCTTTATTATACGTTCTGTGTTGAAGAATGTGTCCCTGGGCAGAGGTGGGTGGACTGGGTGGGCAGCTGTCATTCACCGGGAGTCTGTCATGTGCGGTACCTTGTTTGAGTGGAGAAGAGACCTGGGGGAGTGGACAAGGACAGTGGGAGGGAAGGCGGCAGAGGGGAGGGAGAATGGAGCTTTCAGCAGCCAGGGGCCCTGGGGCGCCTGTGAACAAGTCTCTGCTTCTCACTTACCCTTTTGGGAGCTCTTTTTCTGACAACTTTTTGTTGAACTTGCACAGGCATCTTTTCCCCTTTTCTTTTCTAAAAAAATTTAAAAAGTCAATTATAATTGAAAATTGTACATTTATATGCTTTATGTGTGAACTACTTTGAAATGATTCTTCCTATGTTTTTCTTCCAGTTTGGAGAAAGATATGACATCTCTTAAGATATTTCTTAAGAAAGGAAAATCATAGCATTGACTAAGTAAAAATAGCAAACTCATGTTAATAAATAGGGAGGCTTAAATATTACAACAGTCAAAAATTCAAATTGTTATGCATAGTAAATACACACACACACACATTTGATATAAATACTAGAAGTTAATAAATAATTAGCCTTGTATATTATACAGAAAGGGCTTTGTAAGGGAGAAGTAGAGGACATAAAGCAGTGATTCTCAGTGCTGGGTGATTTTGCCATCCAGGGGCTATTTGACAATGCTGGGAAATTTTCTTTTTGTTTTCGTCCTGGGTGGGAGGCAGGTGTTAATGGCCTCTGATTGGTAGAGGCCAGGGATGTCACTAAGCATCCGTGATGCCCAGCGCAGCCCCTACACAAAGAATTATCTGACCCAATATACCAATAATGCCAACTTTGTAAAACCCTAGCATAACCCATGCTGGAAAAGATAAACTGATTTGTCTAAGTCAAAATTTAAAAAAAGGTTTCCACAACCAAACGTTTCTTAAGTTACAAGACGAAAACAAAATAAGAAAAATTGCAATGAGAGAACAAACAGTTAATTTTGATTAAAGAAAACAAAAAGAAAAAGAATAGTCTTATACAAAAATGGGCATATATGAACAAGTGATCCCCCAAAGGAAAATATTCTAAGAGCAATGGGGGAATAATGAAACCATCGTATTACAACAAGAAAAATATATAGCATCATTTGTATATCAAGGCAAATATTAAAAATATACTATTTAATAAAAAATTCATTGAAAAACAAGTTCTGGTAATTTATGATCTTCCCAAAGGTCAGTGATTTATTTATAGGTGCCAGCAAGCTACAG
Organism: Noctilio leporinus; assembly: GCA_004026585.1. Lineage (NCBI taxonomy): Eukaryota > Metazoa > Chordata > Mammalia > Chiroptera > Noctilionidae > Noctilio > Noctilio leporinus. Next base: position 126,980 of record PVIW01000984.1, read on the forward strand.
CCTGAGGGCCAAATTGGCCCAATGCCTGTTTTTGTGATACTTTTTATTGAAACACGGCCAGGTCCATGTGTTCATGTAATTGTTTCTGGGGTCTCTTGGGCTACAGTGGTAGTGTTGAACAGCTCCAGTAGAGATTGTGAGCTCAGTGGACCCTACACTATTTATTAGCTGTCCCTTTTTAGAAAAAGTTGGCCAAATGCTGGCTTAGAACAGCACAGGTTTACTTCTTGCTCATGCTGTCTGTTGGTCACAAGTTAGATGAGGTCCCATGTCATTGACTCTCATGGACTCTGGGACTGACAGGCCTCTATCTTGAACATTGCTGGTTCTGTGGCAAAGTGAATGTTTTGAAAACATTAAGACCCTCTCACTTCTGCCCGCATTTCTTTGTTCATGTCAAGTCACATGGCCATTCCTGAGTCCACAGAGCAGAGGCATTATTAACCTTCTGAAATAATGATGAGCAGTAACCCAACATGTCACAGCATGTCTAATCACATGCATGGTGCAAAGAAATTCAAAGGGAAATGTGGAGTATCATTCTTTGCTTTTAATTTGTCAACAACAGACAAGTCTCATTATTTCTAGTGTTGGTGAAGGTGGAGGGAGAAGGGTGCCCACACGTGATTAATGAGGAGCTTCAAGTAGCAACAGCATGATCATCACTACATGCTAATTGGAAATATGCAGATTCATTGACCAATCGACTTCACTTCTGGAAATTAACCACTGAGAAATGCTACTGATAAGGGGTGTTGGGGATGCTCTCCCCACTGGGTCAGCTTGAATCAGAGAGAAACCCCCAGACCCAGTGGAGCAAAAAGGTGAAGAGCAGACCTGGGGAGTGGTCATGTGAGTCCACAAGGCACAGCTGAGGTCAACTACACTCTGGGGACACACATGCTTCTTCCAGCACCACACAGACCAGCAGATCCTTGCTCTGTCTTCGTGTCCTTCTTGCTTACCCTGCTGCCTTCTTCTATTATTAACTCCTCAGGTCCCCCAACCCTGTACCTGCTGTATGAGACCCTCCCACACCGAGCCTTCAAAGGGCAGATTTTGTTACCACCTTACCCACAGGTGCAGACGTTTGGGCACATTCAGTCCTGGCTTTTTGGGCTCTTGTCATCACCTGTGAGTTCCTGGTTGAATAGACCTTCCTTTGAGGTGCCTGATCTACCACCACTTGGAGCTTCTCTTGGATTCTCTGCCCAGGTGAGGAGGTACCTGGGCCAAAGAGTGATTGTCAGTAGTTTCCATTGGGGTCCCCAGTAGGTATTCTCCTCCCCTTCCTAGTGACTTCCCTTCTCATGCTTCCTGTCCCCACACCATCAGAAAAATCCCGTATCCCTGTACCTCATTTTTACTTACTGTTTGTCTATAATCACTGCTCTTTTTTCCCCATAATATACCTTTCTGTTCCCTGTCCCCCTTCAACTGTTCTTTTGTCTATTAAGTCCACGTGTAACAGTGAGAATGTAAACTCCACATCTGTTTTGCTCTCTGCTGAGTTCCCAGTACCTAAGACATGTGCTTGTCACCCACCTCAGCTCAATTCATATTTGTTGAATGAATAGACAAGGGCAGAATGGTTTTGAAAATATTAGAAGTATGTATTTTTCACCCTTAAAAATCACAATGCTTCAGTATTCCCTAATTATTAAATCAATGAGTATCAAGGGGAGGGCAGATGCTGGCTAGAACTAAGAAGTCATGGCTTCGTTTAGACCTTTTTGGAGATATCACATGTCTTGAAACACAGCATTTGCTGAGAGTGAAGGGGATTTCTAAGTTCCAAGAACTATCTGCATGTGCTAAGAAGAAAAGTTGGGTGGTCCGCATGTTAAGTTTTCCTCAAATTCACTGGTGACAGAAAACTCAGCCTTTGGTAGATAGTAAGTTTCCTCTAGCCTAGGGAAGTCCTGGTGGTGGGAATCCAAAGAGACAAGGGTTGGAGAAGGACGGGCAAGGAGGCCTGGGGCTCCTTCACCCTTGAGACTGAGGGGTGTTGGAAACAAGCAGAAAAAATAGGCTATGTTCAAAGCAGTGAAGCTCATGAGATGCTGAGATGGCATCATCTCCTCACAGGACACCCCGGGCCCCCGTGTGGTAGGGAACCTGAGACCTGTCACCTACTAGCACACCTTGAAAAAGGAAAGGAGAAAGAAGAGAGGGGAGGAGGAGGGAAAGAATGCAGTCGGAGAAGAACAGGGGGATGAAGACGGCAGAGAGAACAGAGAAGCCAGAAAAAAAAAATGCAGTTTCATGAATTTTTATTGCCTATAACACAAGTTTCATGGCAGATGCATGATAAGCAAGCATGAATCATTTCAGGTGGGTTTTGAAGGCTCAGCGACTAAAACTCTGACTCCAGTTTGACGCCGGGAATCGGAATCCTGCCTGCACAGGCAGGTTTGCTTTGTCTGTTTGCACGAGACACAGTTCTCACCACAACATTGTGTTGTGACGCTTCTTATCCACCTCTACCCTATTCCTTCCCCGGGGATAAGAAAAGAAATCATTGTAACTAACCTACACGGTGTCTCCTTTTGTGAGGAGGAGTCATTGACATGGTGGCTTAGGGGACAGACATGGGACTGGCCATGTGTCAGTGGTCCCCAGGTGGCGATGTGGTTGGAGAGAAGGCCTCACTTGTCATCCAAATGAGGACCCCGATGAACAGCAAGGGAGGGATGATGTCACTCTCCTTACTCACCTTTCGGGAGCCTTGTTTTCGGTCTTGTTTTTGGACTTGACAAGGTAGATTGTTTTCTTTTCTCTTCTAAAACAGAAGAATATAATTTACGGCTATGAACGTTGATTTATAAACTTGAGTTGTCAATATTTCATAAATCAATTTATTTGTCTTCCCATCACTTTGGGGAAGCAGAAGGCCATGAGATCTATATGGATAAAAGGGACTCCTTTTTACTTGGAAATAAATGTTTGAATAAGGAAGTAACAAAGATATGGGGTCTGTCTTGAAAGTATCAAGCTAATGTCAATGTAAAACAGTTTGTGTGGCTGATACTTTTGGGACAGACCTCATATATTAAGTTATTAACATTTAAATTAGGCCTTTTTTCCCAAATTTATAACCAGGATTTAAAAAAAAAGAAGAAAATACATAGAGAGTTTATTATAAGCTATAGATGTAGAAGAATTATTAGCCAAAACTAAAGGCCAGATATCATAAAGGTAAAAGATTTGACCATTTAAAAAGTTAAAAATGTCCACACTTCAAAAAATATCCCCACAACATTAAAACAAAAAATAAAAAAACTTGTAATATAGTAAAATATAAAGGGTTAACATACATGATAAATAATAGAGAGATACTGCACAAGAAAAATAAGCCAAGAACATAAATTTAAAATTCTTAAAGTGGGACTAAAACTAATAATTTTTAAAAAAGATTTTATTTATTATTTTTAGAGAGAGGGGAAGGAAGAGAGGCAGAGAGGGAGACAGACATCAATGTATGGTTGCCTTTCACCTGCCTCCAGTTACAGACCTGGCTGGAGACCTGGCTTGCAACCTGGTTATGTGCTCTGGCTGGGTAATTGAACCAGTGAACTTTGGGTTCATAGGCTGGTGCCTTATCCACTGTGCCACTAGCCAGGGTTGGGACTACAGACAACACATTTATTTAAAAATCATCTTTAGACTACTACTGATAAAAAATATGTTGCTTGGTTTTCAAGATACCCCATTCTTTAAGAAGTTTCCTCCTACCCAGGTTAATAAGTATCTAGTTTGTGGGCTCTCACGTATTGTTAAAGAGGAGAATGTAAGCAATTACATTTTCTGCAGAACACTTTGGTGACCTATATGAAATTTAAGATAGGATGATTCAAACCAAGCAATTGCGCACCGAGAAATTAATTCCAAGGAAATTATTAGGCAGGTGTCCAAACAGGCAAACATACATGAACATAATTTCTATTTTCATATAAAAATTGAAAGTGGCCTAACTGTCCATCAATAGTTGATGACTTAAATTGTTAATCATACAATAATGTGCAATGCAGCTAAAGGAAAGGAAAATAGGTAACATTGCCATAAAGATATGTATATTAAATTTGCAATGAAAAAGTGTTTATAGAATGGACTATATTGTATGGACTCATATATATATATATATATGAGTCCATTATATAATATATGATAAATGTATGCACATTTGTAGGGTGTATAAATAAGGTGGGGCAAGTGGATTAAATCAACTTAACTTCCTGCTGGATAACTTTCTGTACTGTTTGTAGAATTTAGTGGGAACCTTTCATCACGCAGGACAGGGTAGGCTATGCCACAGTACAAACAAAACCAAGTCTCAGTGGCTTACGCAACAGTGTATTTCTTGGTCACACCGAGTCCTCTGCAGAACATGGCATCTCCAGGGCATCTGTGTGGTGCTGTGCGGCCTGGCCCTTTGGCACCTCCCTCTTCCACAGTCAGTGTCAGGGCAGCTTGAGACCAAAATGAGAGCTGCTGTCTTAAGCCCCAGCTGAGATCAGCTGTATCCTTGATAACAGCTGGTTCTTTGACAAGAACTCCTGCTATGTAACATGTAGTCGTTTCTTCTCTGTTGCCCTGTTCCACCTTGTCATCTTCCCTGCATTGCTCTGTCCTTCTAACATTAACTTCTCACGTCTGGTAGCCCTGTGCCTGCTGCATGAGACCCTTCCACACTGAGCCCTCAAATGGTAGATTCCATCACCAGTCTTACCCTCAGGTTCAGACGTTCGGGCATATTCAGTCCTTGCTCTTTTGGCCTTTGTCGCCACCTGTGAGTTCCTGGCTGAGCCGTCCTTCCTTTGAGTTGCCTGATCCACCACTTGGAGCTTCTCTTGGATTCTGGGCCCAGGTGAGGCAGTACCTGGACCAAAGAGTGATCATGAGTAGTTTGCATTGGAGTCCCCAGTGGGGCTCCCCCTCCCCCTCTTAGTGACCTCCCTTCTCATGTTTTCAGCCCCCAAACTTTGAGCTCTCTGTACCCCTGGGCCTCACTTTCCCCCTATTTCTCTTTAACTATGTTTACTTATTTTTGTGTGCATTTTACTTTTTCTCCCCAAATTCACCACCTGACCTCACTCTTTGGACAACCTATGGAAATCAACCCGAGAAACTTTGGGGGATCCCAGAGCAGTGGGGCTCAGTTCTCGCTTCCTGTGTCTGAGTTGCAGCTGCCACAGGAGGTTGTCACATCCAGGTAAAAATAGTCTGGTGGTTTGTTTCATCAGAGGAGTGGCCTTCTCATGTTACCTCTCCAGGGTCCCCAGGGCCCACATGTGGTTTGGAAGTGATGGGAGGGGTATCTGTGTACAGGGTGAGCCTGCTTCATTGTTGAAAGAAGAGATCACCATTTTCCCTGGCTGGGGACTTTAGAAGATGGTCCTTGTGGGATAAGCAAGATCCAAGGTAGCTAGGGTATCTCTGTGGAAGCCAGGGGGAGCGCGCACGGGGTACAGCTATGCCCCCTCCTGGCAGGTGATGCATGAACTTCATTTTTTGTTTTGTTTTGTTTTTAACATCCAAGTGCCACTTCATGGAGGAAGCAGGAGTGGCTAAAAGTTGGAGAGGAGGTACCCAGACCCACAGGGAGTTCCATCATGGAAGTTACTGAGTATTTATCCAAAAGAAGCTGGGGCAACCTAAAAAAGCCGAAAAGTTGCCTTTACCTGGTGCATTTCCTGTTTTTCCCCCCTCTCACAAAAAGGACGGTTTTAGAGAAATGAGAACTGTTACAGAAAATATAGAATACCACCTTTTTTGCATACAAGGGTGTGTGGTATGTATATTTTCAGTAGGCCTACCTGTGTTCTTTAGTTCTCTAAAATTTGGATCTCTTTTCTGGGGTTTTCAGTGTTTTTAATAAAGGCAGTTAATTAAATGTAAAATAATGTGATTTTCAGGAACATCCTGGTAAAAATTTTCATTCGAAGACAATAAGAACAAAGACAAATCTGGGAAGGCCTGGCATCTCCAGCTGCTTTTGGTAGCTTGCTAGAGGGAGGTCTCAGCAGGTCAGAGGTACCCACACAAAACGGGGTGACACCAGCCCGAGAGGCTCCCCCTTTCTAGGGGAGCATGGGGAGCATGTGTTGTTACACAGTCACCTTGATGCTTCTGTACCCACCCCCTCCTTGCCACATCCTACAAACTGTGGGAGTGAATGCCTCTGTGCTGAGATGCTGGCCCCAGGGCATGCAGACCGTTTGTACCTGCTCTAAACTAGGGATAACAAGAATTGGGAGGATTGTGTTGGCTTCTCTGCTGTGAGATGTACCTCCAATAACTCTTAGTTTCTACCAGCTTCACATGCCTCTGATGGTTCTCTGTGACTCTGCCTTGCACGGTAATAAGTTCATAAATGATCCTTTGTTAGATCATTCTCCAAATTATGAGATATAAGAAATATGGTTTCTTTCTTTATTTTTTTCATTCAGGAAATAGCTAATGCCTCATTTATGCCTGGAGATGACCATATAGCTGGGAAGAGACACATGACATAGGTAATTACAATGGAGTATGTGAAATCTTCCCCAAAGGCCAGTGCTGGGGGCTATAGGAACATGCAATAGGACCAAGTGAGCTAATTTAGGATCCGAGGATGCCTTCTTGAAGTGGACATTGAAGCCAACACCAGGGATGCACAGAGAGAGCCAAGCATTCTTGGAAAGTGGTGTAGGGTCAGAATGTAGCATTCAAAGAGAGCAGTATGTGCCAAGGACCAAAGAGCAGAGAAACAAAATGAGAGAGATGAAAGTTCAGGGTGGTTGGCTGGAGTTCGGAGTGGTAAGAGGCGGTGCTGGAGGGGAAGGGAAGAGTTGGATTGGAGAGAGCTTTGACAATCACATTAAAAACTATGAGCATTAGGCCCTGGCTGGTGGCTCAGTGGACAGGCGTTGGCCAGTGAATTCAAAGGTTGCTGGTTCGATTCCCAGCCAGGGCATGTAACCAGGTTGCAAGCCAGGTCTCTAGCCAGGTCTGTAGCTGGAGGCAGGTGAAAGGCAACCATACATGGATGTTTCTCTCCCTCTCTGCCTCTCTCCCTTTCCCTCTGTTTAAGAATAATAAATAAAATCTTAAAAAAATAAAAATAAAAACTATGAGCATTATGCTAAGGGAAATAGAAAGTCATGGGTAAGTTTTAAGCACGGGAATGAAACCATCTGATTTTAGTGTAAGAAAGAGGAGATAGAATCAATAAAACTGGTCAATATACAGAGGTAGATCATCAGATAGTCAAGGATGACTGAGTTTTTGGCTTGGCAACTGGGTAACTCATTTCAAGTTAAATAAACTTCAAGTTCCTCCCAAAGGCCTGTGGGAGCCACATGACCTGGCCTTCCTCTCCTTTCTCACTTTGTACCATCTTTCCCATCCTCCCTTGTTGCTCAACAGTGCTGGCCTTTCCTTTCGGCCTCAGCTCTTTCACATTTGGGAGTGTCACCGCCTGGGTCATCCAACTCAAGGGATCTCCACCAAAAGCGGCACACCCCTATTGGAACCCTGCCCGTCACTTGCTTTCCTCCTGCTGTCACTGACTGAAATGATTCAGTTTATGTGCTTTCTGGCTTGTATTCTTTCTCCACCCCAGCCAGGAGGTAAGCTCCAGGGACTTGCTTCTTTCTTGCTTTTTGCTTGATTTCTTGCTTAAAACAAAACAAAACAAAACAAAACTCTACCATAGCTCTCAGACTGAATATACACAGAATTAGTGCTCGCTGCATATTTGTTGGATAAAGGTCTGAATGATGCCTAGAAGACTAGTTAGGTGTAGAAGTTGAATTCAATTTCAGACGTATTTAGATTGGCGTGTCTGTGGGAGGCTTGCAAACAGGGCTGAGCGGTAGGCAGTTGGCTTTTCGTTATTTGAAGATAATCCTGAGTTGGGGATGTGGAACCGAAGCTCTGAAGGGGCAGACAGAGCTCAGGGCGTGTGAGTTGAATTAGCCATGTGGTGTCCACCAACCAAGAAGGCCCATAGGGAGCACACACAACAGGGTGACGGGGAGAGAGCAGCTTGTCTTCTTCCAAAGATCACTTATCTTTGCGGAAAAGGCACAGAACTAAATTACTGCTACGAAATATCTGAAAAGGGCACCAACCGTGTGATTCTGGACACTGGACGCATGCTAAGGGAACCTAAGTCAGGAAGAAGAAGCTTTAACCTGCTGCTTCCCCCCTCCCCCCCTCCCCCACAGCTATCATGCTACACGTGTCCTCACTGTTCAACCCACCACAGTTGGCTTCTGCTTCCATTACCACTAAAATTGCCCTGGAGTTTTCCCGTGATACCCTATGGCCAAACCCAAGGTCCTCTTATTTGCATTTATCTTAATTCCTCAGTGTAGTCAAGCCTTTTCCTCTCGATTTACTGATGTGTCCTCTCCTGGTGCTCATCCCTTCACAGTGCCTGGCCCACCAAGCACCGGACTTGCATAGACATCTAACACAAACCTCAAAATAGGTCAGAGGTGGAACTCATAAAAATTCCCCTCAAATACATTCCCACCTTTTCCAGCCATGGACACCCAGCCATTCAAGCCAGGCATGGAAGAGCAAGCCTGGAGATCACTGTCTTTTTAATCCTCAGTGTCCAGTTTATCAAGTCCTGTCCTGTCAACTCGACTGCCAAACAGATTTTGAACTGTCCTCAGTTCTCCATCTCTACGGCTCGATCTGAATCCAGGCTACTGCCAACCTTCACGGCATCTGCTCTCCAAATGCTCACCTGTTTCTTCTTTTTCTATTCCCAGTTCAGGCTTTACGCAGCACCAGGGTCGGCCTTGTCAAGTTTAAAATCAGACAGTGCTATTCACTGATCAGATCCCTTCAATGGCTCCCCATTGCATTCAGAATACGAGTCACTGTTCACAAACTTGACCAGCAAACAGGAGCTGCCCCCAGCCTCCTAACTACTGTCACCTTACCACCTGGAAGGCTTTTCTTTGGGTGTTTCTTTCTTGGAGTTGAACGGGTATCTCTTTTTCTTTTCTTTGCTGAAAAGAAAGCAAACAGACCATCTTTAATACTTTCACACATGCATCTGCCATGCTTCTCCGTCAACCACTTTCAGCTGCTATGTTTGGTCTTCAAACCACAGCAGCTAGGAGGTCGTTAGAGAGGTCACTAAATAGTGAGGTGACCGTGCTTCATGGAGTAATGTGGAAGAAGAAATCCCAACATGGAAGAGGAGGTAGAGGCAGGAGGGAAAGGAGACAAGGGGTCTGGGTAATGCATTTACCAGAAGCTTCGTTGTGAAATGGAGGGGAGGGTCAAGAAAAAGTCCCCTTGCAAGGCTGGCCATTGGCTGGATGATACAGATCCTTGTGAGAGGCTGGTGCTGATTTCCAGGAGAGAGAAGGGATCATGGGGACTGTCAGGCAAGATGGAGGGATTGTCTTGGAGAGGAGGAGGGAAGCCAGGAGAAGGGGACCTGGAGTAAGGGGATTCCCAGCGGGTGTCTTTCTATCAAGTAGGAGGAAAATTAATCTCTTGAGAAAAAAGAAGGCACTGAGGGGGTCACAGGTTTGGAAAGAAAAGGGCTCCAGGTTTGAAAGGATAGCCGCAGAAAGTGCTGTTTTCACATGGTGTGGAGGGGTCATCTAGCTGGAACCGTGAAGGCCCTGTGGGCACAGTCTGCCCGCGGTTTCCATCTCCCCAGCAGTGCCCGCTTTCAGATGCAGCGTGCAGAAAGCAATCATAAGCTCCTCCAATACCTTCCAGAGACTTCTAGGAAAAGACAGAGGGTTAAGGCCTGTTGAGTACCAGCAATAAGTTATGGAAGTGATGGATCTCGGAACCTAAGCGGGTATGAGAGGGCGTGAGGAAAGGCAGATGATGGAATGGTTATTAAATTGAGGCTGAAGGACAGCTCCAGAGGAAATGCATTGTTGGAAGAAACGAGGGAAGGATATTTTTAACTTCATCTTTAAAGACTGTGCTAAGGAAGGAAGACCAGAGGTTGAACAACTGTTGCAGAAAGAACGTCTTTTAAGGACTTGTTGTCAAAACGGAGTTCTTTAATTACTGGGAAGTTGAGTCAGGTTGAGTAATCAAAGGACCTGTGGATTGTCTTTGCGGGCAGGTGGTCAAGAATTGCAGGAGGAAAACGCCATGGGAAATGAGCAGATGATGGATTAGAGAGATCAGAATACTAGAGGGGCCTGTTACTCACATGTACCTTAAAGGTATCTAGGATGATAGTAGGACTGGAAGTAGAACAATGCAACTCAGCCTTGAGTTCTGCTGGGCAGTGGAGGGGAAGCCAAGGGATGATATTGATGAGGTAGTGGCTATTTCATTTGAATAACCGGTTGGGCCTCAGACAAGGGGATGGGGGAGCAGGAGGCCTGGCTGGGGACAGCGGGGGACCAAGGTGTGAACACCCAGCCTCCCTTTCACCCTGAGGAGAGAGATAGCAGAGACGACACAGCCATGTCTTAAGAGAAAGCAGTGTGCTTCCAGGAAACCAACTTTTAGTTAAAGAAAGAGATGTGCCTACCCTCCATGAAGCTGTGGACATAGGAGAGCATGGTGATTTCAGAACAGGCAAGTTCATTGGCCCTAAATGCTTTCCACTTTTCGTAGAATTTTGTGAAGAAAGAGGCAGTGCAGGGAGTGGAAAAACAAATTGTGCTGAGCTTCATGACTACAGTCCCAGAGTGAGTGTGCATAATAAGATATGATCAGAAAAACAGGACGCAGGGCCATGTGCCCCCTCCCGACACCCACAGCAGAGGGGCAATCCTTACCTTTCTTGGTGGGAGGTGGGCTGGATGCCTCCTGGGCCTCTTTCAGGTGACTTGGTTGAGGACAATCATTTCTCATCACTGACAAAGGAAAAATTCATTTCAGAGGTCAGATGGGCTCAAGAGAAAGTGCTGAGGAAACTCAATGCAAGAATAAGATATGGCAGAGGACATGTGCAGCCTCGGGCTGGGGACCTGCCGGTCAACAGGGTTCCAGGCTCTGCCTTGGTTCCATGAACTTGTGGTTATTGTGACCTTGACCAGCGTGACTATGACGGAGCCAGGGAACAACCGCCCAAAGAGAAGGGCTGTTCGCCCCATTGGGATGGTTCCCCTTGCTCAATGGTGGACAAGCCCAACGGCTTTCAGAAGCCTCCCTCAGGGACCAAGGCTGATCACGGTGTAAGTGGTGACCTTAAATTCTGAAGCTCACAGCCAAGGTGAGTATCTGCCGTACGAAAAGTACATGATACTGCTTCGCTGTCTGTGAACGCATACTTCCAACTTGCTCTATGTGTGATTATTTCATCTTGAGACCCAGTGAAGGAAGCTTAGTGCTTTATGTATTTCAGTTGAAAGCAGGAGCCAGCTGGTACTTGCTAGCACTTGTTAACAGCAAATAAATACAAAGTTCTTGGTTCATGCTGCACCAAGAAAGACAGCAGGACTTAAAGTCGTAACAAATAAAGGCTCATTTAAGGAAAGGCTACCGGCTTTTCGTTTTTGTAAGGTTAGGGCATCCGTCTCCAATTCTGGCCTATTTAGGAACAGGTGGCTGGGTAGGTGGCTGGCAATTGCCAGAGTCTTTCAACAATTCGCATTTCAGAAATCTTTAATACCATCAATTTAAAACATCCAAACATACAGAAATTTTGAGGGTTGCAAGTGAAAGTTCTCCGCAGTCAGGGTTGGGACCCGGAAGGAGGACCACTCATGTCCAGGGCACCAGTTCCGAGGGCCACCCAGTGACCTTGTCTGCTTTGTAGTTTGAGGGGGACGTTTGAAGTGGTAAAGAGTGGCCGGTCAGACCGTCCTGGCCTGGCTCAGCCCTTTGTGCTTTACCCCGTGTTCCCACCACAACTGGGGGGACTTCTGGTGTTTGCAGACCCCTTCGTGGTGTTTGAGTGCAGGTCCAGGAAGCCACCCCCTCCCTGCCCCCCTGCCCTCCCCAGGGTCTCTGTCTCCATGCAGGAGCTCGGGTCTATGCGGGTCCCAGCCCTCGCACCCAAAAGCTGCACGGGCTGCCGGTCAGCAGCGAGGAGAATCCCTACAAGATTCAAATAGCTTCTCCTCCTTGTAGACACAAATACTAAGGTACGCTGAGGTCGTTTCAATCAAAAGTACCTGGCATGTGGGCTGAGGGAACATGAGGCATCTCTTGAGAATCTTCCTTCTTTTTCTTTTGCGGGGTCTTGTTGCCACTGGACACTGAGCAGGAGAAAAGTAATTTCAGGCACTGGGACCAGCATCAGGGGCCAGGGAAAGAGGAACCCGAACAATCTAGTCTAGCTGGTGAGAATGCTGGGGCTGGACCGCACACCACTGCTTGGTGAGGATGAGGCAGAGTGGGAGAGTTGGCTACTTACTAATTCAATGATGGTATTACCTATTTTGTTCTTAGGAAAATGTAGAAGAATCTCACATTGTTATTTGCTTTGCAATTATGTTAACCTGATTTGGGGGGTATGAATTAGAGGTGTGGAGGGAACACTAGTTGGACCAAAGAGGACCCCTGCTTCTCAGAACTCATGATGCCACCTCTGGGAGCACCCCATAATATACCACAGTAGGTAAGTGACACAGCCTTAAAAATTAAATCAGGTCCGGCAGACCTTTAAACATGTTATCATCTCTAATCATTTCAATAACACTTCTCTTAGAATTTGAGCTGTGGTGAAAATGAATATGGCAGAAACTGGAAGGACTACAATCAATCAATCCATCAATCAGAGGGCAAGCAATCGGGTGAGGGTGGAGAACGTATGTGTTGGCCACATTACCTGCCACTCCGAGCAGTGTGTTTTGAGTGTTCATTGGACAGGACTGTTGGATGTCATAGCATCAGACTAGCTGTGGCAGCTTCCCTGACAAGCAGTCCCATGCCAAGCTGGGGCCTCTGTTCCCCTCCATGTGTTTTTCTTTGTCATACCCTGTTCTTTCTCTCAGGGGTCCTGCCACCAGCCTCCTGGTCAATGGGTGTGTGTTGTCCCTTCACAGCCCAAAGGACATTACCTTGCACAGTGGCAGGGGGACTGCTGGGCACCTGTTGTGAGTCTTCCTTATCACTTATGTTGGCTGTAGAAGAAAGGAAGAAAAGTCGTTACAGGTTACAGCGACAGGGTGTGGGGAAAGAAAGTGAAGGGTAAAAATGTCTGGAGCAGATGGAGCATCAAGGTCCAAGGGCAGAGGATTGGGTGCCACCTGACCCAAGCCCCTTGCCATGTCTGTCATCCTTCTTGAAAAGGGCTGTGTGTGAGAGATGGGTGTGTGGAAGGGGCAGATCAACACAAACATGGGACCTTGGGGTTCTAGAGTGGCCATAGGCACCTGGGTCTGGCACAGGTGTGGGACAGGGTCTGTTTCTCACCTGGTGTGACCCTTCCTTTCTGGATGACTCTGGGAAGGTCTTTGGCAGGGCCGGCAAGGTTGGACGGCTGGTCCAGGACTTTAACACTGTGCTGAGGGACGGCTCTGGGCTCGCTGGCTTTGGGCACAGGTATTGGGTGCTTCAGCGGTGCTGGGAGTGGCAGCATGGTTTGGTGGGGGTTTCTTACTGCTGGGTGGGCTGGAGCTTCGAATTTCTGTGTGGGCCATGCTCCACAGGGAATGAAAACTGGGATTGATAAAGGAGCACATATTAGCACCACAGAAACTCGGAAATATTTGGGGAATGGATTTTTCCCTTCTTCCCTCCCTCCCACCCTTTCTTCCTTTCTTCTTTTCCCCCTTTCTTCCTTCCTTCCCTCCTTCCTTCTTCACCTTAGGATATGTTTATTGATTTTGGAGAGAGAGGAAGGGAGAGAAAGAGAAACACTGATTGCATCCCGTATGCACCCCAAGCAGGGATTGAAGCTAAACCTATGTATGTGCCCTGAGTGGGAATTGAACTTGCAACCTTTTGATGGATAGCATGACACTCTAACCAACTGAGCCACCCAGTCAGTGCATGGGGGAAGAAATTTAAAAAAAAAATTAATTTGCTATTGTTGTATTACATTTATCCCATTTTTCTCCATTTTTCTCCCCTGCTTCACCCTTCCCATCCCCTCTCCCACAGTCAATCCCCATAAGTTGTCCACGTCCATGGGTCATTTATACTAGTTCTTTGACTAAATTGTTCTCCTTCTTTGCCTCTTTCTCTCCCTCCCCCCTGGGCACTGTAAGTCTGTTCCTTGTTTCCATGCCTCTGGTTCTATATTGCTTGTTTGTTTGTCTTATTCATTAGTTTCCTATATTAGGTGAGCTCATATGGTATTTGTCTTTTGCTGCCTGGCTTATTTCACTAAGCATAACATTCTCCAGTTCCATCCATGTTGTCACAAAAGGTAGGAGTTTATTCTTTCTTTCTTCTGCATAGTATTCCCTGTGTAAATGTACCATAGGGTTCTGATCCATTAACAGGTTGAGGGTTTGGAGTTATTCATTTTCCCTCAGGTGCATAGAATTGATTCATCATTATCAATGTCAACTTGTGGCCTCTCTCTAATTTACGAATTTGATTTGGACATTCAGTGCTATAAAACGATATTTATCTTCTGATCTAATACCAAAGTAGTTTCACGCATAAAGTTCTGTCTCACTTTGTACCCAGAGATATAATTTTTTAAATCTTTTCCTTAATTTTGGTTTCAGAATATACTTATGAATGATGCTTTAATTGAAATAGATGTTCTTGTTTTAATAAATAAACACATCACACTCCCCTGTAGCAAATAAGATAAAACATAAATTTCTTTTCCTAGTGTGCCTCTGTTTCTCCTCACCTTGCACCCTATGATCTGGCCACAGGGAACCTCCACCCATTCCTAACACTCCGGGCCCTTGGGTTTCCCCAGGCTGTTCCCTGCTCAGCCAGTGCTGACTTCCTCTTTTTTTTTTCTGCCTTTTTTTTTTTTTTTTTAATTTTATTGTTGTTGTATTACATCCATCCCTTTTTTTGACTTCCTCTTATGACTCTTCTTCATCATTTACTTCAGAAGTCAAGTCATTCCAGACAGTGAATAGATAAAAGAAAGTGAGGTGGCACTTTGGAGAGGGGTCCAGAAAAGAATCAGAGTTGTGGATTGAGAAGGCAGTTTGAACTCAGCCAGGTCAGGGGACAGCATCAGTGCATGGTCCGCCCAGCCTCTGAGAAACATTCCTCCCAGCACTGCCTGGGCGCTGCCGGCCACAGGAGCCCACATGCAGCTGTGCCCTCGGAGGATGAGGTTTCTCTTTTTCTGCCCCTTTCACTCAAGGAGCCACTTCCCACTTTGGGGAAGGAGCCTCTCCATGGTCTCAGGGAACAGATGAGGAGCTGTCAGCATCAGATCTGCTGGTCTTCCCCCAGCCACCCACAGAAAAGGGAACCACGTGTTTTCCCCAAACCTAAAATGGTTTTACCACCCATTCCTCTTACTCCTCTTCTCCCCCAGCTCTATCGCTGCTCTTTTTTCTAGTCCTTTATTCAGTTCTTCCTCCCTCTACGTGTACTTCCTGCGCTACTTCCTTCTCCTGCTCTTTCTGCCTCTGTTCCCAATTCCCTTTCCTTCCTCAGCATGTTCTGCCTTACAGCTACCCTCATCGGGGCAGCGATTACAGTCTCAGGCCCTGGTATGAGGAGACCCAAGTAAGATTCTGGCTCTGCCCTTAGCACACAAATAACCTAGGAAAAGTTACTCTGAGCTTGAATGTCCTATTGTGTCACATAGGGATAAGTATGACTGCCTGGGGTTGTTTTAAATACTACATTAGATAGTTATAGAAAGTACCTGGGATAATGCCTGGCACATACCAAGCACTCAAAAAAAAAAAAAAAAAAGAAAAAAGAAAAAAAACAAAAAGACCCTTATTATTATCCATCCATACTCATTATTCTCTGGCTTTCCTTGTCCTTCTATCAGAAAGGGTCTCTGTAACTTTGCATTCCCTAGAGGCTGCCCAGTATGCTAAACTGTACAATTTCCTCCAACTCCATAGAAAAGGTAAGACAGAGACATTTGTGTCCACTGGAAAGTCATCTCAGAGAGCCAGGGCCAGAGGCTACGTTTGCTGCCTTGCCTGAGTGTGGCGATGGCCCATACCTTCCCCAAGAGAAAGCCGGCCATTCAAGCACATCTCCCATGGGGCTGGAAGACAACCTGAACTTTCAGCAGGGCCATGACCCTCCTGTTTCCGTAGCCCTAAGGGGGTTCCAGAAGCCTCCTACCACTTCGGAAGCTATTAAGAACGTTTTTCAGGTTGGGGTATTCACGTAGGTTGATCTGGCTGAACAGCATCTCGAGGAGCGATGGCTGAAACGTGTCCTCCAGTTGGGTGAGGATGTTGTGCACCACTTTCGACAGGGGCACCATGTTTCTACAGGCTTCCAGAGACTCCTTAAGAAATGGAAAGAAGGACTATTAGACATGATTATGAAATTAAAGGGAGGTTTATTATACATCTGTGGCGTCCAAGTTGTAAGCAAGCTATTTTGCTCTTTTAAGAGGGAATGTTATGCCAACTATACAGTCAAATTCTCTAATGTAGAGAAATCACAGTTCCACAGGTTTACTTCATATATATGAAGTTAGGAACTTCATATATATTTTTTGAGAGCTAGTCATAGGAACAAATAACTTAGCCTTCTTTAAAATAAGTCTGTTTTGTGAGCCTTACTGAGGTACATTTGAGGAAGGATGGCAATTTTAAGAAAGGAAAGTGGAGCAGAAGACTGTGAGGGTGTGGATTCTCTAGGGCTCTGAGCAGGGCACTTGAGCAACTGACCTAGTGTAATGGTTGGTGGCAGTTCTGTTGAGTTTTGTTAGCCTGTGCTCTCTCTCTTTCTCTCTTGGACTTGAGATGGCCTGGATGGGTTCCAGCCATCAGGAAACCACCCAAGGAACTCTTCTCGATGAGAGGATGGTTAAAACGAGAAGCCTGATGGGAGAAAATTGACTGTAAAATGCAATTTTACACCCCTTAGGCTAGTCCTTGGGTAAAGAACTATGGTGAAGATCAGCATGGTGCTACCCTTACTGAGGAAGAAGCACCACCAGGCAAAGAAGTTGGGCATTAAATAATAAACACAAATTAAATAAGTGCCCAATTACTGTCGAGATAAGTTTTATTATGGGAAATCTTAGATTCCTATGACAGAGAATAATGATGGGGTCCTAAGTAGATGAATGGGTCAAGGGAGACACTACTCTGAGGAATGACATCCAGGGTGTGACCTGGAGAGGGCTTAGAGCCAAGCAGGCCAAGGCATGGGGTGGGGGTGGAGTGATGGTTCTGTCACTGCTAACACCTTCCTAGGCTCAGGAATGCTTAAAAACCCCAAATGATGGGAAAAGAGTGTCAGTTTTGTACACTTGGTCCTATCTCCTGTCACCCGCCTTTTTTCACATCAGAAGGGACTAAAGCTCTTAGGAATTAGAATGGTGCCATTAGTGGGTTAAATGGTGTCTCCTCCCTCCAAAGTTGTGTCCATCTGAAATCCATGAATGTGATCTTCTTTGGAAAAAAAGGTCATTGCTGATGTAATAAGTTAAGGATCTTGGAAAGAGATAATTTTGGATTAGGGTGGGCCCTAAGTCCCAATAATAAGTGTCCTTTTAAGAGAAAGGGAGAAGACACAGACAAATAAGGTGATGCAGAAACAGAAGCCACAATTAGATACATATTTCTGTAAGTCAAGAATACCAAAAACTGCAATACCAGGGGAAGAAAGCCAGGGAACAGGTTCTCCTCAGAATCTCTAGAAGAAATCAACCCTGACAACAGGTTAATTTTGGACTTCTAGCCTCCAGAACTGAGAGGTAATACATTTTTTTTTTTTTTTTTCAAGTCACCAGATTTGAGGTCTCCTAAACTCCAGAAGCCCTGGTGGGGGGTTGTGGTTTGAGACCTCCATAATCGGACATTCCTGGTGAGGACTGGGTTGCCATGGGAAGGCGGCCAGCACGACTCACCGAGTACGTTTTCTCAGTGATGAAGGATTTGTCTCGCAGGCCTTCTAAGAAGGGAAATGGCTTCAATATGGCGTAGGAGATCTCCAGCTTCTGATGTATGAAGTGCTCACGAAGAGCCTCTTTTAATTCTCGGGTCATGGTGAACATCCTATGGAAGGGGCATGAGAAAAGAAGAGAAGCAAAGACATTGTATATTCAGTGGGCATTCTGGTCCCAAAGGTGTCCCCACACACCCTGCAAAGCAGCATCTGCCCAGAGACTCCTGGGTATGTGACGCAATGACCACACCCAGCAACAGTGGAGGCTAAAAGTAACCGACAATGTGGCCCCCAAACACAAAGTGGTGTCTGGTTAAACATCAGGCAGGTATTAAAAATAACTAATATTTAATGAGTGCTTCTGGTATGCCATACTTTGTTCTAAGGGTTTCATATGCAGTGACTTACTCAATCTTCACAAAATGTTATAAGATGGTTACTATGATCTTACCCATTTTTTCATGGAGGACACTGAGGGGTAGAGAGGTTTTATACCTTGCCCGACATGGTGCAGCCTGGAAGTGGTACATCCCGACTTTCTGGTTCTTGCCTGGCTCACAGTCCTAAGTATTATGGTCTGTGACTACATTGAGCTAAGATTTCCTGAATGGCAGCTTACGGTACACAAGAGCAATGCCAGCGTAAGAGGAACAACTTCCAAACAGGCAGAAAGATGGAAACCTGATTGTGCTTAGAAACTCTAATAACCATCTACGGGCCCTGGCTAGGGAGCTCATTTGTTTAGGGTGCTGTCCCAATACACCAAGGTTGCAGGTTTGTTCCCTGGTCAGGGTGCATACAAGAAGCAACCAGTGGGTGCGTAAATAAGTGGAACAACAAATTAATATTTCTCTCTAAAAAATCAATCAGTAAGTAAACCACCCACAATCATCAACACAAACAGGCAAAACATATATAAAACCGCAAAGAATATAAAAGAGGATTAGGAAAGATGGCTTAACTGAGTTATGTATCAATTTCATATCTCAGAGTAGACATATGCCTCTTCCCATGCCCATGCCATTTTATCAAATTCACTATTTATAGGTCATGAGAAATATTAATAAGCAGAAAATTTACAGGTGACATTCTTGACAAATTGTCAAGACAAGGGAGGCATTCATAAAATATTCATTTCCCGAGAGATATTTTATTTTACCTAAAGAGATGGAAAAACCCAACATATACAGGTCCCATTTCTCCATCTTCATTTTGTATGAAAGAGAACATGGAACCGTAATTAATGACTATTTCCAGGCATTTAATCCCAGCTGCAGATTGAGCACCCCTGTCTCTCCCTTTCCTCAGACTCAAATCCTGTAAATTTTGCAGAACCCTCCTCCCCCATATATTATAAAAAAGAAAGATCCAGAGCAGTGCTGGAAAACAGGAAAAATGGCATAGGGGGTCTACAATTGTGAAGACATCCTGGAAGATGGAGAACAGGTGGGGAAGAATCTTCCATCCACACCATGTACAAGGAAAGGATGTACAAAAACAGTCAGGCACAGTCAGGATGAATACACGCTCAGTGTAACATTTAGGATGACCAATTATACAACAGAATTCAGAACAGAAACCTGCCTGACACCTCAATTTTTACCAAAAAAAATTTTTGTTATTTTTTAGTTGTAGTTGACATTCAATATTATATTAGTTTCTGGTTACAGCACCGTAGTTAGACATTTAAACAGCTGACAAAAGGATCCCCCTGATAGATAAATATGCTTGTCTGTCACTACTCCTAGGACAAAGAGCAGAGAGGTTAAGTAACCTCTGCAAGGTGTTCAGTGAAAAAGGAGCGCCTGTTTCTCATTAGTGCCCGATACCATGTCTCATATATGAATATTCAAACTTTTATTATGTAAAGGAGTTTTAACAATGATCAAGCAGGAGCCAAACGTCCATGTTGAAAAAAAAGCAAGCTATAAATAGGCAGTTAGGTCAAATGTGCAATAAACAGAATAAAAAACATGGAAACTCATCAGTAGCCAAAACAATGCAAATGAAAACGACTTAATACCATGTTTGCCTACCCAACTGACCATGAAAAAAAATAAGGACAAAAGCCACAGACACCCCAGGTGGAAATGCAAACACTGCATTCTGGAGGCTAGTTTAGGAATCATGGTAACACGTCCAGAAATACGTGTTCCCTGAAGTTCCAAGTTCCACTGCTAGGAATTTATTTCAGGGAAACAATTACGGATATGCTTAAAGAAAAAACATAAAAAGTTCACAATACACTTCAGAGGAAATTAAATGTACTCTCCTCATTTTCTCTTTGCCTTCAGCTTCACAACTATGTCTAGTCACTTGAGCAGTGAATAATGAATGAGTTGCCCTTTGGGGGTCGAGGGTAGGACCACAGAGCATGGATGAGGAGGGTGGAGAGTAGACCTGTCCTGTACACACCAACAGGCAAGAATTCAGGGACAGAGAGAGTTAAGCCGTGTGCGCGCTTCCCTGCGTGGTCTGTCCTTGTGTTCAGTCTCTTGCTAAATCCACAGGTCCCCTCTCTCTCGGGAAAACACAATTTTACAAAACAGCGAGCCTCACGCTTTCAACAGTTGAGTTCCTCCCTGTAGCTGCTGCCAGGAAATGAAATAAATATGCAAGTCCAATCGCCAAAAAAGAATACAACAGTCAAGTCAAAAACCCACCTGGATGCTGAGCTTTCCACCTGTCCCTTCCCGTCCCACCTGTCCCTTCCCGTCCCCGGTGCAGAGGCTGGTCAGGGGTCGCTCCAGGAGGCCAGGGAGAAGGCAGGCAGAGAAGCCCGGGGAGGCAGGAAGTTCGTTTGGCCGACGCAGCAGCGAGAGGGCCTGGCTTCTGCGGAAAGGAAAGCGAAAGTCCTCTGAGCGTCTCTAGCAGGAAACTAAGGCTGTGCCCGCCGCCTGGCTCCACTGCTCCCTCTTCCGGAACTTGTGAGCTTCCCGGGGGACCGTGAGGGATGGCCGGGAGGGATTACAGAGGGGAGGGGGCCGGTGTCAGGGTCCAGCCCCAGGACCCTGGGGGCGAGCAGTCACCATGTTTCCCTACCCACCTCTATCTCCCTTGACGGGCCTCCTCTACTTTTTGGAGTGACTCTAAACACTGATAAGAAAGTAAAGAGGGAGTCAGGCAGCTCAGAAATACCTGTCGCTTGTCAGGATAAAATCTGCACCTAAGAAGATTGAAATAAAGGGAACCTGAACGTAAACTGAAATTATGCAGAGGTAGGCAGACTGCCAGGCTGAAAAGTGGCAGGGAGCCAGGAGGGCACATGGGCCTGGGGACAGTGTGGAACCACAATTAAGATAGAGACCATTCCTTTTTAGTTTGCTGATGTTTTCTTCGGCTGGGCGAAGACTTTTCAGTTTGACGTAGTCCCATTTGTTTATTTGTCCCTTTATTTCCCTTGCCTTTGGAAAAGTATCCGTGCAAATATTGCCGTGTGGGAACCTGAAATTTGGCTGCCTGTGTTTTCCTCTAGGACGTTTATTGTGGCGCAGTTTCTGTTTTAGCCTTTTATCCATCCTGAATTTATTCCCGTGCATGGTGTAAGTTGGTGGTCCAGTTTCATGTTTTTCACATGTCCCTGTCCAACTCTCCTAACACCATTTGTCCAAGAGGCTATTGTCATTCCATTTTACCATCTCACTTAATACAGGAAACTAATGAACAAAACAAACAGATGAGCAGAATGGAACCAGAGACATGGAAAAACATAGGAGCAGAATGACAACGTCCAAAGGAGAGGAAAAGGGAGAAGGGGGGAGTGGGGAGGGGACGGTGGGGAGGGAGGGGTAGGCTTTAGAGGATGAGTTGATGTGAAAGACCCATGAACATAGACAAGGAGGTGGAGGTTGACTATGGAGAGGGAAGTGGGGGGATAGGGGAGAGCAATGGGGGAAAAGAAATGAAACAATTGTCGTACAATAATAGTAAATCAATTAAAAAAAAAGAGACCATCCCATCAGACCATTCCATCCCTGGAAGTGCCCACATGCCCTGGGCAGTTACCTGCCCTGCCACCCAGAATCAGGTAGCCCTGCACTGCTGTCATTACACATTTCTTCTGCCTGTGTTCAAGATTTATGTCCATGGGAGCATACAGTGTTTGCTTTTTCATGTATGGCTTCCTTTGCTCATTACCGGGCTTTTGAGATTTATTTCAGTCGCTGCAAGTCAGTCGTAATTCATTGCTCCAAAGCAGGTGTGCCAGCCATCTCTTGCTCGTTCTGTCTGCTCACCATGATGTCATTGATGTAATTGATCAGTCTGATGGTCCATGGGAAGTCCAAGCAACCCAGTTATCTTTGAGCTATATTATGACAAAGGGCAGATGAGTTAATGTTACCTGTAAACAAAACTGTGAATACATCCGCTCATCTGTCGGGTGAGAATAAAAACTGTTTGATTCTCCTTTCTGATCAGACTGGAGAGAATCAATCTGCCAAATCAGTGGCCAAACACCATGAACCCTAGGCTGTGGGATAACCTGGGCAAGGGATTGTACTGCCCTGATGGCCTGTTTCTTTTCTTTTAAAAATTTTTTAAATTTTATTTATTATTTTTAGAGAGAGGAGAAGGGAGATAGGCAGAGAGGGAGAGAGAGAGAGAGACATATTAATGTATGGTTGCCTTTCACCTGCCTCCAGCTACGGGCCTGGCTGGAGACCTGGTTATGTGCTCTGGCTGAGAATCGAACCAGTGACCTTTGGGTTTGCAGGCCGGCATCTTATCCACTGTGCTACCAGCCAGGGTCTTTTTTATTTTATTTTATTTTATTGTTGTTTTATTACATTCATCCCCTTTTTCCTTCCCTCTGCCCTCTTCCCCATCCACCCAATCCCCCCATGGCTTGTTTCCTTATCCCAGTTCCCTAGCTTTCCCATAAGTTCTGTGAGCTACTGTATATGCTTCCAAGAACTTGATTTTCTGCTAAGTTAGCCAGAGTCCATTTAGTTACTCATACCACCAAACCCCAACTTATTAAAAAGTTGGCACCAGAGAGTGAATTTTAGGCAATGGACCTTCATAGAAATGTGGTCAATCTGGGAGGGTTCTAAGATGGGAGTTGGCTAGACCTTGGCAAGCAAGGGCAAGTTTGCCAAGTCACGTATAGCCCTGGATTGCGATGAGAACTCTACACTACGCTCCCTGATTCCAAGTGTCAGGTATTGATGCACTTAACACAATAGAGAGAAATCCGTCAGGTAGAAAGAAAGCATCAGCTTACCTTAGAGATTGGCCTCAATCTGGATGGGAGATAGAGGAAGGAAGCAGGCTGGAGTTTTCTTACTCTGTGGGTTCCCTGGAGGGAAACAAAGACTGATTCTCTAGTGAATTTAGAGAAAAATAAAACAGTGGAAAACAGGACCTAAAATTCTAGCTCATTGTTCTCTGGGCTAATGCCTGATATGGCCAACTAAGGCTTTCTGGTACACTCGAAAAGAATGGCCCTTCAATCCCAGTCTCAACACCAGCCAGCTGCAGAACACCAAATACTTGGTGCTTATAAGCAAAAGAAACTGGCACATTCATGTCACTGCCCAGCTTAGTGGTGGCCTGGGTTGGCCTGCTGCCTAAAGCAGAGACAGAGGAGAAAGAGGGACATCAGAGTGGCTAGTGTAGTCTGGGACAGGCTTTGTCTGGGCCACTGTGTCCCATAGAGGCTGGGAACCAAGGCTCAGCTTCCCAACACCTCTGCCCCCAAGGTCAGAAGATAGGGAAAGAGGGATAGAGGGAGAGAAAGAGGGTGTGTAGGAGGGAAAAAGAGGGTGTATAGGAGGAAGGGAGAGAGAGAGACAGAGACAGAGACAGAGAGACAGAGAATGGAGGGAAAGAAAGAGTAAAAGTTGGCAGAGGGGTAGAAACCCCTGCCTTCTATATTTTGCAAACAGATTTATGCAAACATTTGGGCACATGTATAATGAGCCAGAAGTGAGATCCAGTGGAAAAAATATTGCTTTGCTTCCCAATCCTATGGCCCACTACTGTGACCAAGGCTCTGGTTCTTCAGGTACCCTGGTTCCTGTTCACTTCTGTCTTCCACCCATTGTCCTGCCTGGAGTTTTACCCTCCGGTTTTGGGCCATTTGTTTTATTTGCACATTGTTCCCATTTCTTCACTTTTCCACTTTATGCTGATACAGTATGATTTTAGACATTGCTTCACATCCTTTATGGAATGAAGGTGGGCTGGGTATAAGGGGGAAAATTATGTACAAACATAAATGTAATGCACTGGTCAACTAGCATCACCTTGTTGTTTGAGGCCAAGGTGGTCTCAGTTCTAATCCTTCCACCATCTGATGAGAAGCCTGTCATTCTCCTCAAGATTTCAGCGACCAACTGAAGCTGTTATTTATTTATTTATTATTATTTTTAAATTATTTTTATTTTTTAAAAAGATTTTATGTATTACTTTCAGAGAGAGGGGAAGGGAGAGAGGCAGAGAGGGGGAGAGACATCAGCGTATGGTTGCCTTTCACCTGCCTCCAGCTACAGACCTGGCTGGAGACCTGGCTTGCAACCTGGTTATATGCCCTGGCTGGGAATTGAACCAGTGACCTGTGGGTTCACAGGCTGGCACCCCATCTACTGTGCCACCAGCCAGGGCTTGAAGCTCAGTTTTTTCCCTAGTAATTCTGGCTGCATTTGTCAAGTCCCCACGTATTCAAGAAATTATCTTAGAATTCCACATCAGGTTTCTGTGCCCAAACTTGGCACTCGAGTTCTCTCTTAACTCTGGCTGCTTTCCAGAAGTTTGAAGAGCATCCTCCCCATTTTATGACGCCAAGCATTTGGTTTGGACCCGGGCCTATGTCCAAACACTGGGCCTACCCCATCCGGTTCAAGGCATGGCCACGGCGCCTGGCCAGCCCATGGGCCTGAAAAGAGGATCTGAAATGTTTCATGTTCCCTCTTCTTTCTCCCCCGCCCACCTCAGCGAGGGAAACAGGCAAATGTGAAGTTCACTTACTCCCCATGCAATGGTACTGCCTCACCTCCAAACTACTTTGATTCCTTTGAGTACATTAGGCTTCCCCGCCATCTTTCCTGGTGTGCAAGTGGCCCGTCTTCCGCCTCAGTCTGGCCTTTCTCCTCCTCCTCCTGGGGCTGAGAACCGCCTTGGAGGCTGGGGGAGGGACATCTACGTCACACGGATCAGCAACTTCATTTTTCTTTCACCCTTTGGGTGTGGTACCTGAAGGAGCCTTCAGTGAGTAGCTGTCCTCATCCTCACTAGAGCCCTGGGAAGGAAGAAGGCAGAGAGGCTGGGACAAGCTGACGAAGCAAGGTCCTAAGCCAGCTCCGTGGCCCGGGGGGACCAGCAGTAGAAGATGGCAGGTGGCGGCAGTGACTGCAACTTCAGGTCAGTCCCGGCTTCCCTTGCTGCCCTTTGTCTCTGGTATGGTGGGACTCCACCCTTGCTCTTTCCGTCTAGCCAGCTTCATTCCGCAGGTGCACACCAGTAAGGCTGCAAGTCCGTGCATAAGGAGCACGTCAGGTTTTAAAAATTAAAGTGGGGAAATTTCAGGCCACATGACTCACGCCACCATATCTCCTTGCAGCGGCCATGCAGCTAAGATCTGTTTCAGAGCTCAGTAAGCGCTCACACCTTTGAAACCTTGCAGTTCCCCGTGCCTCCTCTATCCCCACCCAAAGACAACTCTGTCCAGAAAAGGTCTTTTTAGAAAAATTAGCACCCCAAATCGAATACCTGACTATTGTCAAACGTTTTCCAGTTTCCTGGTAGTTGGGAACCAGTTTTATTCAGTCTGAGAGTTAACTCAAGTGCGTCTGACACTTGATAGGAAGAAGTGAAAATAACGAGGGAATTCCCATCTGGTTAGAGAAAGATGCAAATTGACTTTTATTTTAAAATTTTAAAAATATTTTGCCATTATTTTTAGAGCGAGGGGAAGGGGGAAAGAGAGAAAGAGGGAGAAACATCAATGTGTGGTTGCCTTTCACCTGCCTCCAGCTACAGACCTGGCTGGAGACCTGGCTTGCAACCTGGGAACGTGCCCTGACTGGGAATCGAACCAGTGATCCTTAGGTTTACAGGCCTGAGCCATACCAACCAGGGCCAAAAATTGTCTTTTAAAAATGCAAGATTAAAAAAGAGAGAGAGAGATAAAATATAATTTAAAAAACGTAAGATAAATAAATCAATATGCTCTTGTTGGTAAAAATTAAAGCAATGAACCACCCTGGACTCCAAGCTGGGCTATTTCTGGCACTGGCTGGTCCCCGAGAAGGCATCTTGCAAGGGTAGGGTAATGTTGACTTCATAGAATTCATTAGGAGAGCATGACCTGCTTTTATTTTCTGAAAGAGACTGTGGTTTACATGGTTTGGTAGAATTAACTAGTGATACTGTCTGGTCCTGGTGCTTTCTTTTGGGGAGGACTTTTAATTATTGATTCCATTCCTTTAAAAGATATAGGTCTATTCAGAGAATCTATTTTCCTTGTTGAGTTTTACTAGTTTGTATCTTTTAAAAAATTTGTCCATTTCATTTTAAATCCGATTTGTAGATATCAAGTTGTCCATAGTATTACTTCTTTATTATTCTTTCAGTGTCTGTAGGATGAATAGTGATGTTTTTTGTTTCTGATATTAGTCATTTGTCTGCTCTCTTTTTCCTTCGTTAGCCCAACTAAAAGTTTGTCAACTCTATTGATTTTTTTTTTATTTTTCAAAAATATCACCTTTGATATCATTGATTTTTGCTAATGTTTTCTCGTTTTCAATTTCATTGAGTTCTACTTTAACTTTTATGCTTTCTTTTCTACTGCTTGCATTAAGCTTTTATTTCCCTCTCTTTCTTTTTTAGGTTCCTTAGGTGGTAGCTTAGATTATTGATTTTGATCTTGCTACTTTTCTAATGTATGCATTTTACTACTATATGTTTTCCTTAAAGCATTGCTTTTGTTGCATTTCACAGGCTTTGATAAACTGGGTTTTCAGTTATATTTAGTTAAAAATATTTTTAGTTTTCTCTTAAGAATTTGCCTTTGATTTTAGAAGTGCGTTGTCTAATCATTAGGTATTTGGGGATTTTGCAGCTATCTTTCTGTTATTTCTACTATAACTATGTTATCATATGAGAACATATGTTATCATGCGCTCCTCAGGGCCACTTCTGAAGCCCTCCTGATTTTTATCCACCACACATGGGTGTGGGGCTAGCCCGTTCCACACCTCTGCTCCTCATACCAGTCTTAGGGTGGCTTCTTCTTTAAATTCCTAGTTGTAGAACTTCCCTTTCACTAGATTTTAGGTGGTTCTGAATGGTGGTGGTTCTGTATTTTGGTTGTAATGTTGATATGGTTGTGGGAGAAGGCTAGTACCACATTTACCTCTGTCACCATCTTGACCCGAACTCAGTGCTACTTCCTGGATTGTATACACATTAAGGATTGCCATGTCTTCTCAGAAAAGTTCACCCCTTCATTATTAGCTAATGCTCTTTTTATCCCTGACAATTATATTTGACCTGAAGTGTTTCATTTGAAATTATTACAGCTACTATAGCATCCCTTTGATCAATGTAATAGAAACTGAGGCAAATAAGTGACTAATGTGAGGTTTTATGTTAATCTGGGCTATGTTTAATATTGGTCCTAACTGTTGATGGCAGAGACTTCAAATTCCTCTAGTGTTCTTGTTGTTGCTTTCCATTTTTTCTTCGAAGTTCTTTAAGAACTCTTTCTTAAATTGAGCCTTGCAGCATTTTCAGCTTAATCCACAGTTACTTAGTGGATTACTTGGTGTAGCAGTAAGGTGTTGGAGAGGGAAAGCATTCTATAATCTTATGGTTGAATCTCAATCTTTTAGTGAAACTGTGTCCCTGGACTATACCTTTTAGAATGATTTCATAGCTATAACCCCTCTTCCTGCATCATTTGGATGAGACTAAAAAGACTAGAATGGTCTGGGTTTTGGTAATTCCCCTTTCCTTAGGTCAGACAAGTCTTGGGTAAAGTGGTTTTTTTTTCCCCCTGGAGAGTAGGCCTTTTTTTCACATGAAGACTGCTCTGCTTGGTTCAGAAAGTTTTGTTTTTCCATTCCCTGCCAGCAGCAGGCCCTTTACCATGAGTACCTACCTGGTGAAGTTCTTGGAGGAAAATTCCACGAAAGGTTCTCATGGTCTTGCAAGTCAACATTCAGCCTCCAACAATTCATCAAATACTTCATCGAAGTATTCCTACTGGCCTATGGATCTATTGACTTCTGCTTCAAGTAGCTGATCTTATCTGTGACTGTCCAAATTTGCTTATCAATACAAATCTTGGGGTGGCAGTTTGCTCTGTGACCTCAATTTCTTCTAGGTACACAAAGAATCACTGATTTTCAGTTTCTGCAGTTGTTTCTTTCTGTAAGGATAAAAGTGAGGACTTTCATGGTATTTGCATGTTAGGGCTGAAACCGTGTCTAGTGTAATTGAAAAAATCTCCTTAAGTTTAGATTTTTTTCTAAAAAAAAACCCAAAAACCTTTTCTTTTGTTTTAACATTTAATCTTGTTGTAATATGATCTTATAGCCAGGACACGTAAGTGTTGATTTTCTCATTATTTATTTAGATGAATTCAAGGCCAAATACTTGGTATGTTTTTGTGTTTAAGACCAAGAGTTATTAATAAGTATATTTCACTATACATTTATCAGAGAATGAGAGACAAGAAGGCTAAACATACCTTTGAATTACTATGAAGAGAGTGTGTACTTTGGTGATCCCTGCAAGGGTCATGTGCAATCCCAGGAAGGGAGGTCTGAAATATGTATTATCAGAAACTGTCTCTCACAGAATGGAGGCTAGCAAATCTAAGATCTGCCAAGTGGGTCAGTGGGCTAGAGACCCAAAGAGCTGATGGTGCGTCCAGTCTGAAAGCAGTTTACAGGAGGGTTTCTTCTGAGGGGTTGGGGGCTGGTCTTCTGCTTCTATTCATGCTTTCTGCTGATTGACTGAGGCCCACCCCCCTTATGAGGGCAAACTGCTTACTCAAAGTTTACCTATTTAGATGTGAATCTTGTCCTTACACACCCAGCCTCCTAGTTAACACATTAAATTAACCATCACAATACCACACCAATTCCTGTAAAGATTTTAACCTGTGAAAATGCAGTGTCTTCTCTAGAGGGTTCAAGTGGAAGGCTTCTTACAGGAGTTTCCATGTGGGTAAGGTGAACTCTTTTACTTCTGCGTCCACGCCTTTCTGAAGCTCAGCGCTTTGCTTCTATTGCACGTTTGATGACTCTCTAAGTAAATAAATTTCACTCCTTCAGGTCTCTCCACAAGAACACCTTTCAACATGTGTGGGTCCTCTGTGGACTATCATTCATGACCAACATCTTGAGCTCCCACAAGCCTCTGAGAAGCTCAGCGTTGATGTTCACGTTGTGTCTTTGTTTCTCAGGGTGTTCACCAGGGACCAGAACCCCAGGGAGCAAACTCTAGAAAAGCAGTTTTCCTGTGAGTCGATTTTCAGATTCTTCAAAGAAAATAAGGTGCAGATTGCAAGTACAATAACGAAGCCATTTCCCCTTTTCATGAGCCTCCGAGACCATGGCTTCCTGCCTGAACAGAAGTATAAAGTAAGTGAGACTTTTCTCCTGGTAAACAGCCCCTCACCCTTGCAGACCCCAGGGTGCAGTGAACCCCTGGCAGTGTGGCCCTCCACTGTCCTACACTTTAAAAAGTGACAGAAGAAGCAGTGCTGCAGAAAGCTTCCCTTCATCTGCAGTAAATGTTGGTGAAGGGACGGGATGGGGCAGGATTGGGAACGGGCATGCTTCATAGGCGCCAAGTACCTTAAGTGCAGCCACACAGTGCAACACGGACAACTGTAATCAATGTAAATAAGTGCATTTGGTTACATTTCTTTACAAAGCTCTCCTATTTTACACACTTGAATGTGAGATTGTTGAAACTCCCAGGGAATTATTTCTTAATCTTTTGACATCTCTGGAGCCCTATAATGCAGCTAAAGCTCAATGGTGGGTCTTCCTAAGGATATTGAGGACAAGTCTTTGCTCTATTTGTGTATTTTTATTGCCCTTTGTCCAGGTCCACAAGCAGGGGAGATTGGTTGTCTGGTTTCCTGGGGCTTTGGGCCAGATCAGCCCTGGGTGGAGGGTGGTAGGGCATTGTCTAGTCACCCAAATGGCCCCTCACTTCACTACTAGTCAGGCCACTCCTGAAGCATCTTGGCTAGACTCTTAGAGTGCCCACATAATGTTCAACTGTGAAACCACTTTTATTTTTCAAGCTAGCTTTCTCAAGTGTACAGCAGTGTCACAGAGTCAGGTTCACACAAAAAGTCTATTTTTTTGCAGTGGAGACTGTTTAAGGCATCATCTAAATATACATGTATAACATTTTGCAAGAGAACACATGGTCTGTTTACAATCTGAAATTCTATAACTTATAAATGCCAATCTACAAAATTGTCCCTTTCATATTTTTAAGAATGCTCTAGAAGCTTGTAGTGATCTGGTCCCCATGGATGCAGTGGCATATAGTGTCCTCAATGAACTGGAGAAGACATTTAGCAAGACCACTCTGGATGTCTTGTTCAACAAGGTTAACCTGAAGGCCTATCCTGACTTACATGAGATTTACAAAAGCTTCGAAAATGGTAATTATAGCTTTCAATGACATTTGGGGGGGTTCAAGTCCATTTCATTCGCTGATTCGTTCATTCATTCTTCTTTAATATTTGACAATTATTTTGAGTGACTACTCCATGGCAGGCATGAGATAAGACAGTGTGTATGACCTGAGTTTAACCAAGCAATCCCACCAATGGTTCCTCAACCAGCATCTGAATGTGGTGCTAAGAAAAAGTAAAAGTCAGTGCAAAGAATGGGATGTGTTGGTTTGTGAACAGAGTATCTTGATTATAATAGGAGTCATCTCATTTCCACACTATGATATATCTAAGTCAGAGAAGAAAATAAAGAAAACAAATACGGGTCACAAATTTGAAGGATGCCCTTGGGCCATGCATACAAATGGAACGGTAGTTTCCTTTACTACCTATATCTTAGAGGTTCTGATTCTCTCCATGGACTGACTAGAGGTACCCCTACCTTGCCCCTAGCACCCACATCACATGTGTAAGTTTCTGGGGCTCCCTAGCAGGGATGATCTACCCCTTAGGGTCACTGCTACTGCTGGGGTGTGGGGCTGGGACTGCACTGCTCATTGTGTGACCCAGTGCAGCTGCCCACCTGCCCCCAGGGGAGGTTGCTACTCGTACCTTCTAGACCCTGCTCTCCCCAAGGGCTGTGGGTCAGCTGCCTAATGCCAAGCTTTTGGAAGGGTGGCACACAGGTATGAAGAAGACCCCTCATTTTTGAAATACCTGTGCTTGGGGATCCCCCTCAGGTTTTCTAGACTGTTGACACATACAGCATTTACACACCATGTCCTCCTCCAGACTTTGCTTGGACATGAAATCAACACATCCTCAGCATGGCAAATGCATCTGTTGTTTGGATAGGTCCTTTCTAGCTTTACCTCCCACTGGTGCCCTGACCCCTTGGTAGGATTTGCACCCAGAAAGTCTTCTCCAGTTATTTGCCCTTCTAGGTTGGCCTCTTTCTGTATTTCTTGGGTGTTTTTCTGATACCTTGGGAGTCTGGCTTCTTTATCTATTTTCTGAGTCACCTTGACATGCAGCTGTGCAGTGGGGTGGCCTGGACTGGTTTCCTGAACTTCTTGTCATCACTTCCTGAGTCACTGGTGTAGCTGTGGTATATTTGCTTCCTGGTTGTGCCTCTCGGAAAATATTCATTTCTGTTTGTGCCTTAGAGAAAGTGTCTTTCCTTTGTGTCCTGGCTCCATGCCTCCCCACCCCAAGCCATGCTAAGAATGTTCTAGTTCCTTTTTAGTTTTATGTCTCTGTTACCGGACCATCTTCCCTGACCCAAGATCTCCCTCCCTTCCTTCCCCCTTCCTGCTTTCCTTCCTCCCTTCCTTTCCTTTCTTTTTAAAAATTCTCCCTTAAAGATGTTGGGACTTTCTTTTTTGAATGTAGATCTATTTATCTATAAACATTATCTTTCTACTGAAGAAATAAAATCTTTGTGCTTCTTCTCTATTCCTGTTGCACTTAGAATTTACAAACACATTCCACATATGTTATTTATTTTAAATTGGCTTTCACTGTTCTATAATCATTTTGAAGGGGTTAAATCATGATTTACAACTTGTCCTCTGTCCATCATTTTTAAACCTTGAGAGGTGCAGCCTGGTGTTGAACAGCTGTAGGATCCCAAGAGCAACATCAAGGCACAGGTCAGGTGAAGCCCAGAATTCCCTGAGGGTGGAAGTTTCCCCTTTCAATTTTTGGAGTCCAGATGCACCTGGATGTGTAATTGTGAGATACAGCTCCTGGTCACTGCCTGAGACCTCTAATGGCCTTTTCCTTCTCAGTGATTCATGGCAAGCCCAATTACCAAACTATTGATGATAAAGAGACAAAGGAGGTGCTCAATTACCAACAAGGTAATTATGACTTGTTAGAAACTTGTTTCCTCATTCACTAAGACAAAAGGTGACCACAGATCAGGGGACTGAGCTCCTGAGTGGAAAGTGTACCTGGGGAAGTGATGCAGAAGAAGATGGGAAGCCAGAGCAATGGTGTGTTGGATGGGTCCCCTATGAACCAACCAGATGTGGAATCCAAGAATACCTTCAGACAGATGGAACACCTAAGAAGTTGGAACACACACCCCCCAAAGAGAAGATCTTAGTCTTACTCTGAGGCCATAATGCAGCATAAGAAAAGAAGTGACGGCAGTAGTTGTGAGTTAGGAATTCGGTGGGTCTGTGAAGGAGTAAGGTTTTGGCCCTTTGTAACAAGTCCCAAAAGGAAGCCTTTGGCGTGTCTAAAGAAAGGACTGTTGTAAACATTACTCCTAATATGAGAAAAGAGAGGAACAGAGTGGGTAGTAATTGTGTGTTGATGAGAAGGTGGAAGGAGTGGTGCTGTGCAGAAAAGAAGAGAGGGAAAAAAGGAGTAAAAGGGGAAGAAGAGAATAAAAAGCAATAATAACTCTAACAATAGCAATAGTAACAGCACCTAACTGGTATGCTCCACTAGGCATGAGGTCAGCACTTCACATAGATCAACTCATTTAATGCTCATAGATGAACCATGTATAGCTGTCATCAATAACCACTAATTCTAATTTTTCAATCATCCCTTCATTTATATTATTACCAATAATTAATCATTAAATTATAACACATAAGACTAAAGACTGAGATCTCTTGCAAAGTTACTATAACCTAGGTATCTCTTGATGAGTAACATGTCACTTAATTCTCGTAGAAGGCTTGTTATTCCTCTTTCTCAGGAGAAGAAACCGAGGTGTGAGGGAGGATAGTATTGTGTGCATGTCATGCCACTAGGAATTGGCCTATCTAGGACTCATACCTTATCCTCCACACTGGCTCAGAGCAAAGACTATGAGGCCCCATCCCAGGCTTCAAGTCTTGGCTCTACCATTTGCTTACTTAGGCAAGGTATTTAATTTCTATGTTCAAATACCTTCATCTGCAAATCTGTATCTATCCTATATCTAAAATAATGTTGTTGTGAGAATTAAATGACTTAATTTATGCAAAGCACTTAATAATTTGTGACAAAGTGACCCAATAATTTATGGCACAAAGTAATTGCTATATGTTTATTATTGTTATTATAATGTATATCCAACTACAGCTAGACATTTAGTTTTCCCTTAGGTACCCACTAAAGAAAAAATGACTTTTCAGACTAGAGTAGCAGTGAATGAAATAGCCTTCAAGCCCAAGTAATAGTCATCCTTAGGCCAAATGCTCTACAATAAATTTCTTGGTTTGTTAAATTTTGATTTTTTCTTTGGAAATAGCCAATGTAAGAAAAACCATAAGAATATAAACAGCCTTATTGAATGCCATGAAGTATTCTTTAATTTGGACGTACACCTCAGGTGTACATTTTTACATTTTTAAACTGTATTAATGTATTTGCATAAAATCCGAATCTATTTTAATGATCATACTTATTCTTTTTTTAAAATATATTTTATTTATTTTGCTATTACATTTGTTTCAGTTTCTCCCTCTTTGCTTCCCTCCACCCATTACCCCATTTCCTCCAGCAATGCCCCGCTTAGTTCATGTCCATGAGTCATGCATATAAATTCTTTGGCTTCTCTATTTCCTTTGTCCTTCTTAACATCCCCCTGTCTATTCTGTAACCACCAATGTGTACTTCTTATTTTCTCTTTCACATCCAGACAATTCACCATTTAATTACTGCCTTCTGTCAGCTTCCCAAATCATATTAATACAAAGTTTTTTTTCATTCCAAAATGCCTATGTTAACTCATTTGTTTAAAGGATTACTTTTTTAAGTAATATGAATTGCAATATTACCAAACACATGCAAAAATACGTTTACGCCCATACATGTTTTTACACATATTTAAAGTACATACTGGATTTTGAAGAGTTCACACAAAAAAATTTAAATATGCTAATAGCTTACATAATTATTACATGTTAAATGATAGTATTTTAGATATATTGTAGCAAGATTAAGCAGGTTTTTCTTCTTTAATACTTATTTTACTCTGGAATGCTATTTTTATGAAGTATATCGCAGAAATGGTATATTGCAGAACTCACTTTTGTGAAAGTTGTCCTAGAGACAGTGCCAAACCCATAGTAAAAAATGAATTTGGTTTTTGAGTCAGGTCCTCCCCCCTCCAACATACTTATTCTTTTGAACAAAAACAAATTGCTAAAAGTATAAAGTGTACATTTAAAAGTACAAAGCATATCAAAAATATGCTTAGAGATTCATCCACTGCTAAGGTAAGGGAAATGAGAATGTGTGGTGGAAGGATTAGTAGTAAGTATTGGTAAAGAGTAAAAGAGGTTTATCAGGGAGGAAGGAGAAAACAAATTCTTCAACATTGCTAATGTGATTCAGGTACTGCCCTACCCAGAGCTGGAATCCCAGAGCATGTCAGTGGTGGACAGCAGATAAGCATAATGGAAACCCATGAGTTGACAAATGAACCTACCTTAGCATCTCAACAAGCAGGTAAGGTTGACTCAGTCCAACATGGCCTGTATGACTTTGAGAGACACTAGCACATATGGGGAAGGGTGAAGAGCTGTGTCACACGGTCATAATTCAGAAAGGAAGTACAAAGAGTCTGAAACAGGGAAGAAGTGTAGACTAGCATCTGAGGTAAAGAGACATACGTTTACCAAGAAAGGGTCCCTGGTTTATATGGCAAAAAAAGGACACAAACAGACAGATAGGGTGGGATGCCCAACTAACATAGACCTGAAGGGGAAAAACTAGAGACAGAGGGAAAAGTGTTGGAATCCTCCCTGGGGAAGGCAGAGGCAAAAACAACAAGTGGCCGAGGAGAGAGGAGCCCTGATAACACAGGGCGCACCAGTGGCTTCTTGGGCAGAGGCAGCCAGTGGGAGCCTGATGAGAATCAGAACTGGGAGTCATGGAAAGAAGTCCAGTGGGCTGTACAAAGGCTGAAAGGAGGTGGGGCCAATGTGGAGAAATCAACCTTCACTCCTGTGTCACACCATTCATGAAGGATAATTTGTGTTGGGTCACAAACTGAAAAGTCAGGGCTAAAACTATGAAGCTTCTAGAAGAAAACACAGGAGAGTATCTTTGCAACTGAGGTAGGTAAAAACTTCTTATACAGGACACAAAAAGCATGGGTCATAAAATGACAACTTGGTAAATGGGACTTGATCAAAACTAAAAACTTCTACTCTCCAAAGATGCCACTTTGGAAAAAAAACAAAGTCAAGTTGAGAGACTGGGAGAAAATATGTGCAATACACTTATCTGACAAAAACTTTTACCCAGGATATGTAAAGAACTCCTATGAACAAATAACAAAATGATACACTACAAATTCAAAGAATTGAACAGATACTTCAGATGGAACATAAAAATGGTCAACAAGAACATAACATACAGTGTCATTAATCACCAAGGAAATGCAAATTTAAAACTGCAACAGACTACCACTCACTCTCTATAATTGTAAATAAAATCAAACAGACTGACAACACCATATATTGGTGAGAATATATGGTAATTAAAATGTTAGAGCCAGGACAATACAAGACTGCTCCCTTGGAAAGTTCTTTACTATCACATAGGAACTTTTCTCCCTTTTCCTTTATTTTAAAAATGATTTTATTTATTTATTTTTAGAAAGAGATGAAGGGAAGGAAAAAGAGGGAGAGAAACATGTGCAAGAGAAGCATCAATTGGTTATCTCTCACATACTCCCAACTGCAGACCTGGCCTACAACCCAGGCATATGCCCTGACAGAGAATTGAACCTGCAACCTTCCAGTTCACATGCCAGTGCTTCAATCACATCTGCCAGAGCTCTCCTTTTTCCCACATTTGTGTATTTATTTTAAATGAAAGTTATTAGGGTGACATTGGTTAATAATTATATAGGCTTCAGGTGCACAATTCTATAATACATCATCTCTATACTGTATTGTGTGTTCACCACCCCAAGGCAAGTCTCCTTCCATCACCATTTATTGCCCCCTGTACCTTCTACCTCCCTCACCCCCTGAAATGTTCCAGATATCAACTGCAATGTTGGTTACACAACTGTTTTCAATTTTGTGAGGTGCTTCTCAGTGGGAAAGGGGAACAAGGCTCTGTTGGGCCTCTGGTGGAGGCAGAAAACTTGTAAAATGTACAGAATGAAATGGGAGGGGAAAATGTAGAAAGAAAGAGAGTGACCTGGCTGGTGGCTCACTGGATAGGCAATGGCCTGTGAACCCTAAGGTCACTGGTGTGGTTCCCAGTCAGGGCACCTAACCAGGTTGCAAACCAGGTTTTTCAGCCAGGTCCATAGCTGGAGGCAGGTGAAAGGCAACCATACATTGATGTTTCTCTCCCTTTCTTTCTCCCTCCCTGCCCTTCTCTCTGAAAAATAATTAATACAATACAATAAAATAGTAATAATAATAATAAAGAGAATGAGGTGTAAGAGTAGGTTAGTTTCCTATGAGTGAATCCTTCTCAGCCTACTGGGAAACCTAGAGAAGCAAAGCTAACCTTCAGATCAAATTGTTTCGCAGAATGAGGGATTCTAGCTTCTCAGACTTTCTGGGTTTTCTTAATGTTTTCTTGTGGTGTTTACTTTTTTGTCATAAATTGAGATATCCATGGGATTTCATTGCTTGCTTTCTTTTTTTTTTTTTTTTTCTTAAGATTTTATTCATTATTTTTTAGAGAAAAGGGCAGGGAGGGAGGAAGAAAGGGAGAGAAACATTAATGTATGGTTGCCTTTCACCTGCCTCCAGCTAAGGACCTGGCTTGCAACCTGGTTATGTGCCCTGGCTGGGGAATTGAACGAGCGACCTTTGGGTTCACAGGCCAGTGCCAATCCATTGAGCCACCAGCCAGGGCTTCACTGCATTCTAAAGAGAACGGCAAGGCCTTCAGTGTGACTCAGAATGAAGAAGAGCCCCAGAAAGCCTTGGAACCCACACTGAGACATGAGTCAGGTATGGTTGGCAGTCCTGGGCTGCAGGATGGCAGGTGGCTGAATTCAGGACTGGTGATTCCTGAAGCGTGAATTTGTGAACACACCCCACTGTCAAAAGATCCTGTGTGTCCTAAAATCTCTTGAGTCACATACATGTTTCTAAAGGCATATTCTAGCACAAACACATAAAGGGAGTGCCTTTTATATCTGCTAATACTAAAGACTTGAATTTATATCTACCCACACTTTCTGTTCCCTACACAATCAAAACTAAGTATTATCCTCTTTGTTTATGATGTTACTGTTGTGCACTTAACTTTGGAAAACCCTCAAAGGAAACACGGTCATTTAAATCAACTGCTCTCAAATCTGAATTATAATGTTTGTTAAATATTTTGCATTCTGCGATGTGATTCATGAAAGAATTTTGGCAAAGAAGGGGTCAATTTAACTGAAGTGTATAAGGGTCTTTTACCAGTTTAAATTAGTCAATCTAACGGACAGACCAGAATCCTTAATGACTCAGGGCAGTGATGGTCATGTGGGATTGCCAAAGGGTCAGGGCAACCAGGGTCACCCAGGTCAAGTTCACTCAGGAGAGCCCAGAAGGTCTGCAAATTCCAGGGAGTGGACCAAGGCTGGGTGCAAGGAGACTTTCATTCAACCACTGTAGTTCATTGGTGA
Organism: Noctilio leporinus; assembly: GCA_004026585.1. Lineage (NCBI taxonomy): Eukaryota > Metazoa > Chordata > Mammalia > Chiroptera > Noctilionidae > Noctilio > Noctilio leporinus. The sequence goes on from PVIW01000984.1 coordinate 165,172, forward strand.
GAGCAGGGAAAAGCAGAGATGGTAGGAGGGGTCAGGATGCAAGAGGTCTAGATAGAGCTAGAAAGAAGAAGAGAGCCACCGTGGGAAAAGTGAAAAAGTACAACGAAAGGTGAAGGACTAAGAAGGAATCCAGGAAGTCATGGACATGAATGATCCTTCATGGCACAGAAACCAAGGGCATGGTGACAAAAAATGAGGTGATGGAGGGAAAACAAAGGAAAAGAAGCAGAGCAAGGCTATGGTGGATCGTAGGTGGGGTCCTTGGAGCAGCTGCACTTTTTTCCCAGGGAGGAGCTCACCTGAGCACTGAACATAGAATTGGGCATGAACACCCTCAGTGTTTCCTGGTCTCCATGTCTGGTTGGCCATTTTCCTATTTCTCTTTAGTTTCCTGTGAGCACGAAGCTCTTCAAAGGACAAGTGGAGTTGGTCCCAAAGAAATACCCACACTGCTGCCTGCTGATGGGAGAGGTAATCATGATTTAAATGATGAAATACCTAGCGAAATTCGCTGTTCCGTCTGTATGTAGGGACGTTTCCCTTCCTTCCCTCCAGCATAAATTCACACTTACCCTCTTCCTCTCTGGTTGTCTTCTCTGGGTACATAGAGACAAGTGGGAAAGGAGGGCGACACACCTAATGAAGGACCTTCTGGGAGAAGAATTTAAGGGCACAAAATAATAATAATGTAGACTGGGGTGCCAAATGGAGTTGTTTTAATTAGACTTAATTTTATTTAAATATATTTGGAATCTAAATACTACCTGTTTGGAGTATGGGAAGAAAGAGATCATTTAAGACTTACTCTCCAGGACTTGCATGGCAACAGTGAAATACTATGTATAGGAAAGACAGAGAGAAAGTGAGTTAAAAGGAGAAACAGAAAGACAATGGAGCAGAAAGGTAAGGAATGGCATGCAGGCAGAGAAAGACAGAAATGCTGAGTGGTGGAAGTCTGGGATAGGAAGTTATAGTGAAAGAGATCCACAAATATCTTCATGGTGCAGATATAGCAAGGTGTAGAAACTGGGTCAAAAGAAGAGAGGGAGAGAGGAGGAAGAGGGGTGGGGCCTAGCTCAATGGTGTAGAGCAAAGCTGGTTTGGTACAACGTACTTTTACTTCCATGCTCTAAATGTCAGAGCTCTGATATGCTCGGAACAAGGCCACATCCAGGCAGCGTTTAGGTTACTCTCAATTGTTCATTATAATGGTCCTGTTCTCTTTTCAATGCCCTTGGGACTCGTAGATCTACAAATGGATGGAGGAAGAGACCCAGAAGAAATGCCCAAGTTACTGCATTATAATGAAGAAGGTAATTAGAATTTAAATGACCTGTTGTCTAATAGGTCAACATAGGAAAGAAAACAATGCTTTTATCTCCTTTCCTGTTCCCCTACCCACCTACCCAGCTATTTACCCACCCATCTGTCAGTCTGTCCATTCATCGATCCCACACTCATATATACACATAAACTAGGCTAAGCTTCTAGTTGCTTTCCTGTAGAGACTCAAGCAGTTGACAGAAAAATGAGCTCTGAAAGGCTGGGGAGAATGATGGAGTCATTTATGAAGAGAGATCAGAGTATTGCCAATTTTGCCTAAGTAAAATTGGAATGTAAACATTACTAGGTTGGATGTGTTGTCAGGCAGGGAGGTGGTCTTCAAGCTAGGAGCATGGGCATAATGAGTGGAATTGCAAAATAGAAAAATGCAGGAATTTTTATTTATTTATTTATTTTGACTACTCTTTCCCTGAGCTTTCGTACATGCTTGGCTCTGTGCCTGGAGCAATTTTCTTGGCCCACTCCTCGCCATTCTGCTCCCTAATTTGGTGAATTTATGTGGAAATTGCATTCTGTCTCAGAGATGCCATTTCTGACTGACCACTTGGGAAAGTAACAGAATAAGAGACAGAAAAGCTATAACGCACAGCAGCTACAGGGAAACTAGAGGGAAAAGAGAGAAGTGGGAACAGACATGGGAAAAGTAACAAATTGGAACAAAGAGAAATACCAAGAGAATCTATCAGCAAGATACAGAGGTGGAAATAGAAGAAACAGAGGCAGGTGGAAAAGGTGAAAATGAGAAAGAATAAGCTATGGAAGACTAGGATGCAAGGTGTCTGATGGTCTTCATCACATTATTGGACCCTGCAAGACCTTTTACCTTCATAAAACCTAAGCTGCAAACACAAAGTGTTGTGACTGTTTCATGGATGAGGAAATAAAGCACAGAAGGAAGTGCTGCTCAGTTTTCATGGGCAAAGTAGGAAAAGAAGAGTGGCATAACAGTCCCATGTGCGTCACTGAGGGTGACAGCTTAAAGAAGCCAGCACGTGATTAGAGTTAGGGTTCGAGTCATGTGGTCAGAAGAGAACCAGGAAGTCAAGGAATTCTGGGAATTCTGCAGGTCCCCAGGAAGTGCACCAGATAAGAACTTAATTAAGGAAAACCATTATGTTAATGGGGAGGGAAGGGAAACCACTGAGAAAGAGCATAAGAATGACTCAACCCCCTGGCCTAGGATAGCTCTAGAATCAGGAAGACAGAAAGCATAATTGGAGAAATAATATGTTATCCCTGAAAAAAAAAAAAAAAGATATAATCAAAAAACAAAAGCCAAACCTAGGCCTAAGAAGGGACAAGGAGAAAATCCTGGTGATTGAAGCACTGCCTGGTGAGGAAACAGAAATGCATGGGTACAGAACTGTAGGAAGAACACTGAGAAGCAGAGGGAAGGAGAAAGAGATGCCTTAAGATGGTAAAAACAGGCCCTGGCTGGTGGTGGCTCAGTGGACAAGGCACCGACTTGCAAACCCAAAGTTCACTGGTTCGATCCCCAGCCAGGTCTGTAGCTGGAGTCAGGTGAAAGGCAACCATACATGAATGTTTCTCTCCCTTTCTTCTTCCCTCCTTGCCCTTTTCTCTAAAAAATAATGAATAAAATCTTAAAAAAAAAAAAAAAAGATGGTAAAATAGCTGAACAAGACAGTGTTTGGGGTGGACAAACAGGCTGAGGTCTGCTTCTGATCACCCTCCACAGCCATCATTTTCTTGTTTCTCTGCAGTGACCCATGATCTCGAAGTTTCCGGGTTCACTAACTTAGAATTAGACCAGACGCTCAGCCTAATACCTGATGAGAGAGACGGTAATTATGATTTAAACTCCCAACTTCCTCTATCCCTGTTTGTTTTCTGGTCAGTAGGGAACCCATCTCCCTGTTGCCCCATCCTCCCATTCTCTTCCTCACATTCACCAGCATGCAGATGGGGGTGCTTGATTTTCTCCAAACTGTGAGAGAGACAAAGAATAAAGGTGAGCTCTGCTCCTGGCAGGAGAGGGGATCTCTACATGGAGACCAGAGGGAGAGAGAATAGGCCAAAGGCAGGCTGGGGCACTGAGGCAGATGTGCCTGGGTGATTTTATTAAATGTACACAAAATCCAGATATCAGCAGGTTATGGCAAACCAGGCAAGGAGGTCATTGTCAGAGCACTTCCAGAAGTACCAGGAACACAGAACTAAGTTTTGTGAATAATTGTCAGGCTTGCATATGGCTCCCTGGCACTGTTAAATGGGAGAATTTTTGTTAATTTGGGAGAAGGGATCTGTAAGAATGAGAAATATGTGTAAAGTAATGGAAAATCTTACACGTGTCCAGCAGGTGAAGATTTAGGGAAAGAGAGATAGAAAAGAAGGAAGTGGGGGGCAAAGTAGAAAGGGAATAACCTCAATAAGAAATAAGATACAGAGATAAAATTTAGAGAAATCATATAGAGAGGCAAATAAATAGCAAAAGAAAAAAAGTAATGTGGAAGGAAGCACAAGGGAAACTATGTAGAGAAAGAGTTCTATCAAAATCATTTTATTCAGTGGTCAGGGGGAAGGGGGTTGGGGGGAGGGGGGAGGCAGAGGCAAGGAAGGGGAGCAGTTTAGACGAGAACCTAGTATAAAGGAACCATGGACATGGACCACAGATGGGATTGACTTTGGGGGAAATCGGTGGGTGGGGAGGGGGACAGAGGGGAGCAAAAAGGGGATGGATGTAATACAACAACAATAAAATTAAAAAAGAAAAAAAAACAACATTTTAAACTCAGCAAGGAGTGAAAACTGCTATAGAAGGAGGCAAGGAGAGAAGTTGGGACCCTGAAAGGCTCAAGTACATGTAACTAGACCCAGCAAGTGGTTCATGTCAGTAGTGAGTTTTCAGGTTATGTTTCCCCAGGTAGAGCATGGTGCCCACAGCATACTCAGGATAACACTCTTCTCCTTCCTGGCACCCCCAGATCCCCCAGGTAACAGAATGAATCTGAAGAGCATGTCTGCTAGGCGGACCTGTTCCTCAAGGTCATTAATCTAGGCACTGATGGCATTTGCCCCAAGACCTTGCTCTTTGTATGTCTTTCAGGAACTGACACCTCCAAGATTGACACCAATGTTTTCTTTTGTGAAACACAAATTCCTCCCACACCAGGGTTGACTTCCTAAGCAAAGGGAACATAGGTGTCCCCTTTTCTCTTGCTTCCATCCTGCCCATTTTCTTCACAAGGAATCAGATCATGCTATTTTCCCACATGTTCACCATGGGACTCCAACCTATTTCTTCAGCCTCATCTCTGATGAGGGTATAGATATTTTCAGTGATTGCCATGCTCTGGTCTTTCTTTCACAGTAGGGTTTTTGGACAGCTTCTCCTCCTGTGTTGGATGTTGCCTTGGCCTCCTCTGCTCCTTACCACTTTCCTCAATCAGGTCATACCATACTATTTAAAGGATGCCTTTCCTGAAAGGGTGTGAGAAGGAGACAAGAGAGGTGGAGAAAGTCAATCATGAGCAGTGTCAGGAGCTCAGGAGAAAAAGGGTCAGGAGCAGAGGAAACAGAAACACATCGAAAGGATGAGAAGCCTCTGGAAACACTGGCAGCAGGAAACAGGGCAGAGACAGAAACAAAAGACAGAGACCATGGGGCTGAGAAAGAAGTAGCGAGAGGGTTAGGTGTATGGGAGGGAGAGGGTGGGTGGTTCTCCTTTGGTGACAGTGATAGAAGTGAGTCCAGTTCAGGCCAGGTGAATACAAAGGGAAGACAGGGATGGCTTGGGTCAGAGACAGTCCCACCCCGGGAATATCTGAGCTTCCCACATCTTCACTATATGTTTTCTTGTCATGATTCCCCCTGGTTGTGCACTGAGACCCCTGAGGGATTCCAATTCTTTCTGCAGAGGACAGCACTGCCTTCTGGGAGCCCAGTGATGGAGAAGAGCTCCAGGGAGTACTGAGTTCCTCACCAAGATGTGAGCCAGGTAAGGAAGGGGGGATTCAATGCAGAGCTGAATAGCAGGACCCCTAGTGTTAGAATAGGTGTGTTCCCCTTCATTCTGTGGTAGATAAATACCGAGGTAATGTACTTATTAGATACTATTTCTTTAAAAATGGCAATTATTGATTTTATATGGAATTTTGTCAAATATGTATTTCAGGGGCTGCAGACTTTCAGAAATGGGGGTGATTATAACAGGTTACATTTAACCATAGATGCAAGCTTCCTGGAATGTGATTGTTGGTTGACTGATGGGTGTAACTGATTGGCTGGCTTTAAGTATGGTTGGTGCTTTAAGTAGCCATTGGCCAATTGGGATGAGTTTAAAAGTGGTATGGTACTTACTTTTATTATTTTCAAAGAACAGTTAGTTTTTTTCCTGGGAGAATACGATCTTTTAATTTTATTCTTAGGGCTACAAGTAGGAAATAAAAGTAGAAGGAGCAGAATGAGATGCAAAAGATGGGTAGCACATGGCTCTATATGATCTCAGGTATGATTATTGGAGCAGGTATATATATTTTTTTGAGAAAAGAGTTAATCTGAGCTCAGGATATCAGTGGGCTACATAGAAGCCCTGGGAACTCTTCCCTAATCACTGTCTCAAGACCCATGGACAATAACTTTATTTTTCTCTTTAGTAGCTGATGAACTAGAAGCTCCCCAAAAGGGTAGAGAGAGAGAACCTGAAGAGCTTACCTCTAGCCTACTACCCTGTGATGGACAAGGTAATTGTGACCTTACGAATAATAAAAACAGAAACAAATTTCTAATAAAGAGTAAAAAACAAGGTGGGGATGGGGGACTTAAAAGAAGAATCAGATATAGAATGAATCAATGGAACATTTTGGAGAGAGAAGTAGAAAATGCAGATCAACAAATTTACATAAAAGAGGCTCCGTAGGGAAAATGCATGGTCTTTATAAATCACAATTTTGTTCCAGAAACAGTGCTACCAACACGTATAGATGAAACATGTTCTTGTGTTATGTGCGACTCCAAAGATGTGCCAGGACAAGCAAGGACTGAAGGTAATCAAGAATGTGACACAGGAGGTATGGTTGTGCAAGGTCATGGCATGAGGGGGGACCCACAGGTACCACAGACCCTATGGAGAGTGATAGGTGGTCCAGATCATCCCCTTATCCTGTTTTCTGCCTTTTTTTTTTGACCTAATCCTTTTGGGACCAGCAGGGAGGCAAGGGATCATTGTCAAGTCATGATGAATAGGATGGGCCCTGTTGATTATACATGGATGATGTAGTAGAAATACACACACACTCTTTCTTTTAAAAAAGATTTTATTTATTATTTTTAGAGAGAGGGGAAGGGAGGGAGGCAGAGAGGGAGAGAGACTTCAATGTATGGTTGCCTTTTACCTGCCTGGCTTGCAACCTGGTTATGTACCCTGCCTAGGAATCGAACCAGCAACCTTTGGGTTCACAGGCCAGCACCTTATCCACTATGCCACCAGCCAGGGCCTACACGTATACTCTTAAAATGACAGTATCTAGTTACTTTATTAATATATTAGTAACAAGCTGTGTATTTGTATAGTGATTTCCACCCCTGTCCCACCTGAAAATCTTTGAAATCCAAAAAAAGTGTACTTCTGTTAGTAGATAATAGTGTCACTTGTCAGAACCTTAGAAAAGCCCCAAAGGCAACTAATTCATTTAATTGTCAATAGCAAAGACTTCAGATCAACTGTTCTTAACTAAACACATATTTTTGGTAGATGGCCTCCACATGTGGCTAATTTATATAAGGTATTCTTATAACTTTTGCATATCAGATGTTATTAAAGTCTCACAAAAACATCTTAAGACCTAGACAGAATAGGATAACTGTTTCTATCCCTGAGTAAGCTGAAGTACATAGGTATTTAAGAGTGTTCTTCAAAGTTCAATCTGAAAATAAAGAGAGGCCCAGGCACCCTCTGGGACTCCTACTTTTCAATTCAGAATATTCTTAGTTCCTTTAGAAGGAAGAGAAAAATAATAACCCAAACATCTTTAAAAACTTATCTTCTGTAGTATGAATCACCCTGGGGTTGGCAACTTTTCATTATTAATTTATTTCCTTATATCAACTTTATTTTCTAGGTACTGTGGACCTCAAAAGCAACTCTACTTTGGGAAAATCCAAGAGAAAAAGAAGTAAGAGTCCATAAGATTTTTACTTGATTTTGATGTTATAATGAGTTTTAAAAATATATTTTATTTATTATTTTTAGGGAGAGGGGAAGGCAGAGAGGCAGAGAGGGAGAGAAACATCAATGAATGGTTGCCTTTCACCTGCCTCCAGCTACAGACCTGGCTGGAGACCTGGCTTGCAACCTGGTTATGTGCCCTGGCTGGGGAATCAAACCAGCGACTTTTGGGTTCACAGGCTGGTGCCTTATCCACTGTGTTACCAGCCATGGCCTTATAATGAATTTTTTAATGCTAGAGTTTTATATTATTACTTATAATAAGTGATAATAAAAAATAAGTGATAATAATATGATGGTCTCTCAAATGTGCTTATATCCTGATCTCTGGAACCTATAGTGTATTTTCTTCCAGGACAATAGAGATTTTACAGATATAATAAAGCTAGGGACGTTGAAAACGGAGATTATGATAAGGCATGGGCCTGTGAACCCCAAGGTCGCAGGTTCGATTCCCCAGCCAGGGCACATAACAGGGTTGCAAAACAGGTCTCCAGTCAGGTCTGTGGCTGGAGGCAGGTGAAAAGCAACCATACATTGATGTCTCTCTTCTTCTCTGCCTCTCTCTTCCCCTCTTTCTAAAACTAATTAAAAAATAAAATCTTAAAAAAAAAAAAAAAAAGAAGAGGGAGATTATCTTGGATATTTGAGAGCCACCAAAGATAATCAATGGGCTTTAGAGTGGAGGACTGTTTTTCTATGTGGAGAGGGGAATTGACTCTGGAAGATAGTCACAGAGAGATGCAATATTGCTGGCTGTGAAGATGAAGAAGCAGAACAAAAAAATATGGGTTACATTTAGAGAAGTTGGAAGGGTCACAGAAATAGCTTCTCCTCCGTAGTCTCCAGGAGAGAATGAAGGCCTACTGAAACCTTCATTTTAGTCCTTGTCAGACATATAGACCCTTGTCAGACTTCTAATCAACATGTCTGTAGGATAATAAATTTGCATTGTTTTAAGCCACTAAATTTATGGTCATTTGCTATGGCAGCTAGAGAAAAGCAATACAAATTTTGGTTGTTGTGCAAATATAGCACATTCCTAAAAAGGTGGAAGTGACAGGGATTGAGCAATGGGCAGAGGGAAACTGGGCAATGAGAAGAATTTTAAGTAGAATGACAGAAAATGTCTACATGGCCTGGAGCAGTTTGTTAGTAGAAATGTGCAAAGACTACTAGCGAGGACAGAGATGGGGGTGAAAAACATGGGAAAGAAAATTTGTATTATCTTAGAGAATACATAAATCATGCCAAACAGATATTAGTGGAAATATGGAAGTTAAAGGCATGACTGGTAAGGGATGAGAAGAAAAGAAGAAACATGTGTTTGGAAATTGGAGAAAGAGGATCCTTATTAAATAAAAGCAGAAAGCATAGTGCGATTCTTTTCTGAAGATATGTGGAAAACAGAGCTTTCTGGGTATATAGGTAAGAAGATTTCTGAGCAAGTGACAAAGACTCAGCTTTTTTCTTTTCCTACTTGGAGTAAAATGTGAGGGAAAAGAGATAAAATCAAAGGAAGAGCTGCTCAATACAAGAACTAAAAGTAGGACTTGATGATCTGAAAAATTCTCAGCCTATTCAGGATAAAAGATGCTAAAATGAGTTGATTCACTTTCAGGAAAGTGTGCTCTGGAGAAGTGACCAAGACTGTGGCTTAATAAACCTTTTGCTAATGCCTCAGAAGTAACAAAAGATAAAAAAATTCGGTCATAATACAAGGTTCTTTGAAAAGAGTAAGAGTGTGACTCATAGATCCCCACAAACCATCTCAGCAGAAGTAAAACACAGATACATAATTAAAGAGGGAAAATCTGTGGAGGAGCCTTTGGGCTAATGGAGCAAATCTCCATGACATACATCAGAGATCCAGAAGATTCTTGAGAATTTTATACTAACAGAAACAGAACTATCGACATCCAATCCCTGGATCCTTCAATCTGTTTCTTATCATGGAGAAAGAGAGTTTGAGGATGTAATTAGGGATCTTGATATGGGGAAATAATTTTGGATAATCTGAGTGGTCCCAATCAAATTATGTGGGTCCTTAAACTCGGAAAACCTTTCCTGCTGTACAAAGAGGAATACGTACCCATAGAATAACAATCTGAGAGCTGCAATGAGTCTGGCTTTGAAGATGTAGTCAGGGGGCCATAAGCCAATAAACTGGGAGCTGAACTAGATTTTTAAAAATGGATTATCCTCTATACCTCCAGAATGGACCAACGCCCTTGGGTAACTAGATTTTAGCCTTGTGATATTTGTGTTATATTTCTGATATTCAAGTATGTAAAATAATAACTGTTGTTTTAAGCCACAAAGTTTATGATAAGTTATTATGGTGGCCATGACAACATATACCTTTTATAAACAAACAAACAAAAAAATGGACATTAAGCCTTTATATGGTTAGATTACATCTTTTAAAATAGCAATTTATTTTAAATTCTCACATCTTTGTCTTTTTAATTTTAAAATACATGAACTTTGTAAATTTAATGTATTTATTTCTTGACTTTTTCTAAGCCTGTATGTATTAAGATATTTAGAATTATATCATATATCTAAAAAGTTTATTCATAATATTATATTTCCCTTACTTTAAATTTATATATCATGCACAAGGCATTATAAAATTTAACATACTGCCAACTTACCTTTAAAATGTTTTTTTTAAAGATAAAATTTACAATGAAATGTAGTAAAGCTGAGAATATTATTTGATGTGTTCTGATAGATGCATTGCCCTGTATAATTCAAATCCTATCAAGATATAGAACATGACCATCACCCTGAAAAGGAACCTTATGCCCTTCCGGTCTGTCCTTAACCCTTCACTTATCAGACACAATTACTGTTCTTATTTTTTTATGATAACTTAATTTGGCTCATTTTCAAACTTTAAATAAATAAGGTTTTAGAGCATAGTCTCATTTGGTGCAGTGTTTCACTCAGCATAATGGCTTTTGAGTTTCACCCATGTTGTTGGACGTACCAGTAACTTCTTTTGATTACAATTAATGCATATTGTATGAATATACCAAATTTTGTGTATATGTTCTCCCATTGATAGATACCACAGGTGTGCCAGCTTTGGCTAATATGAACAAACTGCAATGAACATTCATATAGAAGTGTTTCTGTAGCTCCATGCCTAGAAATGAGTTTTCTGGGATATGGTATAGGTGCCCTTTGTTCCCCCAAATCCATATAGGGGTGATGCAGCACACGGAGACTGTGCCAAGCTGAAGGATGCAAACTACAGACCCTGTCCCAGTTGTCAGAAACCCCAAGTCTTAGAAAGGGTTTAATAAACCTCTTAGCAAATCCGCTCAACCTTTATCCCCGAAGGAGGCATTATTTATAAGCAAATCTCCTCTGAGGGGAGGAGGGAGATTTGACCATCTTGGGATATTTCTAAGGCTGGAGCTGCTCTATTGTATATTAGCCAGGAAACAGACCTGCCCTCTGATCTGGCTGGCTACACTAGCTCTAGATATTCTGAGGCAAGTGGAAATGCCCCAAAGAATTACCTCCAAACTAATCTACTTCACCCAGTAGACTGACGAATTTCCCCATGGAAACCCCACATCAGTGATTCTGATGGGGGGGGGGGTACCAAATTTATTTGATTTGTTTCTTGCAGCAGTTGACATATTTCATAAACCATAAATGCTGTAGGTCCCCATTGACCACCCCTAATTTGCGGTTTGCCATGTTTGCATAAGGGAGGCAGGTGAGTGCCTGGCTTTCACTTAAGAAGTATCCATCCTCTCAAGGGCACACACAGTGACCCTGGAAGGGATGCATTTACAGTCACTGAGGCCCTCTAATGGGATGTACACCAGCCAGGGGCAAGGTGAACAGGACCCAGGAAAGCTTTATATTCCCAGTTCCACTCGCTTTGCCTAATTCTTGCTATTCAGGGGCCCTTTGCATGGACGTATGGACACAGGGGTCGGCCCCTGTTTCCTCCTGTCTGGTGCAGTGACAGACTTAGCATCTCTATGGTGAAAGAGTTGGACTGCGCTCATGGCCCAGGGAGAAGGATAGGGACAGATCAGAAAGACAGATATTCTTAGCACTTCTCCCTCCCTTCTAATGTCTTAAAGAGTCTGGTGTTCCATCCCCAGGTGCCTGGATCTTTACGGTTCTTTCACTGACACAAAATATGCATGTACAAGTGGCTGTATCTTCATCTTTCTTTCCTGATTATCTTTACCTGTCACTCAGATCTCTTGTCCAGAAGGATCAGATACAAGCAGGAAAAGGCATTTTCATTAAATGTTACCAGAATAAAACCTGACTCCCCTACGCATTCCAAGGCTATTTGGGGAAAGAAAGAAACATCATCCCTAGTGATGGTCAGAACAGAGTCTTGAAGTTTTAATATTGGCCTATATAACACTATCCCTTACTGTTTTCGTTCTGATCATGATGCAGGAAGGAGTTAATACTTTTCTGGGAGCAGCTTTTTTAAAGTGACCAAAGAGCCTTACTAAGGTGTGTGATCAGGAGGAGATGAGGGGTGTTGAATCAGACAATCAGCATAACGTTAGCCATAGCTTTTGATAAAGAGAACACCATTGTCAGGCTCAGATGATCAATCTAGCCAGGCTCATGCCATCTGTGAGTTCCTAGGGTCCCAAAGGTGTGGCCAGAATCAGTTGGTTTATAAGTTGAATTGTGGACTGTGCTGATGCACAATAGCCCCTGATCAATGTGCTTGAGCCTTGATCAATGTGTCAGGAGCAGGCAGAACACAGCCTCTTGTGGTATGGCTCCGTGACCAAGGGACAAACAAGTCCACTGTAGCAGGAGCCATGCAGCTGCTGCCTCTACATCAGAATCATGGTGGCAGCCTCGGTCAGCAGGTGCTCAGGCATTACTACGAGGGGTCTAGACTGGCCAATCTTTGCTGCAGTCAGAGCCTGAGATAAGTACCTTCACGCCGCCAGCCTGAACTTTTCCCCTTGGCCAACAACACAGCTAGGCCACGTACAGAAGCGCAGTTGTCTGAGTTCTGCCAGCCAAAGGAGGGGCCAAATTCGCCTTTGGTCCTGCAGAATTGCTTGTGGGTCCAAGCCACCACAACAGTCATGTAGACACTGGCTGTCAGCTTTGCTGGGCAATAGGGTACCAGGCCCAGGCCTCCAGGGGAATCTTGCTGAATTGAGGACCTAGCAAGGCCAATGTTTGCTTCAGGCCGTGGAGGAAAATAGAAAGCCCGGGAGCCTAGGTGCCCTGCATCCTTGAAAATTCCATTTCTACTGGAAGAGCAAGGCTTTCAGGCCCTTCTCGCCTTGTAAGATCTGGAATTAAGTTGACCCACCTCAAAATGGGAACTCTTAGGAGAATCACAAGCTTCCCTTTATGGACTTTATGGACTCAGGCTTCATTTTCAGCAATAAAAGTCTAATAGCTGGCTGTCGCGATATTCATAATAATAATAATAGCAAGTTATGATCTCTATTCCCCCAGCCCCAGTTGTCTCACACACACAGGTTTACACATCATACACAAGAAAGCAGAAACGCAACTGCACTCAACCCACTGTGGGTCTTTGACTTCTCCAGGAGTTTCAGGCACTAGATTAAATGTAAGCGAGAGGTCTGTTTTATACCTGCAGGAGCTCAGAGATTATTTCATGAAAATGCTCCACATCAAAGTTGAAACTATTTCCTTGCCTTGTAGCCCTGTATGTTACCCATGACATTATGTGGGAATAGAATAAGAAGTCTGCTTCCTCACTGTACATCTGAATCAACACTTGAAAGGGGAACATGCTGCTCCGTAACCACAATTACCATTCCATCTAAGGCATCAGCAGTACATTTTCTAACTTAAAAATTCAAATGAAGGTCATCTCCTATTGTCTCCCAAGTCCTTGAAGCATAAAATATAACTATATAATCAACCTCAAGCTGCTACACTAGAAGTAAAGAATTTTGCCTCATTCCTGTGGATGAAAGTCTAAAAAAAAAAAAAAAAAGTACTGATCCTATGAGGCTTTAAGAATTATATGGATAGTTCTGAAAAATTAACTTTATTCTCTTCTTTTTTGAAGGAAAAAAGAAAGGGCATCACTGGTCAAGATATAAAAGGAAACTGCAGAAAAACACATATCAAAGAGGTAAGTAGGCGAAGTGAAGTAGTCACATCATTGGAGTTGAGGAAGGCACTTCTTGTACCTTGTGGCCTGCTGTCACCTGTGGGTGCTGGCAATTTTGCAGTTATTATGTCAGGTAGAATATAGGCTAAGATGTTGTGACAGAAAGGCCTGAAAGTGCAGAGGATTTAACAAAATGGTTCATTTTTCATATGTGTAATCATCCAGGACTAAACGGTTCAAGGCTAATAGGGAGACACTGCCATCCTCAGTACATGGCTTCTTTATTAGATCAAGGAATTCTTGTTCATTTAGAAACATGTTCCAACAAAGGCTACATGAAGAAAGCCAAGTATAGCCCTGACTGGTGTGGCTCAGTTGGTTGGGCGTCATCTAGCAAAGCAAAAGGTTGCCAGTTCAATTCCTGGTCAGGGCACATGCCTGGGTTGCAGCCCAGTCCCAGGTCAGGGTGTGTGAGAGGCAATCAATTGCTGTTTCTCTCTCAAATCCATTTCTCTTCTCTTTCTTTTTGTCTTCCTCCCTCTCTAAGAATAAATAAATCAAATCTTACAAAAAGAAAGCAGACTGTATGTTTACATGTGGTATAAAATATATACATATAAAATATGAGATATATATTTGTACAGATATGTTTTTATATATGTATAAATGCTAGCTCTACCAGATGGTGGTTGTTGGGTGGTGGGCATTGAACACAGAGGGAAAGAAATGAATTTGTCTTCTTGTCTTAAAAAATAAGGCACATTTGAATGACAGCAAAGATTGAGATGTACATTTATAGCCCATTAACTTACAAAAGAAAGGAACATTCTCTGTTGCAACATCTATTAAGTCAATACTTAGGTATCACTTGAAACTAAGGTTTTTGGAGAATCCAATTCTACCCATTACTCTTCATTAGACCTCTGGTGGTTGTAATAGAATTCCACATTGGGAAAAGAACAAATTAGCACAAAATTAACTTTATCTGTAGCTATTTAGTGTTATCTCTAAAGAATATTCGTACTCACTTCTTCAGCACAGAATCATAACCTTTCATTTATACAGGGTAGAGCAAAAGTAGTTTACAGTTATGTGTATGAGAAACATAGCTTATTCTAGTGTTATTATTTAATAATTATTATATTATTTTCTATTTGAGCAACTGTAAACCTACTTTTGCCCCACTCTACATTATCTACAGAGAGTAAATTTATCAGTTAAGTAGGTGTAATATACATTATATATCCACCATTTTTTATTTGCTTAAACACTCTGAATTTTTTATATTATAGGAATAACTCATGGCTTCAGTGTTTGGGTCATTTGGTGATTAGAATTGTTCCTACTTTGTGGAGACCACTCAAAGATGAAGGACAGTGGGGTTAAATTGATTCTTATGATTAGGTTGAGTCATGCATGGTCTTTATATAAGATATCTGTAGTACTTTGTCCTAAATGCTCACCAATAGCTATCAGACTAATATTTATGAAGGCTATTTATCCTTGATTTAAATTCATTTCATAATTCCAAGTAAAACCATTGTTTTTTCCAGGAATTGGCTTGTGATGACTTATTAAAACATACTTCAAATTAGCTATATTAGAAATACTTTGAAAGAGATGAATTATAAAGCTCAGGGGGCAACAATCTAAGCCAGCAATTTTCAACCTTTCTCATCTTATGGCACACATAAATTTATTACTAAAATTCTGTGAGACAGATTTTTGCCAATCTGACAAAAAATAAATTCACGTTGGACTGCTATTGTTGTATTGGCTGTTCTCATTTTTTAATCTGACAATCTAAGTGAGAAGGGGTCAATGCTCCTTACTAAATAGTCAGGTATTGTATGTTTTAAAAGTTCTTGCAGCACAGCAGTTGAAAATTGTTGATCTAAGTGTAGTTAGTGTAGTCTAACTACACTAAGTGTAGTCTAGGACATTTATTGCTAGTAGTAAAGAGGAATTTTGGGAAAGTCAGTTTTCTGACATTAAATCAGTAAATAGAAAAGCTAAATTCATAGGGATAAAGGATGAGAGAACAAAGGAAAATCAGACAAGTAGTATGACAATCCAAGCATCCAGAAAATTTTATTCTGATCTTGGGTGGAAGCAGTCCAGTTTATGCAGTTGTCCGCACATTTTGAGGATGCCTGGGTGGCAAAAACATCAAATAATTCATTTAATACTCATTTTTTTTATAAAGGTACCTGAAGACATTTAAAAACTATTTGCTTCCGTAGTATTCAGAAGTTAGGATCTACTCCAAAAGATTATTGGCTTTCAGTCTTAGCATTTAACACATCCTAGAGAAGGCCCCAAGTTCAACCACTTGAGACAGTTTTGCTTTTGTAAGGGATGAAGCCTACAAAGGGAGAGTCATTGGGTAACCAGCCTGGTATTTTATTTTATTTTTTGTTTTGTTTTACTTTATTTATATTTTAAAGGCAATCCTTATCACCAGATAATATTAAATCAGGATTTATCTTTCCTGGAAATGCTCACTGGAAACAAAATCCCAGGATTCCCCTTCATTGAGTAAGAGCTACAGAGTTGCTGGGTGGAGAGGTTTTGATCTGTACAGGATAGTAGAAGAAAGAGAAAATAGTAATAATTCATAAATTGTTCATTGAGTGGCAGAAAACTGTTGGTGTCTGTCATGTATTGAACTAACACCCCTAGAGCATGGCCTATTTTCTAATGTACATGTAAAATAAAAGGATTGTGATAATATGGGGGAATCCAGTGTAGATGGAGGTTAAGGGAGGGAGGACTTTGAGATTATGAAGGTCTTTTCAATTTGTGTGCTCTGTGTGAGTGGCTCTGAGCTGTTTGATGCAGTCAAACGTAGGAAGATTATTACAGAGAAGTTTGACACCATTTGTCTTTAATACTCAGTAATTCCATATATTCTCTTAGTTGTCTTTTAATAATTGGTTTTGAGTGATTTTGGATACTCTGTAACATTTCTTTACACAATGTTTTTTTCTTCAGCCAATAGACTATGGCTGAGATAAAAACCTGTTGTTGGAATTTTTACTTAGAAGTTTTGCATGGTTATACCTATTTCTTTTTTTAAAGCTAGCTCAATGAGTAGATTAAGAATTATCCAGATTTAAACCATGGACATGGACAATAGGTGGGATTGACTTTGGGCGGAAAGGGTGGGTGGGAGGGGGACAGAGGGGAGCAAAAAAGGGATGGATGTAATACAACAACAATAAAATTTAAAAAAAAAAAAAAGAATTATCCAGATTTATAGAATATAAGAGAAGAGCGGTATATTGGATCAGAGAGGATGCAGAAATGAACTTTATTCATTTAAGTACCATTTAAATGGGACTTTAGGTCCCATTTAAAATATGGCGGAGGATGTTTGTGTTAGTTTTTTATTGCTGCATAAAAAATTCCCCAAAACTTAGTGGCTGAATACAAGATCATTTCATCATCTCACAGTTCTCTGGGTTGCAAGTTGGGATGAGTGCAGTGTAGTTCTTACTTGAAGTCCCACAAGGCTAAAATCAAGATGTCCACAAGGATCTATTTGGAGACTGTAAGGAGATGTATCCAAATTGGTGACAGAATTTAGATCCTTGGGATTGTAGGACTGAAGTCCTAGTTTTGTTGCTGATGATTAGTCAGAGATCATTCTTAGCTCCTGCAGGCCCCTCACTTTCCTGTATATATGGACCCCTAAACAGTCAATCCAGTGATAGTGTATAGAGTTCTTCTTAATTCTTCTTAATCTTTAATCTCTGGCATCCTCTTTGGATACCAGCTAGAGAAAAGCTCTACTTTTAAAGGGCTATGTAATTAAATTTGGCCCACCAGATAATCTTTTATTTATATTATTTTATTTTTTGATGCTCACAATTCTCTCTTTTTTTGGTCAGATTTGTTGAGATATAACTGACATATAACACTGTATAATTTTAAGGATCATAATGACTTGACTTATATACATATATTATGGAGTCATATCTATAATAAATTGAGTTAACATCTATCATCTCTAGAAATACACTAAAAAAAGAAAAAAGTTCTTTTCCTTATGATGATATATTTTAGAATTTACTATTTTAGCAAATATATTGTACAGCATTGTTTACTATAGTCATCATGCTATATTCCCAGTACTTATTTATCTTATAACTAGGTTTTACCTTTTGACAACCAACTTTCAATTCCTCCACCCACTCCCCTATTCCCCACTGCGGAAACAACAGATCTGACCTTGTTTTCTATTAGCTTTATACTCTTTAAGATTCCACATTTAATTGAGGGCAAATAGAGTATCTGTCTTTCTCTGGTTGATTTCACTTAGCCTAATGACTTCAAGATCCATCTTGCCATCAAAATGGCATGATTTTCCTTTTTTTTTTTTTTTTTTTTTATGGCTAAATTGCATTCCAGCACTCGCACGTGTATGTGTGTGTGTGTGTGTGCGCGTGTGTGTGTGTGCATGTGCGTGTCACATTTTTTAATCCATTTATCTATTAGTGGACACATAGGTTGTTTCTATTTTTTGGCTATTGTGAAAAACACATGGGGTACCATATCTCCTCAACATAGTTATTTTGTTTTCTTTAGATAAATACCCAGAAGTGAAATTGCTGTATCATATGGCAGTTCTTTTTTTAATTTTTGAGGAACCTTTTTAGTGTGTTTTACAATGACTCCACCAATTGACAAGCCCACTTACAGTCCTCATGGGTTCCCTTTATCCATGTCCTCACCAGCATTGGTTATCTCTTATTTTGATAACCTCTTTATCTTTTAAAAAATATATATATATATTATTTATTTTGCTATTACAGTTGTCCCAATTTTCCCCTCTTTGCCCCCCTCCACCCAGTACCCCATTTCCTCCAGCAATGTCCCCCTTAGTTCATGTCCGTAAGTCATGCATATAAGTTCTTTGGCTTCTCTATTTCCTTTGTTCTTCTTAACATCCCCCTGTCTATTCTGTAACCACCAATGTGTACTTTTTTCTTCCCTTTCACATCCAGACAATTCACCATTTAATTGCTGCCTTCTGTCAGATTCCCAAATCATATTAATACAAAGTTTTCTTTTAATTATTCCAAAATGCCTACATTAATTCGTTTAAAGGATTACTCTTTTAAGTAATATGAAATGCAAAAAATACATTTACACCCATACATATTTTTACACATATTTAAAGTACATACTGGATTTTGAAGAGTTCATACAAAAAATTTTAAATATGCCAATAGCTTACATAATTATTACATGTTAAATAATAGTATTTTAGATATATTGTAGCAAGTAAGCAGTTTTTTCTTCTTTAATACTTATTTTACTCTGGAATGCTGTTTTTGTGAAATATATCACAGAAATGGTGTACTGCAGAACTCACTTTTGTGAAAGTTGTCCTAGAGACAATGCCAAACCCATAGCAAAAAAAAAAAAAAAAAAAAATGAATTTGGATAACCTCTTTATCTTACCATCAATCCTTCATTATAACATATTACAAAGTTGGGGGGATATTTCATGATATTTACAGGCCCTGGGGTTCAGAAAAGAAATCTTGGAAGGTCATTTCAGAATCCTGCCTACCACAGTGAGGTTTAAGGAAATATCTAGAAAACAACTATCCCACTGAGCCATTGATTTTTCTCAAGCAAATAATATAAGCTAGTCTTATCAACTGAGCATAAATGTACTTATCAAGAGAATGTAGTAAGTGTGTTAGGCACTAAAAGAAAGTGAGGTATTCCTATTTTGTTTATTGCCTATAGATATTGACTTATGTGTACTATAATTATATTAATGTTCAGATTAACTATAAATTGATCATGTAAAAAAAATTTTCCAGGAATTCTTGTTATTCCTTCTTAAAACATTTAATATCTTCACTTAATTTGCATAATAGACCTCTGCTGATTCAATACTTAAGGGGATTTAAAAGAAAAGATAAGAAAAGGAAAAGGGTATTTTTTAGATAATGGTCTGAAAGTAAAATTTAGTGATTGGGACACAGGAATGTTTAGCTATTCTACTCTCTTCTTTTATAGAAACATTATCAAATGCATTGCTTACTTTTAATGCATCACAGGTTCCCCATTGAAACCCATAGCCATAATCTGAAGTTTTGTGATTTATTAAGATATGTGCAACAGAATCACAGTGAGAGTACAAAGAGGAAGTGGAGTTCTGCCAGTGGGAGACTGTGGTTTTGGCAAAGACAAGCCCAGGACAAACAGCAAAGAGGCCACAACATTCAGTCATAGATGTGAACGGTGTCCTGCATGTGAATGGAGTATGGAGTTCATCTACCAAGCAGAAACTAAAAAGGGGACATATGATGAACTACATGTAATAGTTGACCTCAGATTATGTGCTAAATAATATAATTTATTTTTCACAAATTGACAAGATGTCAAGTGTCTTCATGAAGACACTTTTTGGAGTGGAATTTAAGACCAAGTGTGACCAAATATTTTTGTACAAATTGGCCGCTGTGTAATGGACCCACATCCATGAATTAGTGTTTGGTACTAGCTTGGGGAGGGTCCTACCAGGTCTATGCCTCCTACCATTTGCTTCAGCTCACTTTCTTCTAACATTCAAAAAGCCCAAGAAAATCGGGAGCAAGTACATGTGAGAAAAGGTGTTTTATGATAGACAAGAGGTTGAGAGTAATTTAAGTAACTGAGGGTAATAAGCACATTCACAGAATATTTGCTAAATGATGCACCTAAAAAGTAAATGCCTGACTATTGAATGCTGGCACACATACATTTAAATAATAATATAACTCAAGAATAAGAGCTCAGGAAACACCTCAAAACTAAAGTTGTTAAGACAGATTCACTTGGCTGTGGCTCAGGAAGTACCTGAAATGGGCACAAGAGGATGGGGAGTTATACCTTTAGTCCAAGGGTCCCAAACGCCCTCTAAGTGAGTTTTCAAGATGATCTCAGTGGGAACTCCATTTTAAAAGGATAGCCCATATGCAATATCTGAAGCTAAAAGCTACATTTATTGCTTGCTAAGCTAGGTACATGGTGGGAAGAGACAGCGTAATTATTGGACATGATTTTTTTTAAGAACACAAATTGCTGATGTTGTAACACGTATTTTCCCAAAGGAAGCATGTGTTTTGGGTCCTGCGGACTTTCAGAAATAGGTTATATTTAGTTGTAGACGCAGGCTTCCTGGAGTGAGGCTGTCGCTGGTTGGCTGATTTTCAGAATTGCTTGGCTGCATCTCATTAGCTGGCTTTAGGTGTAGTTGGTGATATAAGTAGCAATTGGCCAATTGAGGGGAGTTTGAAAGTGGTCTGATGTTGACTTTTCAAATTTTCAAAGAACAGTTTGTTTCTTCGAACAATAAAATCTTTTTATTTTGGGAGCTAAAAATAGGAAAAAATCAAGTAGAGGAAGCAGAAGGAGGTGCAAAAGATGGAAAATGCATGGCTCTGTCAGAGCACGGTGTGGTTATTGGAGCAGGTATTTTTTCCCCAGGAAGTAGTTCATCTGAGCTCAGGATATCAGTGTGTCAAATAGGAGCACGGGGACTCTTCCCTAATCACTGTCCCGGGATCCATGGACAGTAGCTTTCTTGTTTCTCTTTACTATCTGGTGAACTAGAAGCGCCCCAAGTGGGTGGAAAGGGAGACTCTGAAGAGCCTACCACCCTGTGAAAGACAAGGTGAATTTGATTTAAAGAAACAGACTTATGATAAAGAGAAGAAAAAAGGAGACTTAGTGGAGTCTCAGATATCGAGAGGATTAACATTATATTTCTGAAGAAGTAACAAAACAAAATCCACAAGGGTGTTAAAAACAGAATCATTGGTGTTAGGTCCAGCAAGAGCGAGAGGAGAAATAACAAGAGAACAGGTTGTGAGTTTAAAAGATTTATTTGACCAGCTGCACAGGTAGGCTGAGACCCTAAAGTGTCAGCGGGGAACAAAAGAAAGATAGATTCTTTTTTAAAAAGAGAATAAGGGGGGAGAAAGTTGAAGGGGCTCTCTGGAGATAGCCTTGGGGAAGTTGGCTCCGAGAACAGGTTTACTAAAATGGAAAAGTTACTAAATTTTTGCTGGCAAGCTGAGACATCTTTGAAGGACCCAGGCCTTGCCAGCAGGCTAAGTAGCTTGGAATGACATAAGCAGTTACTGAGAGGGCAGCAGATTTAACGGGGCTTGCTAAAATTGTACCAGAATTCCTGGAACCCAGACCTTATGCCTAGGAATTGGGGCATCTGAAAACAGTCTTAATAAATTATGATTTTGGCCTAGAATCAGAGCTACCAGCATGTGGAAGCGAGAAGTGTTCCTGTGTTATGTGCTCCTCAAAAGATACGCCAGGAGGTCTGGAGTCAAAGCCTCACAGTAGCCAAGGTAAGATGCTACACAAGGGTCATGACACGAGGGTGGATCTATGTCACCAGCACCGCAGGTAGAGCATGAGAGGTGATCCAGTCCATCTCAGTATCTTGTTTTCTGCCTTTTCTCAACTTGACCCTTTGGGGACCAGCAGGGAGGCAAGAAATCATTATAAACACATGTCTCACAGGATGGGCCCTGTTGATGATACATATATGTTGTAGTCAAAATGCAACTTAAAGTGGCAATATCTAGTTTGCTGCATTGCTGTATTAGTAATAACACCTTGAATTTATGTAGGTATTTCCGTTGCTGTGACACCTACTGTTCTAGGGACCCCCAAGAAAACAAGGTGTACTTCTGCTAGTGGATAAGTGTCATTTTTCACAAACTTACAAAGACCTTAAAAACAACTGATCTTACCATTTAACTGTCAGTAGGGGAGACTTCAAATCAATTGCTTTTAACCCAGAGAATGATTTTGATGGATGTCCTCTGAATGTCACTAATTTATGTAGTTTTTTTCCTACAAGCTTTTTACCATAGATGTTATTTAATTCTCACAAAAATATTAAGACCTAGACAGGATAGGATACCTGTTCCTATTAGTGAATAAGTTGAAGTATGTAGATATTAAAGAGTTATTTTTAAAGTTACATTGAATGAAAAAAAAAAAATGGAAGACTCAGGGCTCATCTTGAACTCCTGCTTTTCAATTCAAGAGAATTTTAGTTCCTTCAGAAAGGAGAGGAAAAAGGACAATCCAAACAACTTCATAAAACCTTTAGTAGTGTGAATTATCCCAGGATTGTTGACATTTAGCTATTCATTTCTGTTACCTTACATCATCCTCTTTTTCCTAGGTACTATGGATTGTGGAAACAACTCTACTTTGAAAACACTCAGAAGGAAAAGAAGTAAGGCTGCCTACAATTTTACTTGATTTTGATGTTAAAATGAGGTTAATTCCAGAGTTTATCATAATAAGAAGTGATAATAATATGATTGTCCCTCAAAAATATCCTTACCCTGATCTCCAGAACCTGTAATGCATTTCTTATCATGGAAAAAGAGGTTTTACAGATATTGTAAAGCTAGAGACCTTGAAAGGGGAGTATATTCATCTTTTTAAAAAAAGATTTTATTTACTATTTTTAGAGAGGGGAAGGGAGGGAGCCCAGAGAGACCTTCATCAGGCTTTTAACCAACATATCTATGAAACAATAAGTTTGCATTATTTTATTTTATTTATTTTTAAAAGATTTTATTTATTATTTTTAGAGAGAAGGGAAGTGAGGGAAGCAGAGAGGGAGAGAAACATCCATGTATGGTTGCCTTTCACCTGCCTCCAGTTACAGACCTGGCTTCCAACTTGGTTATGTGTCCTGGCTGGGATTCCAACCAGTGACCTTTGGGTTTGCAGGCCAGTGCTTTATCCACTGTGCTACCAGCCAGGGCCTAGTTGTACTTCTTCTTATGGTTGTGGAGGGAGGTGAATTATGTCTACCTATACCTCTGTAAACTGTTTTCTTCTGAGTTAAAATTTACAATGAATCATACAAGTATTAAGTGGATTTATAATGAGCTCTGATAAGTGCATTCTTCTATATAAGCCAAACAATATCAAGATACATAACGTAACCATTATTCTGGAAAGGACTCTGATGCTCATCTGTTATATCCTTACCTCTCACCCATCAGAAGCAATTACTATTCTTATTTTTTATGGTAACTTAATTTGGCTCATTTAAAAACTATTTCATTGAACACTTTTTCCACTCAGCAGTCATGTATTTTATTCATGTTGTTGAATTTATCAGTAGTTTTTTTTTTTTGTAATGCAGTGCACATGGTGTGAATATAGCAAATTTTGTGTATTCTCCAACAATGAACACCATAGGTGTGCCAGTTAAATAAACATTTTTGTAGAAGGCTTTCCTTGGCTCTATGCCTTCATATCTCTTGTATAAATTTCTAGAAATGAAATTGCTAAAATTTAGGATAGATGTATTAGTTCTTTTTTTCTTGCAAACCCATGTAGGGGTGATAGGGCACACAGAGACTATGCCAAACGGATGAATACAAGCTTCAGAAGTGTTTCTATCTGTCAGAAACCCCCAGTCATACAAAGGGCTTAATAAACCTGTTAGTAAACCTGCGCTAACCTTATTCTTGAAGGAGACATTATTTTATTTTCTGAAACTTAAGCAAATCCCCTCTGAAAAGAGGAGGGCAACTTTACTATCCTGGAATACTTCTAAAGAGGGGGATATGCTCTGGTTTTATAATGGTCAGGAAACAAATCTGTCCTCTTACCTAGAGGGCTATGTTATCTCTCATTTCCAAGGCAGTTTTCTGTTGAAACATCCTTGGAAAGATAATCTAAGCCATGTGGAAATGCCATGGAGTATACTTTGTAGGTATATGCTCAGTTTTTCTGACATCATTTATTGACGAGACTGTCTTTTCCCCACTCTATATTCTTGCCTCCTTTGTCATAGATTAATTGACCAGATAAGTGTGGGTTTATTTCTACTCAAGCAGTCTACAGATTCGGTGCAATCTCTGTCTGTCAAAATACCAATGGCATATTTCATAGAACTACAACAAGTAAGCCTAAAATTTATGAAACCACAAAAGACCCTGAATAGCCAAAGCAATTTTGAGAAAGAAGAAAACAAAGTTAGAGGTATAATGTGACCTTATTTCAAACTATACTACAAAGCTATGGCAATCAAAATAGTATGGTACTAGGATTAAAATAGACACATAGCTAAATGGAACAGCATAGCACATTTACATGTGATTTTTAAAAAGAATGTCACCCTGGCTGGTAGCACAGTGGATAAGGAGCCAGCCTGTAAACCCAAAGGTCGCTGGTTTGATTCCCCAGCCAGGGCACATAACCAGGTTGCAAGCCAGGTCTCCAGCCAGGTCCATGGCTGGAGGCAGGTGAAAGGCAACCACACATTGGTGTTTCTCTCCCTCTCTGCCTCTCTCCCTTCTTCTCTCTGGAAATAATAAATAAAATGTTTTAAAAAATAAAAAATGGAAAAAAAAAAAAAAAGTCAAAGAAAGGTCATTTCCTACAGTCTTCCAAGTCCACACACAGTAAACTATAACCATCATCAATCTCATGCTGCTACACTGTAGTTAAGAATTTTGTACTATTCTTAATAGATTTCAATCTGGAAAAAAAATGCTTGAACTCTATTAGGCTTTGAGAATTATATTGATAGCTCTGAAAATTAACTTTCTTTTCTTTTCTTTTCTTTTTTTTTTTAAAGGAAAGAAGAAAGGGCATTCCTGGACAAGACAAAGAAGGCAACAGCAGGGAAAGACATGTCGAAGAGGTAAGCAGGCAAAGTGAAGGAGTCACACCGTTGGAGTTGAGGAAGGCGCTACTTCTTGTACCTTGTGGCCTGCAGTGTCACCTTTGGGTGCTGGCAATTTCACAGTTACTATGTCAGGTAGAATATAGGCTAAAATGCTGTAACAGAGAGGCCTGAAAGTGCAGAGGCTTCAAATGGTTTCTTTCTCATACAGGTAATTAATTGTCCAGAGCTAAATGATCTGGGGATAATAGGGAGACACTGCCATCCTCAGTACAGTGCATATCTTCTTTACTAGGTCAGGGAATTCTTGTTAATTTAAAAAGATGTGCCAAAGAAGGCTATATGAAGAAAGTGGACTATATGTGTATGTGTGTGTGTACACGTAGTAAAAAATATACCTTTAAGCATATATATATATATATATATATATATATTTGTGCAAATGTTTTTATATATGTATAAATATTTATTTATACATATTTATCAATTTGTATAGAGGAACATAGATATAGACATAGCTATATAGAAAAATCAATGGCAGTTCATCCATAAAAATATATTTGGTGGTTACATTTGGTCATCAAAATATAGGTGATATTTATATTTTTATTTGTGTTTTGTAGACATATATGCACATATTAAAAATGGGAACACATTCAACTGTTGTAATAAAAAAGCATTATTTAAATAGTAACATATACAAAGAGAAAGCCTAGGAGGATATTTTTGATCAAGTTAAATATGGATATATATAAAATGTCTCCTGAAATTTGTTTATTTTAGTAGTGATTTAAGAAATTCTTTTCTTTCTGAAACAATAATGGTGAGACCTCATTTTCATATCTTTGAAAATTCTGAATCAGTTGATCTATATAAGATTTCAGAGTCCAATTTTAAAACTTCACCAATTTGCATACCTTATGCTCTTGCCAATTTACATGACTGCCCTGTTAGTGAATTTACATAATTTCTTTTGGGAAAACGAAAGTGGTTGCATCTATTTTAAGAGTGGTTATTTTCAAAATATCAAATATTAGGATTTTAATCATGGTCACATTTTTATTTAGGCCTAGATGTATATAGATAAATTCTGAACTGTTTTTCTCTAAAATACAATGAAATTTTATATGTAATTTAAAAGTTGTCCTTCCTAAAAGTAGAGGGCATTCTTGACACCAGCATGAGATTCCCTTGTTGTCTGAGTGTAGAGGAGAGGTAGTCTCACGTGTCAGCTGCAGTTCTGTGCAACATGATTTGCCCTGTCTATCCCCAACTAGTAGCAAAGCTGTTGGCCAGTTGGTCTTGAGTAGAAAGATGAGAATGAGTCTGCAGGATCCTGCGAACATTAGGCAAGAGATAAATTTTGTGCTACTTCCACTTTGCAATACATGTGGGTCAATACAAATGTTGTTAACATTTTGAGGAACAACAATGCTCCTGAACATTTTACTAGTCAAGTTTACCAGCCAATTTGAGAACCATGAAATCTAGAAAGGCAGCCTACGTGGAGCTGTGATGGTCAATTGTTTGCATTTATATCATAGCTCTTATATGCCCAAGACTTACAGTTTTTTTCCTCTGAGTTTTATCTGCTTTTCATGGAAAGTTCTTTACCTTATGTTACTGGTTTATTAAAATGGCTGGACTTGGTAATTGTAATCAGAAAGAAAGTTCATTCTCTCACTGACCTCTCAAATCTACTCTGTAGATGAGTTTTTCCAATCTTGGGCAAGCCTGGTTGCTTTTCTGTTCTCCAGTAGTTGAGAGTCCTTTTGGTCTAGTAGCAAAACTTCAATATTTTTTTTAATTCAAAGCAGCACCACTTCTTCAGCCTGGGCAAGCCTTGGTCTGGGTCACCTGCTGTGGGGAGGTGGAAGGGTCAAGCTCTTCTCTCATTCTCTCTTGGCTCTGTCCCCACTCATGAGCTGTTGGGTTGGGTCCATCTGCAATGGGGAGGTGGAAGGGAGAGGAGAGATGAGTGTGGAAGTATCTCAGCTGATGGGCACAGCTGTGAGGTGACATGGGCTATGGATGGTGCACAATCAGTAGCTCTTTCGTGTGCTCTAGTCTGTGTTTTTAGTGAGAAGTCCATTTCCCTAATTGCTTCATGTAGCTCTACTAACTGTTGAGAAATGTATATGATGTGGCCTGTTTTCAAAATGTGTCAGGGACCAAAAGAAGATAATCTGACTAACCAGTTACTCGGTAACAGATATAAACCAGAATCCAGGGGCCCTGGGTCCAGTGCTGCGGCCTCCACTGAACTGATCATTTTCACACTGGACATAATCTGTTCCATATAAAGGGTATATATAAGCCACACATTATTTAGCTGACTCTTCTGTTACACAGAGAGTCATAGGCTGCATACTACTGGTGACCCAGAGTGCTGGTCAGTCAAAATCTTTCTCTTGTCTCGCTGGACTTGTGCCAGTCACTTAACCACATCTGTAAAGCAAGAGGGTGAAGTAGGCCAAACATCCTTCTCAGGACCTCCTAGTACTAACAGTCTATCTATCTCAAAACTAGAACATGGACAGGCCCTCTACCTCCCATCAAGGCTCTAAAACATGGCTGAAAAGGCAGGGTCAGGTACACATCATTCCTGAGTTAGTTCACTTTGAAGACATTTCACTCTTTAGTGGATCAGTTAGGTAGCTCCACCCCCCATCCCAACCATGCAATTTGCAGACTGTTCTAGAGCTTCCTCAGCTTTCCTTTCAGCTTTAGAGAAAGCTGATGTGGAGGAGAAAGGAGACAAACCATCGGCACAGATAGCAGGCAGACACCATCCCCATCAGGTCACCCCATCAGCATCTTCTCTTCTCCTGAGTCAGGGCTCACACAGGAAGAGGCAAGAACTGTCTCAGATTTGGTCTCCAGCGACCTAAGTGCAGGGAAATAGCGCAGCTGGAGAGCTCCTGCTACCAGGACAGCAGCTGTGTGTTCCCCTGTCACGTAAGAGTCAGGGGGTTGACTGCATGGGGGCTAAGACAGCTGTATTGTCACCTGGTGTCTCTGCTAAAGCATCCTGACTGTGGGGTTTGAGAGGTAAAATCGAGGTAGACATTCTGTCGTCTTATATCAAAAATGCCACTGAAGGAAGGACTCTGAAATTCTGGAGATTTGTGGAATAAAGTTTCCTAAGTACCCTTATGATTTCATAGAAACAACCTCAACATGGGAGGAAGTTGGACTCTGTTGTGCAACAGAGAAATGAGACAGAATGAAGAATCTTCTCTTTCAGGGCCAGGTAGGAACAGAGGTGAAAGAGTGAATTTCCACTCTGCAGTACTTCCTGTGACCTGCAGATGGACAAAAGGGATGTTATATAAGAAGAAATTGGAAAAAGGTGGGTGTCATGGTCTAATTTGCAACTCTTATGTGAAGGAATGGCAAGATGTCCAGAATTACCCACTGTGAATTGCACATCCTTCAAGGGACTGAGGCTGCATTTTGGCTTGAGAAATGAGGAAGGGGTCCCCAAGATGATATTTTCACACTGTAAGAAACCGTATATGTTAGATATTCACTACTGTTTTGAAGTGACCATGGAAATGCCCAAAGAACATGATAAGTGAATCAGAAATAAACAGGGAGAGGCCCTCAGCCTCCACCTTCATACCCTTTCTCCTTTCTGGATGCTTATTACCAGGACAGGTTATTAGATGTAGTGAGATCATCACAGAATTTAGAATTAGAAATCTTCAGTCTCCAGACTCAGCTCTGCGGAAAGTGACTGATCCATCTGGGTGCAAAAGGTACTTCTCTTGACTCTGAAATTCCTCATCTAAAAAAAAGAAATGATTAGAGCTCGCTTTGGCAGCACATATACTAAAATTGGAATGTGACAGAGAAGATTAGCATGGCCCCTGTGCAAGGATGACACGCAAATTTGTGAAGCGTTCCGTATTTAAAAAAAGAAAGAAAGGATTAAAATATGCCTCATGGGATAGCTGGAAGGAATTTACATAATTGATGTGTAATATTTAAACAGTTTTCCTGAGGTATATTCACAAATAATATAATTCACCATGTGGAGTGCACAAGTCACTGCTGAGCTTTGTATATTCATAGGGTTGTGAATTTACAGTCTAATTTTAAAATATTTTTGTCCCCTACTAAAGGAAACCCCGTGTCTCACAGTACTCACCCCATTGCCTAGCCCTAAGCCACCACTAATCTATTTTCAAGTCTGTAAATTGGCCTAACCTAGGTATTTTATGTAAATGGAACCATATGAATCCTTTTGTGACTGGTTCTTTCACTTAACATGATGTTTTCAAGGTTTGTCCATGTAATAGTATGTGTTAGTTCTTCATTCCTCTATTGTCAAATATTTCATGATATTAGTATACCATATTTTGTTGGTCCCTTCATCAGTTTGGGTTGTTTTTACTCTTTCAGATTATGAATAATGCTTTTTCTGAACAGTTGTGTGCAAGTTTTTGTGTGGACATGTTTCTAATTGATTTGGTTATATACCCAGGAGAAAATTTCTTGGTCATATGGTAATTTTGTGTTTAACTTAAATTGAGAAAACACCAAAATATGTGGCTGCACTATTTTATATTCCTACCAACAATGTATGAGGGCTCCAATTTCTCCCTCTCCTGGCCAACTCTTAACATTGTCTGACATATTGAACTGTGGCCATACTAGTGGGTATGAAATGATAGCTCAATATGGTTTTGATATGCCTTTCTCTAATGATTAATGTTTATCATATGATGATCTTTTATATATAACTTAAATTTTCCAGTGGATACATTTCACAATTATTTTTATTATTGGCTGTTGGTAAATTCAGAGATGAAGAAAATCCCTGCTAAGTACTGAGATTAAACTGGATGAAACATGTTGTAACAGAGGACACAGAGGTTGCCATGGTGCCATTCTGAGCTGCAGGGCCCCCCACCTGAGATCTGAGTCAAATGTGAAGTTCTACCTCCACGTTGCCCCAGGGCCACCAGAGAGTCTGGCCTGTTCTTGCTCCAGAATTCAGTAGCAAACTGATATTCTCTCATTGTTCAGAAAGAGAGGATTCCTTATAGGTGATATTGGAATACTTTTATAATGTTGATTTTGATACTAATGATCACTTTTGCTTATTGTTGCATGAAGGTCAAAGAAATGTGTGCACAAAGCAGGAGGGGTTGGGGGATTGTAATGTCTAAGAGGGGATCTTGTGATCTTGAGCCCAAAATGGGAGTTACCCATCTCCAGACCCAATGTGGTGAGAGGCCAATGTCTGACCTGTGAGGATAGAAGGCCAAAGGTCAACTTACCCTGGTCTTACAGGAGCCATGAAAAGGTGCATACGGGGTGAGGATGGAAACTGGTTCACTCCCAGAGAATTTGAAATCAAAGGAGGTTGTGCAAGATGGAAAGACTGGAGAAGGAGTTTGTGCTGTAGCGGGAGATCCCTACGATGGTTGATAGAGGTATTACAGTGATGGGAGGGTTGGATGTGACTTCCCTGGTTGTGCCCTAAGTAAGGTTGCTATTTGCTCACCCAATATCTGCTAATTTAGGCCAGAGCCCTGAGGCCTCTGACTTCATTCTTTTCCCAAGAAGAGGTGCCCCCACCAACATATCCTAGTACAAGGCAGCACATTCCATGTGTCACAGGGGCTCTGTCAGGGCAGATGAAGGAGCTGAAGGAGGGAAAGGTCATTCTGACTCAGGTGCCTGAAGGCACTGTATGTGCTGAAGGACAGACGACAGTCTGCAGTCAAACAAGGGGTCAGAAGATACTCCAGAGGAAGAATGGTGTAAAATTCAGAACCACAGCTAATGTGATCCCATGGATTTGGGTAGATGGATTGTGTGTGATACAGCATAATCCATCCATGAGGGTTGCTTGCAGAGAGATTTAATGCCAGCCAAGGGAGTTTAAACTCATAACATAGACAGGGCAGGACCAATGAGTCTCTGGCAGTGTGAAGTGACATATTAGAACAGTCTCTGAGACAACAGTATCTGGGGCCTTAAAATGACTGCACTGTCATTCAGCCCAAGAAACCTTTATAGTCAACCTTCAATGCTCAGCTCACTTGTCACTCCTATCAGAATATTCCTCTGACTGACCTAGCCTGGCCATCCCTTCCCTGGGCCCCCTGAACCCACTCTTTAGTCCCTTCTTGCACTATTTTATTCTTATCCTTCCATGCATTCCCTTTGTCTCTCTAGACCCCTGTAGGGTTTGTCCTACAGGTGCCCAGCATTGTCCAGAGTATCTGACACCCTATAGGTGTGGGACACATGTGTGAGGGTTGAAAAGCCCTGGTGTGAAGATGCAGGCATGAGTGGCCCTGGTAGGAATGGAAAAGAGGGGAGAGATGTCAAAGAGATTGCAAAGGAAAACCTCTGAAAACTGAGGAAAAGGGCACAAGAGCAAGGAAATAAGTTCTAAGGATGACCCTCTTGGTACAATTGATGAATGCTAGAAGTAAAAGTGAGGAGAGAGGGATGGTATCTCATTTAGACACCTGGACTTTGGGCAGACAGTAGGACATTTGAGTGGAAATATTCATGAGGAGGTTAGAAATGCTGGCCGCAGGCAGCAGGAACACAAGCTTAACATGTACTTGGATATTTTTATGTTTTTAGAAAGGATTTGTACGTGATCCTCCAAAGCTACGTGGAAGGAAAAAAAAGGTAATAATTACATAACTTTCTACAATTTCTCGTTGCATAACTGATTTTACACATACAGTATATTATTTTATGGTTTCTCAATTGGACAATTATAATTAAGTATCCTTGTTTTGGCATGTGCCTTCAGAGTTGCTACTTTGAACATTATGTTGTATGCAAAGTCTTTTATGAATAGCAAGTGATTTAAGGTAGAGATGGGAAGGAGGTATCAAAACAGATCTCATATGTGAGTTTAGCTATAGATACAGATGTTGTAAGGATGCCAAAGCTGTAAAAACAAATGTAATTATGGAATACATAAAAACATTTAAAAATAAAGTTGCAGGGTCATCTTCAACTTAAACCTAGAGATTTTAAAATCAAGGTTACTACTTTCTCACTGTATGGAAATCAGATAGAGTTGTTTGCTTACTATCACCAAGATGAACCCTGTCTAGTAGATAGTCTATCTTGGGACTGATATGAAACCATATGCTTCTTCATAAAATAGGCAGCCAAAAACATGTTTCTTTTCTAATATTCTATATCCCCTTCCACCTTCCAATAAAATATGCATAGAGATATACAGAATTTTTTTCAGGGGGAAATTATTTGCCCTTCTTGAGGATGCTGCTATCCATGTATATAGGAGGGCCTGACCTGGAAAACTGTTTACTTGGACACTGCCCCTTTGGCTCCAGCAGAAGAGCTGGGCAGACCTCCTTTCCATCAGCAAAAGTGGTTTTTCCCTCTGTGGAAAAGGCTATGGAAGCAACAAAGAAATATAGAACGTAGCCCTGGCTGGTGTGGCTCAGTGGATTGGTGTTGGCCTGCAAATCCAAAGGTCACTGGTTCAATTCCCCAGTCAGGTGACATAACCAGGTCTCCAGCCAGGTCCTTAGGTGGAGGCAGGTGACAGGCAATCATACATCAATACTTCTCTCCCTTTCTTCTTGTCTCCCTGCCCTTCTCTCTGAAAATAATGAATAAAATCTCTCTCTCTCTCTCTCTCTCTCTCTCTCTCTCTCTCTCTCTCAATATATATATTATATATATATAATACAATGTAGATTGAGGACAAAGTGATGGCTTTTCCAAGGTTGTGTGTGAGTGAAAACTTGAGGTAGTGGGGCAGGAAAGAAATACCATTCTTATACACTTCAGCAAGAAATGGCCATCCAACACATTCTTAGAAGCATCCTAAGATACATCATGTATAGCTGGTTGATGGGATTTCATCTTCCACTGGGGATGTGAGGTCCAGGCCTGTACATTGTTTGATGTTCTAGGTGGTTTACACTATCAGTTCTGGAGACAGTTCATTCACTGAATTTTCTAATTGGAAACCACTGTTAGACTTATGAAGCGAGTATATTCAAGACCAGCATCTGAACCATTCCTTAAGTGTCAGGAGCTACTCAACTGAAGTACCCAAGTGAGCCAGCAATGTCCTAACACTAGGGTCTACCCTTACTTATGAGTCAAATACTTTTCAGCAACAAGCTGCAGTTGCCTCTGTAGTTTGTGCCTCTTTCATCAAGAACAGAAGCTCCCAAAGTTGGCAGATCCCAGGACCTGTAGTCACCTCTGTGGGTCCTCTGTCTCCCAGAACCTCTCTTGCTGATAAAGCTTGTTGCCTTCTGGAAACTTCAGTGTCACTATCAGCAGCACATGACAACTTCCCAGCTCCCAAAAAGTGCCATTTATATCTTTCAGTGACCAGCTTCTGTTTTGTGAAGTAATATGGCCCTCAAGTGTAATAGTTTGTTGTACGCTAATGTTTACTTAAGAAATAGCCAGTAATCTCTTTTTCAAAGTGAAAAAACCTTCATTCATTCACTTGTTGAATATAAAATTGTTGAGTTCATATTAAATTCCCAATATCTATTAAAGAAGATTCAAATAATGTCTTTGACCTCAAGAATTTTTCAGCTTTATTGCTGACTATGGAAGAATAGCTAATGAGTAGGTCTGGGGGAATCTAGGCCATACAAAGGTGGGGGATGGTTGGCCACCTCTCGGGTGATGGTCCAGTGGATCACACTTGTCTGTGACCTCTCTGCCCTGAACTGGAGTGAGGCTGAGACTGTCTGAATCCAGAAGGGAAGTCATTCTACTGAATATGCACAAGTGATGTAAGTCTAGTGAGTGGTAGTCAGTTACCTCTGATATGTCATCCAGCAGACATCCTGGAATTTGAAAGGATAGGAGAGGAGGGTGACATTCTGAAAGAAGAGCTGCAACACTGGAGTACTTGAACATACTTTATCTTTGAAACTATGCCCTAGAAGAGCTTCAGAGGCTGTTGGAATTCTTCTCTGGGACACTTGAATGGATTCCAGGAATCTGGGTTCTGTGGTTGCTGGAGACTGGTGATGATGTGTCCTCAGCTGATACTCATTGTGGCTACTCTGATAGGATATAGGGAAGGATGCCTGAGGACACCTCAAAGTAGAAGAAGAACCAGGAGACTTCCTCCAATTCCATCTGTGACAGCAGAGCCCCTCTCTCTGCATGACTTCTATAGATAAATAGGTCCATAAAAAAATTGATGAAATAATGGATAGACTTTGAATTGAATCCCTCAAAAGATAACTGCCTAGATAAGTGATGGATGAAAACATTCCATTCATTATTGTCATTCAATCTTTCTCTCTCTCTCTTTTTTTTTTTTTTTAGTGCATAACGTTGAAGCCTCACAATATCTTAGCTGACCTGTATGTAAGTACTCACTGCTCTCTGTGGCCCCAATAGAGTCCATCTAGTCCCTTTTCCTTGGTATATCATCTGTGTCATTGCCACCTTTCCCTGAAGTGTGGTCACACTCAGAACATGTTGTTGTGTGTGGAGGTAAAAACAGCAGATACACCCATGTCAGATAGATGATTCTGGAGTTGGGTGTCTCAGCATGAAAGCATCCTTTCCTTTGTTTGATGGAAACCTTCTTGTTTTTCCATCATTATGGGAGACAGAGCTCTTGACCCCTGGGGTCTCTAGGGATGGGACTTGACATAAAATTAAGTAGGGCCAGCCTTGCAGATTGGAGAGATGGTGCAAATTTGAGAGGATGGCAGCATTTTAAAGCAGGCAGTAGGGAAGGAAGGAAATTACCAAATATTCACTCCACAGTGCAGATCTAAGATGGTTTTATGCTTCAAGCAATAGGAACTGGCCAGGCCAAGCAGGCAAATTCAGTATGTACATCTTGTCATGAGTCCTGCTGAGAAATGTATACAGGGCAGGTGGGTCCTTTATAGAGGCCCTGTATCCAACCTCAAGAGAGCCATCAAGATGCTGAGCTGTAGGTTTGGAATAAAGCCATCACCACTTAGCCAATCATGGGCATTTTTACTCAAACTGATACCGCATAGCAGCCTATTTTAAGGTCTGCCAAAGTTATGAAAGATTCCACTCTCTAAGCTAAATCACACATTGATTTCTTTCATTGTGACAAGATGATGCGTATTTTAAGCAGAGTTACCTTTGCACAACTCCAGGGGGCAGCACTACATAGGATGTGAAGTAGTAATATTGATAATGTGACATCCACAGAAGAGAGGGAGTCAAATAGTTTTATATATACTTGACCTGCAAAACAATCCCCCAACAGGATTTAGATCTTATCCCCATTGATTTTGACCTTCAGCTAACTGAAGGGGTTTCAATCACCTCTACAGCCCTGAAGTCCAATGTTTGTGTGGCTTTATTTGGATGGATATAGATATAGAAGGCCAGGTCTCACTGCCCAGGGCCAAAGGAGGAGATGGCAAGAGTACTTGCAATCGTGTTAGTATCTTTTCTGGAATAGACACTACAGGTCAATTCAACATTGACATATAATATTCCCCTGCCTTACTAGCCAGACTGCTCAGGCTAGAATCTCAACTTAGGTTGCACCCTGGAGCCTTCTCAAGACCTAGGTTACCCCCTAGAGAAAATCTGATTTAATCACTCTGTGCTATGATTTGTACAGTAGGATTATTTATTTAAAAGTCCCCAGATGACTCCATTATACAAAATTACCCACTTTATGACTCAAAGAAGAACACCAATGCCTGTGCCCCACCCAGACCCATTGATTCAGAACCTCTGGTGTTGGGACCCTGATGTTAATATCTTATACGCTCTCCTTGGAAGATTCTAGTGTATTGCAGGGCAAAGAGCCAGAGAGACACACCTATAAAGATGATTATATATGCAAGGTTCTTAAACATTGGTTATGGTTGTCATTTCTTGTTGTTTTTGGAGAAAGAGATCACTGCTTTTAGAAAACAATGCTGATAATCCGTGAGTTCTGCCCTGATAGGAATATGGCCTAGGCCTTCCTGCTGGAGCATCTCGGTGCCCTTGGGGATGTGTGTCAGGAACCCCCAGTCGGAACACTGAATGGGAGCTCATGGCAAGATATTCCTTGGGGCTACACTCCCAGATATATGACTATTTTTAATAACAAAAGAAATGGCCAGAATCCCAATTCAGCCAACCCAAGTATTTTCACCCCAGAACCCAGAAAATGACTCAAAATAATAGGGAGTGTCTTTTCATCTTTAATTACTTTCCAAACTGAAAGTCTTTTCCATCTTAGCGAATTCTGAATACATTACCCATTTCCACCGTCCACCCCATATATTACGTCATTGTGGTGCAGGCAAATGGGCTTCACACTATTGCAGGAACTTATTTTATCTGCATGATAATAATATTATTCAGATTCCCATGAAATCACCTCCTTATTTTGTTGCCTGTCTTACTGTGTTAGAATCTCTGGTTTTGTAGAAAAACTTCTCTGGAATGGTCACACCAGCCACTCCTGACCTTTACTGCAGACCAGGAATCCTTCTTCCAAAACCTCCACTCCATGCTGTCCCTTCACAGCTCAGGAGAAACACATAGGCGTCCGTGCAGGTCCCACAAAGGCCATGCGTCCTAGATTCCCACAGCGCATGGGGATGTGGATGTTGTTTTCCTTTCTAGCTGAAAAATTCCGATATATGTGAGATCTGCCTGGATGGAGGAAAGCTCTTCTGCTGTGATACTTGTTCCAGATCCTTCCATGAGTACTGTCACCTCCCATCTGTGGAAACTGAGAGGTTTGTGATTTGCAGCCCCTCTCCTCTCATAGATGCTTCCTCCTGCCATGTGCACACCCCCTGCAAGGTTCCTCTTGGTGTCCTGATGGGGACTCAGTGGGGTGGGAGGTACAGGGTTCACTGGTTAGGGTTGGGAGCTGTTGAGAGATGTTGGCAGCAGCAGGGTAATATCCTCCTCTCTCCCCTGGGAGGCTGGGTCCTTTGCCTTCATACCACTTGTGTCCTCTCCAGACTACCATTTATGGGAGTGGAAGTGCCAGTTGCTGGTATTCTGTGCTTAGTTAGAAAAAAACAGAAAATATGTCCTGGTGTCCTCATTTTGTTATATTTCCAACTGGCTGATGAAGGCCTAAGGTCCCTATGGGTTGATGTCGTATCTGTGACACTCAGGCCTGGCGGGCAGGGCTCCCTGTGCTACCAGCAGCCAGAAAGGGCAAGGAGAGCCACCCCCAACCCCTCTCTTTACCTGACACTGCCCTCCACCCACTCACTCCCTGCTCATGACTAGCAGGTCATTAGCTCAGGCGGCTCCTGGGAGTCCTAGAGTCGTTGGGTGGTGTCCCCTTCTCTCCCCTCGTGCCTATCAGCCCCTGCTGAGAGGAGAGGGTGGCCACTGTAGGAACAGCAGCGGGGTCTGGGCTTTGTCCTGCTCACTGTGCTGGCCTCTCAGGAGCCCGTGGAGCTGCACCTTCTGCAGGATTGAGGAACTTCCAGGAGGTCGGCCGAGTCTCAAGGAATCGGAGGTCCTGGCGAAGCCGATGGGGCCTGAGGAGCAGCTGGTAAGTCAGAGTCCAACTGTTCTGCTCATTTGCGAGATGTCCCTCAGTCCCAGGCTCGGGGGTGGGGGGCTGCTCCTCTGGTCACTCCTCAGTCATGCCTCACCCACGCCGGAAACTCCCGGAACCTGTTGGCAGGGGAAAAATCATTCATCACATGATTCTTTCCTAGAGCAAAAGCTGTCAGGGGAAACTTCCGGAAGACTGGTGTGGCATGCCTGCACATACATGGGCTCATTCCCTACAACTTGCTCTTCATTCACAGCTGTTTTCTTTTGTAGAAATGTGAGTTCCTCCTCTTGAAAGTCTACCGCCATTCGGAGAGCTCGTTTTTTGCGAAGATTCCATATTATTATTACGTGAGTAACAACAAACCATGAACACAGGCCACCATGACTCGGCCTGACCTTGACACAGGCACTGGTGGGGTTTGTGATCTGAACCCCCAGGAGGGAGAACATAAGTTGCCCCCCCTCCCCTCTTCACCTTACGTTTCTGCTGGATTTGGTAGGAACCCACAGAAGGCCACCACGGCACCGTGTCAGGAATTCTCTCAGTGGTATTTTCTCCCTCCAGATTCGAGAAGTTTCGCAAACCCTAAAGGAACCCATGTGGTTGGACAAAATCAGAAAGACACTGAGTGAGCAGGGTTACCCCCACGTGGAAGGGTTTGTGCAGGACATGCGCCTCATCTTTCAGAACCACAGGGCAACGTACAAGGTCAGTGGCTGTCCTGCTGTTTCATTTTCTTCCCCTTGTGCCACCCTGCTCTCTGTTTCCTAGTGCTGGGAAGTTTTAGTTTCCCTCCTCTTTTAGGATGAGCCTGTAGGAGCAAGAGTGCAGGAAGTGGGGAACTTTTAAAACGCAGGATTTAAGCTCACTGGAAAGAGTAACAATGAGCCCGGAGGTGTCTCTGCAGCCAGAACCCCAGGCCCCTGAGAGCGCGTTCCCCTCGGAAAAGGCAACAGGTGCCCACTGAGGACAGTCACGTCCTCCCTGCTCCAAACCTAAGGAGAAGATTGCAACCACGTTAGTCATGTTGTTCCTCTGTCTCTCCCCAAATATTCTCAACCAGCCCTCTCAGAAATCCCAAACTGCAGAGTTATTTGAATGTGAATGGACCGTATAATTAACAGGGGCCACCAGAGGGGAATAGAAGTGGCAGAATGAAAGGAAGGTCTCTGGTTGCACTTAATATTTGATTGTTATGAAGAACATGTATTAGTCTCCTGTCACTAAAATAAACAACCCAAACCAATAAGTAAGATAATAGAATAAACAAGGATTAAAAAATAAAGAAACAGCTGCGGAAACTTCACAAAACAAGAAAAATAAACAGCTTCTACATATGGTTATCACTTCCCATTTCTGTCTAGTTACCACAAATTAACTACACTTAGGACACAGAGGTTACTCTAAGCTGTGTGAGTTTTCGTTTCGGTTTGTTTTGTTTTTATCATAACCTGGTTAATGCAATACAGGTGTTTAAGGCCATTGTTCCTAAATGCAATGTTTCTGAACACAGAATGAGTGGCATTACTTTTGTTCTTATCTATCTTTTTTCCCTCCCAGTACAATGACTTTGGCTTAATGGGCCTTCGGTTGGAAGAAAAATTTGAGAAGACTTTCAAGGAAGTGTTTGCTATTCAGGAAACAGATGAGAGCAGTTCGCAGGTATAGCGGAAGCTGTGGGTGCCCTGGAAGACCCCCTTTGAGGGCGGCTTCTTATCTCCAGCTGCTGGGAGAGTTGTCGACCAATCCACTCAAGTGGCAGAAAGCCTGCTCCCCACTGGCGTCAGGCTGGAGCTGGTCCCAGGCGTGACGCATCCTTACTTAGCTTTGCCTCCAGACAATCCTGCTTCCCTCACCCCTCCCCTACTTGAGAGAATTTCCATAATAAATCATTTGCTGAAGGGACCTCATCTCAGACTCTTCATCTGGGGATACAACATAAGTGGTCCAGCAAGCAGGCCCCAAGGATGAAGTTCATGAGTTAGACCACTGTCTAGCTGACTAGTGGTCTAGTGACAGGCAGAATATTGATAATCCCTGGGTGTTAGAACACATTGACACATTGGTAAAACTTCTACCTGCAGGAAACTGGAAGAGGAGAAGGGGAAGAGGTATCCTATCTGGTACAATTCTCTGGCATTTCAAGAGAGAGAAATAGTAACTATAAGAACTGTGATTTGGTGGCTGTTGCTAAGTGTGACAAATATGTTGAAAAGAATACGTGACAGGCATAAATCTATTAATCACCACCTAAAGCAGAGATGCTCATACCTGCAGCTGGAAGGCAGAGAGTAGAAAGGCCTAAAACAGGTTCTAATGTTAAGAATGGCAGAACTTTAGAGAAGTCAGAATTCTAGGCTCAGTTGGGCCTCTTGTGCCAATGTGAAGACCCTGGTACAGAAGGCGTGAGCCCTGAAGTTCAGAATGGGGATTTCTAGGTAGTTGTACATGAGCCCTGAATTCCAGGCCCCCCGCACCCACTGGCCTACAGAGGAGCCTCCTGCCCTTTACTGGAAGACAGACCCCCTACCCAGTCCCCCACCTTGCTTGAATAAAGTTATGCAGAGTCCTCTCAGCATGACTCCATCAGCAGGTCCTGGTTGGGGCAGCTAGGTGAGTGGAGGGTTTCTATTCCAATGGAACTCCTGGCTGACCAACATATACCAGCAGGTGCCAGGAGATTGAGTCTGGGAGTGGATTCTGGATGAAGAGAGGGGAATATGAAACTGGAAAGGAAAATTGTCCATATAGGTGCACTCTCCTGTACCAGAGAGTTTAATTAGCCGGCAAAGGACCAATGTGATGATTTTATTATGCTCTGGGGTGGCTCCTAGAGGCTTGCTGGAAGGCAAAGAGCACACTAAGAAGAAGTGGAAGTAGATGCCCCGGTCAACTATGGAAAAGGGGGATCCAAAGTCCTAGGAAAGATGGCTTGGCTCCAATCTCTACCATGGAAAAACCATCCATTGCATGACCTTGTCCTCAGGAAGCCTCAGAGATGCTAAATGAACAAAAGAACAGGAGCCCACTGCTGAGGGGGTACCAGCAGCCTCGAGATACTCCACAGGGCTATTGTCCAGAGGTTAAAATAATGTAGAAATAGCAAATAAAATAATTACGTTTAAGAATAATAGAAGCAAGTGGCAGAATTTAACTTTCAGAGCTACAAAGGATGACAGGTGAGAATAACACCTTTGGGTGGCATGTGGGGGACCCCACCCCGCAATAAAACCCTCCAGTGCCTTGGATGAAGCAAAACCATCCCAAATTGCTCTGGGGAAGATCTGACCAGTGGCTCAAGGCCAAAGGCCCAGTTCTTTGTTCCCAAAGGTCTTGTTTTTTGTTTTTTTTTTAAATTTAATTTTATTGTTGTTTATTACATCCATCCCCTTTCCAAAGGTCTTTTATTGAAAGGGGTAAACTTGGAGGCATGTAGCTTGTCAATCAATGCTAATTACAGGGACGTGAAAAACAAGTGAAGGGGCAGGGAGATCTCACTCAGGTCAGGACGTGCATTCAAATTTAAACCACTTGCCCAGTTGATACAACAAAGGATCAGGCTAGGCTTCGTAGTAAATAAAGTATTTCCCCATGACCTAGTTCCCTTCCCCGCCGGGTTTTACATGGAAACATGTATGCACCCAGCATTCCCAGCCTTACGGTTGGGACTTCCAGGTTAAGGCTGGCCCACTTGGCACTCCAAGTTCCCATGCTTTTTCCCAGGTGGGCCCCAACAGTGGCGGGTGGCCGAGGGATATCTATAGATAGCTAATTGGACATGGTTTTGTTAAGGCAAGACAGAGAAATAGCCACAAGAATATTTCTTTATATATCATCAACATGAAGTAAAAATAGATGATTAGCTGGCTGAGGCCAGTTACCCCAATAAAAAGTCAAGATGTTATGTTGAGTTTCTAGAACTGCGCAAAGTTTTGGACCTAGAACCTGAGGACAAAATGGGCAAATGTATGTAGCAGCGATTCCCTGAGTTCGTCACTGAGAAGACCTATGGCTGTTTATTCAAGTAACCAAATACCAGACCCCGCCCCACCCCCCAAATAAAGAAAAGAATACAGCCAACTAGTAAGGTCTATTAATACATCATCTGAGCAGACCCT
This sequence comes from Noctilio leporinus, assembly GCA_004026585.1. Taxonomy (NCBI): domain Eukaryota; kingdom Metazoa; phylum Chordata; class Mammalia; order Chiroptera; family Noctilionidae; genus Noctilio; species Noctilio leporinus. The sequence goes on from PVIW01000984.1 coordinate 207,142, forward strand.
AATACCTACATGACCCCTGTTAGTAAAGTGTGTGGGGGTAAGGTAATGTTCATTTACCTCCCTCAGTCCATGGGGCCACTTAGCAGCCATTTCCCCAGATTCTGAATGTATTGTATAATTAGGACTCAAATAGTCATTAACTAAACAGGGTCTTTTTTTAAAATTGTGTTTATTCTTTTTTTTTTTCTTAAGATTGTATTTATTATTTTCAGAGCGAGGGGAAGGAAGAGAGGCACAGAGAGATACAGCCATCAACGTATGGTTGCTTTTCACCTGCCTCCAGCTGCAGACCTGGCTGGAGACCTGGCTTGCAACCTGGTTATGTGCCCTGGTTGGGAATTGAACCAGTGACCTTTGGGTTCGCAGGCCGGTGCCTATCCACTGTGCCAGCAGCCGGGGCCCAAACAGGTTCTTTAACTTAGCATGCATTAACCCACCAAACAGTCATGGCTATTTTAGGAAAGGCCAAGCAGAAGGCCCTGAAAATAAAGTTTTTAGTGCTAAAAACTTTAGCACTAAGTTTGAAAACAATATCATATTCATGGTGAAGGAGAGAATGACAGAGATTAGTGCCACCTTCAAATATTGAAATAGGCAGGGGCAGTAATCCTCATTATATCTCCATTTAATTCAGCAGCAGTCTGGCCTGTGGAAAAGCCAGGTGATTCATGGATGTTAGGTGACTAATAGAAACTGATGCAAGAGTGGCGCTTATGGCGACCAGCACTTAGACCTTGGTGGACGGCATTCCTGCTTGTAGTGGTGCCGAAGCAGCTGTCCCAGGTGGTGGCTCTGCTCTTCTGCAGAGCTGAGCCAGTGACCCCATATGCCCAGGAAGCTTGGTTGACAGTTCAGCCTGATTTGTGTCCTCAGTCAGGTTACACCAACTATGGAACCGATTCTACTACCCCACCCAGGTGGTAAAGCAATCTTCTAACTCTGCCCATCTACTGAAAGTAGCTCTCGGTCCTGGCCATTCAGAACGTCAGGCCAGGGAATCCGAAAGCCAAAGGAACAAGCCTATTTTACTGATGAGACACAGAGCCCAGCCCATAGCCCCACGCAACAGCAGAGCCCAGACTAGGTTCCTTTCCAATTGCCAAGACAACCTGTGGTCTCATCCTTGCAGCAGCCTAGCTGGTGGGCTCACTCAAGCACAGAGCTTTGCCTGGGCCCCACCCACTGACGGAGGCTGGAAGACAACCTTGCTCAACACTGAGTGGGCTCTAGCCCCACCAACGGCAGCATACAGCTGATACCCATCCCAGCCAGAGTGTGGCCGAGAGCCGCGCAGAACATCGGAGCACAGCCAGTGGCCTGATTGCTAGCCAGCCTGTGGCCCTTCCTAATTCAGGGAACAGGCTGCTGCTCTTCCTCGTAACAGACCACAGTGTAAGGTCAGTCCTGCCGGGGGCCCCTCCTACGCATGGGGTCCAGCCTATGTTAAAATCCGGCTGAGGAGCCCAGCCTGAAACTTCAGCAGAACAGGAGCTTGTTGCAGGGACCACCTGTACTATTCATAGAGCCTAACCAGTGGCCCCGCCAGGGCAGCCTCACCAGACCAGAGGTTACTGCAGAGCCAAGCTTGGGGGCCCCTCTGAATGCAGCGCACAGCTCTACACCCTTGGGGAGCTCAGCCAGCATCCACCCCTCAACCTTCGGGCATGGAAGTTGCTCACAGTTCTCCCAGTCACCACAGCTGCCCCATCGGGTTTTCCTTCATTTCATTAATGGTCTGAAATCTCTTCCCTTTCAAAGGTTATTTCAGTTTTGGGAAAAGCCAGAAGTTGAAGGGCACCAACTGGGCTGAGTGGGGGGTCACCAGGATATTTTGATGTTTCGCCAAAAAACTCTGTAGGAGGCGTGATGCATGAGCAGACAGGTGTGTTGTCATGATGAAGCTGCCAATCCCCAGTTGCCCATGGCTGCGGCCTTCTGAACCATCTGAAGAGTTTCCGCCCAGGAATATTCAAGCTTAGTGCAAAATGTGATGCAGATTTGTTGCTTTCCTCGCTCAGTCATTTTGAATGTGACGGCCACCCAGGACACATGCTCACCATCATCCCCATTCTCTAGTACAGTGACTCATCCTTCACACAAGCACATGCCAGTCCGCTCTCCTGGGCTGCCAGGTTACATCAATGTTGCACAAACTGCTCTCCTTATATTAACAACGGCTGGACATTTTCCCCGACAGACCTTGACGTATTATGTATTCTTAGGCTTTTTGGCAACAACATGTCTCATCACTACAGATGATTTTTAAGTATTAACGCCAGCAGAAATGCTATGGTAATGTATGTGTTTTTCTCCAGGCATACCATGTGCTCTGTTATTTGGCTTATAAACAAGCCCACACTGAACAGGCATGTGTAAGTGCCCCCACGAACACAGAATTACAAACTGCATCCAGCCCAGCTGTGAGCCTCCTAAGGAACATGTGTCTCTGACGCACTCACTGCACAGCACATCTCTCCTTGGTGGGCAGGGGGCTTGGGACACCGGGCCAACGAGGGTCTCCGGGAGCCAGAACAGAGCTGGGATGAGTGGGCTGGGCTGGTCCACTGTTTACAAGCCAGGACAAGAGTTCTGCTTCTGGCCTGCAGGAGTGAGCTCCTACCCAGCCATCCTCTTGAAGAAATCAGCAAGAAACTCTGGGCACTATTCAGAGAACAATGCTTGAGTCTTTGGGAAAGGAAACAAAGACAAGGCAACTCTGCCGGGAAATCAAATCTCACAAAAAGCCCAAATGAGATGTTTCCAGGTGACTTTGCCAGAAAAGGAAGAGCAGAGGTGGAGGGTAGAACCTTCCCCTGTGTCTTAAATGTAACTGGGCGGGAACCCTACGTCCCAGCTAGTTGGACTCAGGGACAAACGTGGAAACCATCGATCTCAGATGTTGCTTCTCCAGCCCTGTGTCTGAATACAGAGACTAACTCTCCCTCTGCGCCCCCTGAAAACGTTAGAGCAGAAGGATACGGAAATCCAGATGACTTCCTCGTCTCACCCAAACAAAGGAACTTCCTGGGGGAAGTTCTGGCTCACTGCCCCACCCTGCTCCCGGCCCTCCAGGTCATGACTTGAACTCCATTCCTGCTGGGACATGTCCTCAAGACTGAGGGCCACAGTGGGGCTGCAGAAGGAAGGAGACAAGATAGTGCCTGACAACACTTTGAAAATTAGTTTCACTTCTGCGTTCCCCTTTTGGGTGGGTCCCTGTTGGAGTTAGCCAGTTATACACTTCCTGCTCAGGGCTGGACAGCCACCCTGAAACCAGGCGAGGGACACAGGAGGCATCAACACGTCCTGGCAAGTGGGCACAGAGATCTCAGCACCAGGTCAGTCTCTGTCTTCCCGCCTGTAACTTTCTCTCCGGCTGTGCTGCTCTTTAGTGCCTGTCGCTAGATACTCATCTAAACTTGACCTCTGCTTTATAAGAACACTGATGTGCTGTGTGATGAAATGCGGGAATAGGTGGTCAGGAAATTGGATCTTAAACCTGCAGAGGGGCAGCCGCTGGTGTGAACACAGCTGCCATGACCCACAGGACGCTTGTCCTACACCTGCTGGTCAGCGGGCGGCCCATCTGGACCTGGCTGTGCTCCCTGGTGCTGGGAGGCAGCGAGTTGTCGATTTCTCGTGACCCCTGAACACTTTCATTCCCTCAGGGCCCCTCTGCCTTCACCTAGGTCGTTTCAAAGAGGGGACTTTAGAAAATATAAAATTCAGGGTGAACATCTGACTTTTCAAATGTGGGTGCCATTATATTCTCTTTTCTTTTTTTTCTTAGATTTTATTTCATTACTTTTAGAAAGAGGGGAAAGGAGAGAGACATCAATGTATGGTTGCCTTTCACCTGCCTCCAGGCACAGCCCTGGCTAGAGACCTGGTTTGCAACCTGTTTATATGCCCTGGCTGGAGAATCGAACCTGCGACCTTTGGGTTCGCAGGTCGGCGCCTTAACCACTGTGCTACCAGCCAGGGCTATCTTCTCTTTCCTTTAAGTGACTTTTCGAGTCCATTTTCTTTGGGATTATATATCGGGTTTTGGCAATAGACTGGAGTCTTTGCGTATCAGATATATTAACCCTTAGACATGTGTGCTAAAAATATTTGCTATGTTCTTTTAATATCTTTCTATATTTCAACACTTAAACATAGTAAGCCTTCTCATACTTATTTTCTTTTTGTACTTTGCTTGAGTCAGATATTTCTTCTGTTACATAAAGTTTTAAATTTCTTTATTCCGTTTCAGTAGGATTACAATTTGCAAACACACCACACTTTTACAATAATTTCAGGAGGATCAACATTTTAATAATGTTTTCCTAATTCAAGGCATCTTCTGCACCTTCATTTATTTAGATCTTGTTTAATGTTCTTTAATTAAACATTATTACTTCTTTCATATTGGTTCATAGCTTTTAGATGTTTATAAATATACGCATGTATATTTACTATTGTGTTTAAAGTGTTATTTCATTTTTTAAATACATGTTATTGCAAATAAAATCTATTTCATGTACCATTTTTCAAATTCATGCTTCTTTGTCTAGTGTTCAGGAATTTAGTTAGGTCTTTATTGTTTCTCCATTCTCCATATATAATTTTATGTCATAAAATATTGTATCTTATTGTAGTACTGATATCAATAAATTTTTTGTTATCCCGTAGCATTAGCTAAAACACACACACACACACACACACACACACGAAGGCCAGTCCTGAAAGTAGTGAGCCATATAATATTTTAATTATATTGACATTGGCTCGATACTTTCTGGACAGGATTTATATACATATATGTATATTTGTGTGTATATATGTATATAAATTATGGAAGTGGTAAGCATTACTTTATTCATATGGACAGTCTTATCATTTTAATGTTTACTGTTATATTTGCTGTTTTTGTAGACTATATTGTGTCAGCTTTCATCTATTTCACATAACTTTTCTAAAAATAGCTGCTGGGTATTTTCAAATTTCACTTTAATAATTTATGGATAGGACAATGCTATTTCTGCTTTTGTTTTTTGTCACAATAAATTACATAAAGAGGTTTCCTAATATTTAACCATCAGTTTTTATTATATTTTTTCCATTTCTGCTTATTCTCCTTATACTGTTTTCTACTTTCACCCATTCCCCACCCCTCCCTGCAATCATTTCACTCTTGTTCGTAATCATGAGTTCTTCACCTTTTTTTTTTTCTTGATCCTACCACCCCTACCCACCCTCTGAATGTTTAACCATTTTTACTCAATCTCATTCCAGTATTTTTCTTTTTCTTCTTCTTCTTTCTCAAAGTAGTATCTGACTGCAAGATCTATTTCCTCTTTTACCCAATAAAGTGATTTTTGTTTGGTTTCATAAAACTTTGAGGTAGTTCTCTTTTCTTTAACATGCAGTCTACTTAGCTTCTACCAATTATAACTTTCTGAGACACCTTTTGTGATCACAATTATGATATATTAATATACATTTCAAAAGTATTGGAAAAAATTGTGTGTTCTCTGTTTCTAGGATACAAGATTAATGAATATCTTTCTAGCTAGTTTCTCCAAAGCCTGTAAGATAATTGTTGCCTATGTGAAAAGTCAAAAACAAGAGGTGGATGTTTTTCAATATCCATAAAACATTTGTCTTATTATTAGGTTTTGAGTTTCCCTGTTGCGTGGCAATTCTGCTGTTGCTATCGTTCACATTTGAGTACCATAACCTTCCCATCTTTGATTTTAACAACTCTTGTGCCACTTATGTCTTCCTGTGTCTCCTGTTGGATTCCATTTATGATCCTGTGTTGTCTAATATCAAACTTTTAGCAATTATATTTAGCATTTTAAATAATAGATTTTTTTATACTTTTCACCCTGTTTTAACTTTTCTACTAATTATTTTTCCTGTGTTGTTTTTTGTCTAAAAATGTAATCTGTTTTCGTTTATTTTATTTTTTGCTGTTTAATCACTCAAGCTTGTTTTCAATTTCCTAAATTCATTTTTAATCTATATATTATTGTAATTGTTAGTTTAGAATTTGAAACCATATTGTTCAAGGTTTTGATATTTAAAACAAATCACTTCACTTAATTTTCCCTTTACCACTCAAGCTCAACACTTAAAGTTACTTTGAGGCCTTACATTGAAATAGTTATTATTTTGCAAAATAAAATTCTTCTCTTTTTAGAATAATTTTCTGCCTATCAATGTTTTTACACATATTGTTAAATATAAACCTAGGTTTTTCATATTTTGGTGCTATTGTTAATGATATCATTTTCTTTTAATGTTGAATTCCAATTTTTCAATACTGATATGTATGATAGCCATTAACATTTTTATATTACCTTGTATATCATCTCATTGCTATACTTACTTATTAACTTCAGGTGATTTGTTTGGTGACTTCTTTAGGATTTTCTACGTAGGCAATTATGTTCTGCAAACAAAGACAGGTTTACTTCTTCTAAATTCTATAGTTTCAATATCCCTTCCTGTTTTCAGTATGCGCTCCAGTGCAGTATTGAATAGGGCTTATAAAATGGGACAGCCTTCCTTGTCCCTGAATTTAGAGGGAAAATGTACAGGTCCTCAACAGTAGGTCTGATATTTGCTGTGGGTTTCTTGTGGGTGTTCTTTCTCCAGTTGATGAAGTTCCTTTTCATGTCTAGTTTGCTAGTTTTCACTGAATGGTTATTGGATTTTTTGTCTAATGCATTTTCTGCATCAATTGATAAGATCATTCTAGCTTTCATCTTCAGCCTCTTGACATAGTGGATTGATTGACTTGGAATATTGAACCTGCCTTGCATATGTGGTGTAAATTCCAGTTGGTCATGAGTATAATTTTTAATACACTGTTGTATGCAATTTGCTAATGTTTTGCTAAAGATTTTTGCACCTCTATTCATGATTATGGGCTTTTAGTCTGTCTTTCTCAGCTTTTGATGTTACGGTATTGCTGGATTCATGGGATGAGTTTAAAAGTGTTTTTCCTCTGCTTCTATTTTCTGAACAAGGTTTTGGAGAACTCTGCCATTTCTTAGCTTAATGCTTAGTAGATTCATCACTGAAACTATCTGAGCCTGATGGTTACCTCTTTCAAAGTGTTAATTACTCATTTACATTTAAAAAATTAATTATTGTTGTTGTATTACAGTTGCCTCTTTTTATCACTCATTGCTCTCCCTTGTCCTCTTCCCCTCCTTCCACCTAGTGCATTGTTGGTGGGAATGCAGACCGGTGCAGCCATTATGGAAAACAGTATGGAATTCCCCTCCTCCCCCCAAAACACCCAAAACCTAAAAATGGAACTGCCTTTTTTTTTTTCATTATTTTTAGAAAGAGGGCAAGGGAGAGAGGCAGAGAGACATCAATGTATGGTTGCCTTTCACTTGCCTCCAGCCACAGACCTGACTGGAGACCTGGTTTGCAACCTTGTTATGTGCCCTGGCTGGGGGAACTGCCTTTTGATCCAGTGATTCCACTGCTATAATTATTACCTGAAGAACCCTGAAACACCAATTCAGAAGAACCTATGCACCCCTATGTTGATAGCAGCTCTATTTACTATAGTCAAGTGCTGGAAACAGCCTAAGTGCCCATCACTGAATGAATGGATACTCATTCCATTAAAAAAATAGATATAAGCCTATTCAACTGATTTATTTCTCTTTGTGTGAGTTTTGGTAGTTTGTATCTTTCAAGGATTTGGCTCACTTTATTGAAATAACCAAAATTGCACAGAGAATACTCATTTTATACATGTAGTTTCTCCGCATTCTATCCTTCATATATAAAACGTTACACCCTCCACAAGCACTTCTGAGTACTGATGACCATTTTATCATGGTATCCCTTCTCCCTAGGATGACAGAAGACAGCGGACTTATGCATAAGATTGTATCACAATGCTTCAAAGAACATAAGGTCGAGATTTCAGATGCAATAAAAGCATTATTTCCTTTCCTTGAGACTCTTCGTGACAATGGAGTCATCACCAGTGAAATGTATAACGTAAGTGAGGTTTGTGATATCACAATCTGGTAAAACAGCCCCAAATTAGTTAAGTTTTGATAGTTTAGAATCAAATGCCAGAGTACATCTACACAAGTGAAGGGTCTCCTATGACTTGGGACCTTGTCATGTACTGCTTCACGAGTTCCTAGGGCATAAGAAGGGATAAGAGAAGCAGGTATCATTGGAGATGGTCCTCCTTCTGAATGAATAAACAGTGTTCATAGTTTCTTTTAGAGCTGAGGGAATAGCACTGGAGATAGGCTGGATCTGAAGTCCATGGGCTCCACAGATGTACAATGTAATGCCTTGTAGGAATTAAATATACAATAGAGCATAAACTAGGAATTAGAAGTAATTTATTTTAAAAAGATGTTATTTATTTATATTTTAGAGACAGGCAGAGGGAGAAAGAAAGGGAGAGAAACATCCATATGTGGTTGCCTCTTGCACTCCCCCTACACTGGGGACCTGGCCTGTAACCCAGGCATGTGCCCTGACTGGGAATCAAGTCATTAACCTTTGGTTTGCAAACTAGTGCTCAATCCACTGAGCCACACCAGCCAGGGCAGAATTAGAAGTTATTTAAATGAATGTATGAATAAATTTAATAAACTAATTTACACAGACTTTTATTTCAATGAACATCAATTTAAATGCTTAGAGTTGAGGACATTAAGATCCACAGAGAACTAATGTCTTCTTAGCACAAATTTGAAAGTAGATGCTTATTGTTCTTTTCTTGACAGTTTTCAGCTTTCCTTTCTTTTCTTTTGGTATTTGGTATCTTGGAATTTAGGCTAATTTTAGCAAAAGATATAGGTGGAAATGCACAGATGCAAGTCTCCTCTTTCCCGATGAGTAGGCTTACTTAAGGCAAGGTCAACAGGAAGGGGAAAATCACCACCTGGCTTCTCTGAGCACATGCAGGGCAAGTCACCCTGTGGAAGGGATAAGGACTGTTTGTTCAATAGAACATCACCCTATCACCTGCCAAGTCAATTGTTAGAACATTTGCCCATCCTCTGAAAGGGCTACAGGTCATTTAAGTTTGAACCCATGCTTGTTCTTTGAAATTGTTGCTCCTTCCATTTAATGTAAATGAAGGCGAGGAGATCAGATTCACCAATGTGTATTTTTAAAGAGGAAAGAGGTCCTTATTTCACTTAGTAGCCGTATGAATATAGAGAAATTCTAAAACTGAGCATAAGAAAATACCTATGTAGGGAAATTGTAATATATTAAAAACAAAATCACTTTCTCGAGCTCTTATGTAACATGCAATTCTGTATTCATATTTTCCCCATTCACTATTTTTTAAGGAGTCTAAAAAGTCTTTTGAAAACCTTTCACCTGTACAAAAAGTAGTATATGAAATTCTCGATAAAATGGAGGAGGATAATCACCTTATATTTCTGAAAATATTGTTCAGCAAGGTCATCATGAAGAACTACCCTGATTTAAATGATGTTTATGAAGACTTCAACCATGGTAATTATGTTTATAGCCTACATTTCAATGGCCACAGTCAATTTTTTTGACAAATAATATATGGAACGTTTCCCATATGTCACACATGGTACCGGGCAGCGGAGATATAGCAGTTAGTGAAAAAGACATGTTGTGAGACTTTTTGAAGCTTTTGGTATAATGACTACAGTACAAAACCCACCTGGAGGTCTGCTTAGCTAGGCATTTTGCCCAAACAATCAGATTCACAGCCACATCAGATTTATGTGGAAGGACAAATGACAGGAAACACTGCATCTAAGCAGGGCAGCATCAGTTGCTCCTCTTTTTATACGTGTCCACACAGTAGTCCACCAAGTTGAATACTACCTGCATCAAGTGACAGCTTAGCTGAGGGTGCAGGATCCACCTGGCTGAGCAGAACCATGCCCAGGGGAGTCCATGTCTCATGTAACAACTCTGTAGTAATAACCTTTCAGGGACCCCAGGAGGGATAGCTGAGTTATAAGAGTCACCACATTGGAGAAAGACTAGGTATGGCTTGTAGTTTACAAGGTGTTCTTCTGAATCTAGTCATGAGTCATTTTTCACCCTAAATCCCTGGTCATACAGAAAAGAGACCACCTTCATAAGGTGTCTGGAGTAAGTGAGCAAGAAAATTAACCCAGGTCATATTTGCCCAAAATCAAGAATGATGGTTGGATGAGTTCTTTCTCCACAAGAGGTGAAATGAACTTTAATCAAATAATCTCAAAGTCAGTTGCTCTGTCAGAGGCTGTTTTTGATACTATACTGAAGTGATTGGCTCACTGCTTTTTCCTGAGATTCACAATTCATAATTTTTCACTGTAGTCTGAATTTGTGGTTGAAACTGCCCCTATAATTTTTGGATGGTTGTCCCTTGTTATATGTTAGTCCCCCAATAATTTTTTTGACTTGCTAAAAACATTTTTATTCCAACACAATTTGGTATCCACCCATATCTCCAATCACAATGGAGAAGTCACAGAGAAATAATTAAATAAACTGAGGAGCACAGATGCTATGGGAAAAGTCATAGAGTGTGTCAGGATCCCATATACCTGCCAAATAAGGACAAATTAATTCTCCCAATTGAACAGAGAGACGCAGACTGGGAGTTGATTCAAAAGAGATAAATGTATAAAAAATTTGGAAGGTAGGACATCTAAAGCTAAGGAATTCAAAGTTTATTTTCTGAACATTAAAGAGATATTGTAGGCATTTAGGTTTATAAGGATAGGCTTCTTGCTTCAGAAGATACACCTCCCATCAGCCCTGGGAAAAGTGGACCCATTGCCTTCCTGTCTCCATCTGTCTGGACACTCCACAGATACCCATCCTGAGCTTCTTGGTTTATTTCCTTCCGGCTACTTTTCTAGGTCCCAAGAAGCAGGGGCCCTTGGCTGGTGCACTGGTCTCCTATTTCTGACAGCCTCCCAGGACCCTGTTCGAGGGAACTTCAGACACCCTCCTGTGCCACCTTAGTTGCTACCTGCTCGTAGTTTCAGGGAGTGCCCTTCCTTTGTCCTGGGATCTGGGTTCTCTTCAGGTCTTTTCTAGTTCTTCCTTCATCCTCTGTTATCTTTTTGGGAATTACTCATCCTCCCTGACCCAATAAACTCCACCCTTCTCTTGCCCAGCCATTTATTTAAAGTTCTTGTGCTTTCTCTTTTATACATGAGGTCACTTACAGGTTTTTATCCTTCTCCCAAGGAAATTCCTGTTTTTTTCCCTTACAGTTTGAGCAGTTCAGATAACACACTTCACTTCCATTATTTATTTGAATCATGCTTTCCCAGCCATCTGTAATTTTTTTTACGTAAATAACAAGCTCATGATGTTTCCATGACCCTTTTACTTTGACATTCAAGTGGCTCCTTTCTGTGTCGGAACATAAAGGATCCTACGTTAGGGGTTCTCTTTTCTCTTCCAAGGATGTTGCCAAACTTGACCATGGAGACAGGGATTCACTGAGTTCTAAGTGACATGAATTGAAAATTCTTAAGTGACCAAATTTGACATTATGTCCCTGAGCTTTGATGGAGATCTCTAATTTCTTTCCTCCCTCTCATCAGCAATCAAAAAGGCAATTGGTCACCAAGCAAGCGGTGGAAAAAAGAGTGCAAAGGATCTGAATACCCAACTGAGCTTCAAACAAGGTGATCACAAACATATAAAATCTCATTTTTTTCTGTTAAGATGAAAAGAGAAAGGGAGTTGGGCCCTGAGTCCTGAATGGATTTTGGGAAGCAGGGGAGAACTGCTGAGGAGCCTGGGGAAGGCAGGGAGGGGTCTTTGTATGAGCATCTGCCCAGAGGCCAATTTGGAGGTTTATCTGTGACAAGAAACCCTTTACCCAATAACCAATAAAATGGAACAGGAACCCTGTGTGTCAGTAAACTATACTTAAAGATAATGCTGACCTGGAAGTCATTGTGATTTACAAAGCCCCACATAGGAGAAGATCAGTGTGTAAAGCTGTGTAGGGCTAAGAATTATGGGCCCAAGGTCAACATCAAAAAGCAGATCCTTAATAATGATGGCAGATTAAAGGACTGATTAACTGTCAGGGATATTGTTCAAGGGCAGAAATATTGCGGGAGATGGGCAGTCATATAGGGGGAGAAGAGAAGTGGTAAGATATGGGAGAGGGGATGCAGGTATTTTGAGAGAGAGAATGAAGAGAAATGAAAGATGGGAGACAGGGGTAAAGGAGACACTAACACAACATTTATTAAGAGCTGTCTCAATGAACATTTACTCTGGCAGCTGCGGGTTAGTGCTCACAGCTGTCCTTGGGGAGAAGTGTCACTATCTGCCCATTTGCAGAAAAGGAGACTGAAATCTAGAGAGACCATGTAGGTGGTTGGCTTGGGGTCAAACAAGCAGGATGAACTGAGATTCTGAACCCAGGGTCTATGTTCTTAACCCTGTGTATAACCAGATAATCTCACAGAAAGGGCAGACACTTGAGAGAGAAATAGGGAAATACATGTAGAAAGAAAGATACAGCAAGAAGAGTACCAAGAGCTGGAGTAAGTGAAGGAAAATCAGACACTGAATTCTGGTGAAAAGGCCAGCTAGGCAGAGTGAACAGATGTGCAGAGGGAGTATGAGTGAATGGGATGGACAAGTCAAGTAAGGCCTCCTGTCAGGGGTAGCACTGGGGACTAAAACAGGTCCCTGTGGCCATAGGTGACAATAAAAGCCATCTCTAGTTACCAAGCTGATTATGGATGACATAGTGAGATGCCTGATTGAGGCCAAGGGTGCAGCTCTGTATTGATACTTGGGGGAAGGGGTTGTCAAGTCCTACATTATAAAGATGAAAACAGGACTGGAGGAGAATGGCACAGCCCATCCTTCAATTTCTGAAATAAGGTTCCAATTTCTTCCCCCAGGAACTGGTGCATATGCAGGCCTACCATGGCTCCTCCCAGACCCACCGAATTCCAAAGGTCTGTTCCTCCTGCTATTCATGATCCTTTGCTGTGTGTGTCCTATTCTGGCATGTGCTGCAGTCGGGGCTCTACTTCTGTTTAGTGCTGATGGCCCCGCATTGTCCATCTTGGCATGTGCAGTGTCTCCTTTTGGATAACAGAGTCTTCATACACCGGGCTACCTGGGAGGGTTGGCCTTGTCATTCTCACATGCACTTGCTGCGGACTATTGACAGCCTGGGACCTATTGCCCATGAGCCTGGCCTCATGGCTTTCTGTTTCTGTCTCATATGAATTAGGCTGTGGCCTCAGCTATTTGCCATTACACCCAATGGTGGCCAGCATTGCAGGAGAGAGCTGAGTGATGATAACTGTTCCCTCACTTGTTGACTCCTTTACGCAGGACCATGTGCCTCCCATGCAAACCCTCTCCCATTATTCCTGGGGCCGCAGGCCAGGAGCTGCTCCAAAAACACCAGCGGGGTCTCTGAAAAGACACTTTGTATTTTAGCAACCAATGACCACTGTTTAAGGGACTCCTGACTATCCCTTAATATTCAAGGAGTCATTCCTTACTAATCTTGCTTTACTGTGCTCTCTAACTCTGGCCACAGACCCCCCACAGACTTGTTTGCCATGCCCCTTGCTACTGCTTCCTGCTGGGTTCTTAACCTGGGAGACACTAGCAAGAGATTGGAGAGTGGGAGCAATGGAGAAGCCTGGTGTTCCCAGTCACTGTCATGGACAATAATTGTGACAGTAGCTGCATCTCCCATGACTCCACCTCCCAGCAAATAGAGCAGACTTGGTTCAGCTTGGACCTATGCAGCAACTTTGGCACATGACCTCACCCTTGGTCCCTGTTGACCATTTTTGGGTTGCTGCATTCTTCCATTTAGAATTCTTAGCTCTTCTATCAGCTGTATAATGAATTCCCTGGATTAAATTCTCTCAGCTCTAAAAGTATATAAAGCTTTGTGTTTTACTGTTGGACTGTGATTGATAAAGAGAGCAAATAAAACATATATGAATCACACGTGGTCTACCTGATAATATATTCTCAATGTATCTCCGTGAAACAGAAGAGATAAATGCAATGGATACAAATACAAACAGTGACAATGACACTTTACAAATCCAACAAGCAAATGAACAGTGTGCCCAAGAACCTGAGCCAGCAGGTAAGATTGGCTGGGTTTGATGAGTGTGAAGGGAAACTGGCAGGTGGGGGGACCCCATACTATGGGTAAAGGCTCAGGGGAGATGATGGTGATGATTGAAATGATAGAAAGGAAGAAAATATAAAGAAAGACAAAACTGATATAGAAGAGGCCTTTATGAGTCACAAAAATGATTAAGAAACAGAAATAGGATAGCAGAAATTAGGAAACATAACAAGAATGGATAAACTGCAAAACTAGGTGGGGCAGCAGGGCCAGATCTAGAGTGAGGCACAGACACCCTGGGGTACTTGTAACGAGGAGGTCACGCCCTGCACATTCTTGTGTCCAGGCACCTTTTTTGTTTTAACCTAGACCCTTCTGGGTCCTATTGACCTGGATAAGAAATGTACAGATGGAGATAGAATGAGGTTGGAGGTAATAGAGAGTGTCTGGAGGAAGTAGAATGGGGTTGGGGATGGGAGGTAGATTGAGAATAAAGTAGGAAACATGGTGACGGTGGGGGTAACGAGAACTGCAGGATGGGAAAGGTTGCCCTCTGTGCATGAATTTCACCACCTTCTGTGTGAACCAGGAGGAATGTGCAGGTTGCACTCATTTAGGCAGAGACCACAGTAATTTCAGTTAGCTTCTCGGTCCTCCTAGTGCTCTCTTTAAGGGGGTTTCCAGTCTCTGGACTCCTTGGTGCAATTCTGAAACCTAAGGGGTTTGCTCCTCTGTGTGGTGATCAGCAGTGAGGTCTCCTGCACAATTCAATGAGGGAGATAAAGCCTTCCTAAGTCTCCACCTCAGGGCAGAACAGGAAACCTGGTAAAGAAGTGGGGGCTCCAGGCATGGGCTGCCTGAAGCTGAAAGAAGAGCTACTCAATTAGGAGCTGTTGACATATTGAAATGACAATAGAAGGGATAAGAGGAGGAAGAGAGAGAAGCTAGGCAGGTAAGGCTCAGACAGAGCAGAGGGGCCCTTTGACAGGGACTCGTCTGTGCTCTGGGGACAGGAAATGGAGCATCATTAACCTACAAGGTAGGTGACTTAGAGGATAGATAGGTAACCTCTGTGCAGGATGTGATATACATGGGATTTCAAGATGTTTCCAAGTTTTATTAAGAAATTTCCTGCTGAATTAGTTCCCTGGTTATACACGAGACACCTGAAGAATCCTATTCTGTTGGGCAGTGATGGATAACCTTGACTCTTTAGAATCAGGTGAGGAGGGAGAGACCCAAGAAGCCATCTGTTCATGATTCTGACTTGCAGCAGATAAGAATATTAACATTGTATTTCTGGACAACAAAAATCCAGACCTCTGTATTCCTGATGAATCTTATTCTGACATTCTCCATATACATTGATTCAATTACTTCTAGGACACCATTTGGAGAATTTAACTTCATTGACTCTATTGGAAAATAGAGGAAGCAAGAGGCATTATAGACTGTTGTTTACCTAGATGAGCCCAATCAATTGATATATTACAAATGTAGCAATAATACACTACACTAGTAAATGACAGGCTTACTACACACTATCATATCTGTTAATACTAAAGAGTTGAAATGATATACTTAGCCTATATAAACATGCTGTATATTCTATAGAGCATAGTGAGCACAAAATTTCTGTATTTGTTGACAATATTGTCATGAACACCAAACTTAGAATATCTTCAAAGAATAATGTGTGCTGGTATTTAATAATTTGTGCTGAGTAATTATGGAAAAATTGACTTAGACCACCACTCTCCAATCCAAATAAAGGTTCATTTTGTCTTCACAAAAAGCTCAGCAGGGAATAGGGTACCTAGGTTATCCCTGCATTATAGATGAGGACACCGGAGATAGTCATGTTTGAAGGTCACTTACAAATTCACAAGAAGAGTAAAGAGGGAGAGCCAGGCAGGTGTTCAGCATTAGGACCCTGGGCACTAGAACTGGGTTCAGTTGAGGGGAAGAGGAAAATGATCATTTCAAAATTGAGATTATCACAAACCACATCTGCCGTGTGAGTTGCTGTAGAATTTGCAAGACCATTGCAAACAAGTAACTGTTTTCTCCTTCTTACTTTGTAGAGTCTCCCAACTTAAAAAAATTGCCTACACCTAGGAAAAAAGTTTGCAGAAGAGGTAAGAGCAAGTAAGAACTTTTCACGGTTACAAATGAACAGTGTTTTCTACAAAAGATTCTTTCCCATTTGTTGTTATATCCTTTGTAGTAAAACACAAATTGGCTTTTAGTTAAGATAGTTCATATTTTAACTTTTGTGTTAATTAAGCTAGTGGCTGTGACAAATAAACCCAGAGGTCAATGACTGGAATAGAGTCGAATTTAGGAGGGGAGGGAGGGGCTCTGTTTCACAAAGTCATTCCAGGAAGCAGCCAAGTGACAGAACCGTCTTCTTCAACACCAGATTGGTAAGATCACCCTGGGAGAGAAGCAGAGTTAATAATTACAGGCACCAACATAAATCCATAAAGCTACATGTAAAGCCAGAAAGAGAATGCAGTGTGGGATAGGGGGTGGGGGCTGAGATAGCACAGAGGAGCCCACTGAGAGTGAAATATCTTCTCCCCAGACTCAGGGAACAGTGAGGGACAAAATACTGACCTATAGGTCCCACGAATACAGAAGGCAGATTATGGAAGTCTGAGGGTGGGATATTCTAGCCCTGGGTTTTCAGAGCTTCCTAAATTTTTCCTCTGTTCATTCCTCTGTCACACTAGGAGACCTTCAAGGGACATTTGCTAGTGCAGGGAGAAGTCATGAAGGGTTTTCAGGAGCCAATGCAAATAAGAGGCTGTCTGGAGCCGTGACCCCTGCAGTGAGAAGTCATGAAGTGTCAGGGTCTTCAGGGGCCAGTGCAGAGAAGAAGCCACCAGGACCCAGGACCCCTGCAGTGAGAAGTCATGAAGTGTCAGGGTCTTCAGGGGCCAGTGCAGAGAAGAAGCCACCAGGAGCCGGGACCCCTGCAGTGAGAAGTCAT
Organism: Noctilio leporinus; assembly: GCA_004026585.1. Classification (NCBI taxonomy): domain Eukaryota; kingdom Metazoa; phylum Chordata; class Mammalia; order Chiroptera; family Noctilionidae; genus Noctilio; species Noctilio leporinus. The sequence goes on from PVIW01000984.1 coordinate 224,250, forward strand.
GAAGTGCCAGCTTCTTCAGGGGCCAGTGCAGAGAAGAAGCCACTGGGAGCCGAGACCCTTGCAGTGAGAAGTGGTGCCAATCAGCAGGGTAAGGTCGGCCTTCGCTGGGCAGCAGGACAGCAGGAGTCTGAGTCCAGGGCTCATGTTCCCCTGAGTGCACCCCACAGCCCAGGAGCCCATTCCTGCCTTGATCTCATTTTGAAAACTGTGAAGAACAAAATAAACTCATAGAAACAGAGGTATAGATACAGAGAACAGACTGATGGGTGTCAGAGGGGTGGGGGTTAGGGGGCTGGGTGAAAAGGGTGAAGGGGTTAAGAAAAAGCCCTCATACACAGACATGGATAACAGTACGGTGATTCCCAGAAGGAAAAGGAGGTGGGTCATGGTAGTTAGAAGGGAATGAAGGGGGAATAAATGGTGATGGAAAGAGGCTTGACTTGGGGTAGTAAACACACAATACAATATGCAGCTGATGGAGTATAGAGTTGTACACCTGAAACCTATATAATTTTATGAGCCAATGTCATCCTAGTAAATATAATAAAATGTAAAAAAAGAAATAAAACTGCAAAGAAAAAAAAATCACTTAAATCAGGCCTAACAAGACATGTTTGGTAGCACAGTAGTGCCATCTTACTGTATGTTCAGTGACACGTCATCCTTTAGTGTAATGGGGTCACTTGCTCAGTACTTGTTCTGTGGAGAGCAGAGAAAGTGGGACAGTCAGCTATTGGTCAACTTTGTCATACCCCTGTTCAAAAGTTAATAGACTAACAATTCTTTAGTTATGGACAGAAGGAAAAGCTTCTGGCTGATACTATCAAATTCCATTGATAGGTTTTGACAAATGACTCCCGATATGACATTGGCCTATCTAGTGATATTTGAACATCTTTGCAAAAATTGTATCAATTTCTGTGTGCAAAAACCTAAAAGTTAGTCCACATAACCGTTGCTCCCCCATTCCACAGCTGGGGAACATCGGTTGGTTCTCTGCATCTATGAGTTTTTCAGAATCTTTACACATCACATGGAAAGTTACCAGAAGAGGCAGAACTAGGAACCCAGACTCCTAGCAAACATCCAAAATCCTTTATTCAAACCCTCTGAAGCTGCATTTAAAAAAAATAAGGTTTTATTGTTTGGGAAATACATTGTGGTTTATATCCTGTATGTGGCAAGACTCCAACAGTGTCTGGGGTAGAATCCTGCATTCAAATATATTAGTGTTTCTGTAAATTGTGTGAGTTCACAATAAGTGTGATAAACAAAAATCTTACATAGACTTATGACAGGGAAGTGTCAATTCACTTCCAAATTAGTTAACTGTAAACCTATTTTTTAAAAATGGTAGTTTTCAAAACTGCTTTGATTCTAAATATGGGCTAATGGATTGTGAATCATTTGCTTCATTTTATCGTGAGATCTTTTCTTTAGATGAGAAGAGACAGAAATAATCATCACCACATTTTTATGTTCTAAATCCTTCTATAATGTGAGGAGTCATAAGATTTACAATATTTTTGGTTATAGATTATTGGCTGTGTTTTCCGTTGCTTCCAAATGCTGTGGACATTGAAAACAATGTAGTTGCTTTCCTCTTTGGGGACCTAACTGAAAGAACTTTGACATCTCACAAAAATCTTAAGACCTGGACAGGACAGAATACCTATTTCTATCCCAGCATGAACTGAAATACAAAGAGATTTAAGGTGTTTTATAAGGTCCTGGACTCCTACTTCTGAATTCAGTAGGTTTTCAGGTTTTTTTAGAAGGACAAGCGAAACGAGAAATCAAACATCCTATAAATTCAAACCTTCTGCCTTATGAATCATCCTTTGATCTACATCTTTTATTTATTCATTTCTGTTTTCTCACCACCACCTGTCATTTTCTAGGTCTTGTGGATCTTGGAAACAGCTCTACTTTACAAAAAGTCACGAGAAAAAGAAGTAAGAGTGAATAAGACTTTATTTGCTTTTAATGTGAGAAATGAGTTTTAAATACTGGAGTTTCATCATTTACAATAGTGTAGTAGGTAGAATGATGGCTCCCAAAAGATGTCTATGTCCTAGTCCTGGGAACCTGCTATACGTTGCCTTCCATGGTAAGTGGACTTTACTGGGACTTTGCTCCCCTTTATGGGGAGATTTTCCTGGATTACTTGGGTGACCCCAATATACTTGATAGCTCTTAAAAATTGGAGTGAGGAAGAAATGATGATGGAGGAATAGTCAGAAAGGTGCAATGTTACTGGCTTTGAAGATGGAAGAAGGGCTAGGGAATGTGGGTGACCTTAAGAAGCAGGAAAAATCAGGGAGACATATTGTCCTCTTCAGCCTCCAGAAATGAATGAAGGTCTGCTAAAAACTTGATTTTAGTATCATGAGGCAGTGCCAGAATTCTAACTGGTATTAATTAGATAATAAATTTGTGTTAAACCACTATCTGTTGTAGTAAAGTGTGAAGGCAGCAATATGGAAATAATATAGACTTTGGATCTTATAACAGATTATGACTACAAAACATCCCTAAAAATGTAGCAGTGGCTTTGGGCAGGGGCCAGAGGCTGAATGAATTAATTTTAAGTAGGATGATAGAAATAGCCTAGATTACCTTGAGCAGTTTGTCAGCAGAAATGTGGATGCTGAAGACCTAGAAAGTATTCAGACAGAGGGAGGAATATGGGAGAGAAAACCTATGTTGTCTGAGAAAACACGTGATTCACCCTGAACAGCACACATATGAAAGACTCTGCAGGGTAATGGTGTGACTGTTGTGGGCTCAGAAGGAAAACAGGAACATGTTTTTGGAAACGGTGGAAAGAGGATCCTTATTATATACTGACAGAAAGTTTAGTGAAGTCCTTTCCGGCAGTTATGTGGAGAGCAGAACTTTGTGGATGTGCACAAAGGAGGTTTGTAGGTAATGGAGATGCAGCTGGTTTCTTGCTGCTTTACAGTGAAATGTGAGAAAAATAAACTGAGGGGAGACTGCTCAACAAAAAGGAATCAGGGCTTGATGATTTGGATTGTTCTTAGCTTCTTCAGGTTGAAATAGATGCTAAAATTGATACTCTCAGGCAAGTGTGCTCTGTAGAATGGCCAACAATGTGGCTTCATGGCTTTTTGCTAGAACCTCAGAAGTAGTGAGAAATCAGAGTATTCAGTCACGGAAAGGTTCTCTGATGAGCTTAAATCTGTGACTCACAGATCTGCTCAGCCAGCTCAGCAGAAGCCAGAAATTGGTAAGTGACTATATAGGGAAGATCTGGGGAGGAGCCTTTTGTCTAATGGAGCAAATCCCCATGCAGGGAAGTAGCACAGGGAGAGCTCCTGCTACCAGGACAGCAGCTGTGTGTTCCCCGTCATGTAAGAGTCAGGGGGTTGACTGCATGGGGGCTAAGACAGCTATATTGTCACCTGGTGTCTCTGCTAAAGCATTCTGACTATGGGGTTTGAGAGGTGAAATCAAGGTAGACATTCTGTTGTTTTGTATCAAAAAATGCCACTGAAAGAAGGACTCTGAAACTCTGGAGATTTGTGGAATAAAGTTTCCTAAGTACCAATATGTCTTTATGGAAATGACTTCAACATGGGAGGAAGTTGTCTGTGAGCAATTGTGAAATGAGATGGAACGAAGAATCTTCTCTTTCAGGGACAAGACAGCAGCCAGGTGCACCTGTGGATTTTGATGCTGAAATACTTCCTGTGACCTGTGGGGAGACAAAAGGCATGTTATATAAGGAAAAGTTGGAGCAAGGTAGGTTTGATGGCCTACTTAATTTTTAATTCCAGTGTGAAGGAATCACAAGAAGTAACGGAATTACCCATGTGAAGTTTCTGTATTTCAAAAATTGAGACCCCACTGTGGTTTGAAAGAAGGAAGGGGTCCATCCCTAAGGTGATTTTTTTTTACACTTCAAGCAATGGTGTGTTTTGTTTTCCATTAAAATTAAATATATATATATATATACACACACACACACATATATATAATTGACTTTGCTATTACAGTTCCAATTTTTTCTCCTTTGCCCCCCTCTACTTGGTATCTCCCATCCCTCCAGCAATGCCCCCCTTAGTTCATGTTCATCTGTCATGCATATAAGTTCTTTGGCTTCTCAATTTCCTTTATTATTCTTAATATCCCTTTGTCTATTCTTTAACTACCAATGTGTACTTCTTTTCTTTTCATATCCAGGCAATTCACCATTTAATTACTGCCTTCTGTCAGCCTCTCAAATCATATTAATAAAAAGTTTTCTTTCCATTATTTCAAAATGCTTATGTTAATTAATTTGTTTAAAAATTACTTTTTAAGTAATATTTATGGCAATGGTACCAAACACATGCACAAATACATTTACACACATACATATTTTTACAAATCTAAAAAATATTTCTACTCCTGTGACAGTGTCTAATTAATTAATCATTTAATTAATTGCCTTAAAAATATTTCTGTTAAAAATGTTTTGGTTTAGTTTTTTTTCATTTCTTATCCCTAAAAAAAAATCTCATCTCATTATTATCCTTCCCAGGTCCTACCTACATTTGCTTGGTTATAGGCAGACTTCTCCTGAGCTAAAATATATATATATATGATTTTCATTCCCAAAAGATTTAGTCTTCTTTATTTTTTAAATCTGCAGTGTTCAATATGGTAGCCACTTAAAATGTGGCTAATTCAAATTGCAATATACTAGAAGGTACGTACTGGATTTTGAAGAGTTAATAAAAATATTTAATATGTCATTAGCTTGTATAATTATTACATGCTTAATGATAATATTTTATATAGTATATTAAATTATGCATTTTCTTTTTTTTTCTTTCCAATTTATTTTACTCTGGAATGCTATTTTTGTGAAATACATCACAGAAATGGTGTATGGTAGAACTCACTTTTGTGAAAGCTGTCCTAGAGACAGTGCCAAAACCACAGCGAAAAATGAATTTGGTTTCTAAGTCAAATTCCACCCCCTCCAATAGTACAACTCAACTTTATTTTAAGCTACTGGAACTACAACTTATTCCTTTTGGAGTTTCCCATCTTAGATAGTAGATTGATTCTTCCCCCACCCCCCTCCCCACAATGCAGAGGTCCCAATTTCCTCTGTTTCTCCTCTACACATGTTTCACCAGTTGAAGACTTCAGAAATAATGGCACTTGCAGTGCTCAGCTGGTTCCCACAGAGTAGTAATTGTGATATCTACTAATTTGAGGTAACAAAACAAAACAAAACAAAACAAAACCCTTGGATTTAAATGATTTTGTAGAATAGTTTTCTAGCTATTTTTTGAACTTGTGGTTGACTTCCCATGTGGTCCTAAACTAACCCCTGAACTATTTAAGAGCCTATTGAGGTTGAGATGAGGTACATTCACATTTGAATAATGAAGTTTACTACATTAGTACATTTTCCCAAGCATCCCCAGCTTGGGAGCCTTCATTGCTAGAAATGTCTATTTTCACTATCTATTTGAAGGAAATCTCATCTAATTTAAATGCTAATATGAAAATATATGTTACTTATGTACATGAATCATATAATTTAATAGTTGGTAACTTCTGTCCCAAATTAGTCTTTACTCTCAGCATCTCTTCTAACCTAAAGATTGACTAACTTCTCAACATACCAACTACCAGTTGGTTGATATTTAAAACATACATTGCTAATAGCATCTATATTCATACACCCACAAACAAGCACACACTTCGTAACAGTGAATTAGAAAGATAGCATGTACTCTATGTAATATACATCCACATTTTCTTACTGTTTTCTTAAGTACATTATATTTTTCAAAGAGTTATTGCAAGTAACTTGATTTTTCCAACTTAGGAAATAATTCCAAACTAAGAAAAGTTAGCCTGCAGTAATTTAGATGCAACAAAAATATAAAATTATATGTAACTTAGTAAGATCTACTTAAAACAAGATTATTTTAAGGCATTTATAAGTCAAAGTTGGTTCTTATCCATTCAGCTACCCTATGTCTTTTTTTTTTTTTTTAAGATTTAAAAAAATTTATGATTTCCAGAGAGAAGGGCAGGGAAGAAGGAAGAAGGGGAAAGAAACATCAATGTATGGTTGCCTTTCACCTGCCTCCAGCTACAGACCTGGCTGGAGACCTGGCTTGTAACCTAATTATATCCCCTGACTGGGGAATCAAACCAGTGACCTTTGGGTTCGCAGGCCGGTGCCTATCCACTGAGCCACCAGCCAGGGGTTACCCTGGTTTTTTTTTTTTTTTTTTTAAATTGGTATATTTAATCCATTTACATTTAAGGTTATTATTGATAAATATTTATTCATTTTCATTTTTTCCCTTTGTCCCTGTGTTCCTCTCCATCTCTCTCTGTTTCTCCATTTTCTTAAAGTAGACCCCTTAACATCTCTTGCAATTCTGGTTTGGTGGCGATGTAGTCTTTTAGCTTTCTTTTGTCTGGGAAACTCTTTATTTCACCTTCCATTTTGAATGAGAGTCTTGCTGGGTAGAGTAGTCTTGGTTATAGGCCCTTCTGTTCTAAATGATAGCTTTGCTGAATAGAGTAATCTTGGTTGTAGGTCCTTGCTTTTCATCACTTTAAATATTTCTTGCCTGGAAAGTTTCTTTTAAGAAATCAGCTGACAGTCTTATAAGGACCCCTTTGTAGGTAACTATCTTCTTTTTTTTTTTTTTTTTTTTTGCTGCTTTTAAGATTTTCTCTTTACTTTTAATTTTTGGCATTTAAATTATGATGTTTCTTGGTATGGGTCTCTTTGGGTCCTAATTGTTTGAAACTGTGCTTCCTGGGCTTATATGCCTATTTTCTTCATAAAATTAGGGAAGTTTTCCTCCATTATTTTTTATAGTAAATTTTCAATTTCTTGTTCTTCCTCTTCTCTGGCATTCCTATGATTAAGATTTTTGCACATTTAAATTTGTCCCAGGCCTCTCCTCATTTTTTTTTTTTTTTTTTTAATCAATTCTTGTATTCTCATTCTGTACTGGCTAGCTGTTTATTTCTTCCTTATGTTCTAAATCATTGATTTGAACTCCAGCTTCCTTCCTTTCACCATTGGTTTCATGTATATTTTCCTTTGTTTCACTTAGTCCAGACTTCACTTCTTCCCTTCTGCATTTGTCGTACTTAATCTTGTCTGTCAAGTATGTGAGCATCATTACCAGTGTTTTGAACTCCATTAGGTTGGCTATCTCCTCATCACTTAGTTCTTCCACTGGAACCTTGATCTGCTCCCTCTTTTGGGCCACACTCTCTGCCTCCTCAACTTGACTGCCTCCTGTGTTTGCCTCTGTGTCTTAGGTAGAGCTGTCACTCCTGTTTCATTGTAGGGGTGGTACTTTAGGGGACAACCCATTTCACCACATTGTGGCACTGTATGTGGGGAAGGGGTCTGAGAGGGAACAGTGCTGTTTGCTCAGCACTCACCCCTTTTCCAGGCACTCCTCCCACTTCCCATATGGGACTGGTGCCTCTCTAATTGTTGCCCTGGTCATGGTTCCCAGAGTGGATAGGTTTGCATACATTCTAGGACCTGTAAACAAATAGACTCCACTGAGAGACCGGAAGTTTCTTCTGTTGCACCAACCCCCACGGTTTTCACAGACAGAAGTAATGTGGCTTTATTTTCCCTAGCACTGGGCTGTGAGCTTCACTGTCTAGTCTGGGTCTGGAATTGCTCCCCAGATGCCTCTCCCAACTTTTATGATGTGTGACTATGCTTTCAATGGCTGGCTGCAGCCATTACCTTGATGCTCCCACACCATGTCCTCTCTGCCCTGGCTTTATCCCTCCTACCTGTCTGGATGAGTATTACTTCTTTATACCTTTGTTTGTTGGACTTCTGTGCAGTTCAATTTTCTGGTATTTCTGGTTTTTATTTTTGAGGTAGTTGTATGTCTTATTATTGTGGAGGGTGGTGAAGTGGGTCTATCTATCTATGCCTTCATCTTGGCCAGAAATCTCCAATGGTGCCTATTAAGTGCTCACTTCCATGTGTGAGTGCCCATGAGCATGCCCAACAAACCAAAGAGAAATGTGGAAAATATTGCATATTTTACTTTGAATCAGATATAACAGGGAAGAGGTCTTAGTGTCCATCTTCACATCCTGTATCCAGTCTGGTTAATCACCACTAGGACAGAGTATCTGCTGTAGTAAGAAGATCACAACATTTAAAATCAGAAAGCTTGAGAGTCATCCTAAGAAATGGGTAATAGGTCCATAGCTGGAGGCAAGTGAAAGGCAACCATACATTCATGTCTCTCTCCCTCTCTGCCTCTCTCTCTTCCCCTCTCTCTGAAAGTAATGAAATAAAAAATCTTAAAAAAAAAAATAAAAGAAAAAGAAAAGAAATGTATAATAATTGCAGACCTGCCTCATGGAGTGACTTTGAGAGTTAATTGCATAATGAATATAACATGCTTTGTGAGTTTAACATTATAAAACTTTCAGTAATTATTATAAATTTGGTTTCCATTTTTCTAATGATTAATATTATTATGATTGTTTATTATGTATAACTTAAATTTTCCCCTGAGTAATATTTCCCAATTATTTTAATCTTAGCCAACTATAATTTCAGGGATGGAAAAATTGCTGCTCAGGAAGCCATCACACTAGATGAAAAATGCTGCAACAGAGGACACAAATGTTGCCATGGTGCCATTCTTAGCAGCAGGGCCCCCACCTAAGATCTCAGTCCAACACAAGTTTCTGCCTCCACATTGCCCCAGGGCCACCAGAGTCTGTCCTATTTCCTATCTCCATAATTCAATAGCAAATTGAAATCCTGTTATTGTTCAAAATCATATGCTTTTCCCTATAGGCATTTTTAGAATACTTTTATAATGTTGATGTTGATGTTGATGCTAATACTTACTTTTTGGGTTGTTGTTGCATGAAAATCAAAGAAATGTCTGCACAAAGCAGGAAACCTTGAAGAGGATATATAGGGGTGTTTGGGGATTCTGAACTATGAAAGGGGAGGTCAGGCTCTCCTTGTATTTATCTTGATCCCAAATTGGGTGACTCTAGATCCAAGGTGCTGGGAGGCAGTGTGTGAACTGTGAGGACACAGAGATTTCAAGACCAACTTTTTGTCTTCTTACAGGATCCATGGCAAAGTGTATAAAAACAGAGGATGGAAAGTGGTTTACCCCCAGGGAATTTGAAGTTGCAGGAGGCTATGAAAGTTCAAGAAATTGGAAGGCTAATGTGCGCTGTGGTGGAAAGTCCCTAAAACAGCTGATAGAGGTATTCCAGTGACAGGGCAGGAGATGTAATTTTCTTTGTTGTGGTTGAAGATAAGGTCACTGTGTTCACCAAATACATATTGAGCAACTGCTCAAGCCCTGAGGTGCCTGACTTTATACTTTCCAGGGGAGAGTTGCCCAACCCTCCTACCTCAGTACAGGCAGCATATCCATTTAACAAAGGGGCTCTGTCAGGGCAGATGCAGGAGCTGGAGGAGGGAGAAGTCATTCTGACTTAGGTGCCTGTAGGCACTGTACATACTGAAGGACGTAGGACAGTCTGCAGTCAAACAAGAGGGTAGAAGACACTCCAGAAAAAGAAGAGTGTGAAATCTAGAACCACTATTAGCTAGGCTCTGTGGGTTGAGGTAGATACGTTGTGTGTGATATGGCATTAGCTGTCAATTGGGGTTGTGTGCACAGGGATTTAATGTCAGGCTAAGGAGTTTAAACTCATAAACATCATCATTGCAAAACCAGGGAGTCTCCTGAGGTGTTAAATGACAGAAGTGTCTGAGACAACGTGGGGGCCTTTAATGACTTCACTATCTTTCAACCCAAGAACCCTATGGTCACCTTCCAATGATCAGCTCCCATGTCACTCCTCTGTGACTATTCCCTGACTGACCTGCCCTGGTCATCCCTTCCCTGGGCCTGCTGTCCCCGCTGTGGAACCCTTCTCACACTATTTTATTCTTATCCTTCCATGCCCTCTCTTTGTATCTCTAGACCCCTGTAGGGTTTGTCCTTTTTTATGTACCCAACATTGTCCAGAGTGGCTGACATGCTGTAGGTGTGGGACATGTGTGTGAAGGTTGAATAGACCTGGTGTGAGGATGCAGGTGTGAGTGGCACAGGTGGGAATGGAAAGGAGGGGAAAGATGTCAAAGAGATTGTAAAGGAAAACCTTCAAAAACTTAGGAAAAAATCACAAGAGCAAGAAAACAGGTTCTAAAGATGATTTTCTGGGTACTGATGATTATTTCTAGAATAAGTACAGGTGAGAAGAGGGAGTAGTGGCTCAGTACGCTGTGATGTCCAAGAAGAAATATTTATAAGGAGGTTAATGCCAGACTCACCAAACACAAGCACAGGATAACCATATACTTGGATCTTTTTATCTTTCAGGTACAAAAAGTACCTGCACCACCAAGACAATATGGCAGGAAAAAAAAGGTGATTGACCTTTCATACTAGTTCTTATTATATAACTGATTTTTTCTGTATTGCATATTTTTATGGTTTCTCAATTGTGTGATTAATACTGTTTCTTCTTTTCCTCTCTCCTACCTTTACTTCATTTTATTTCACTTCATTTATTTATTTTGCATGCCTTCAGAGTTGCTCCATTGAACATTAGTCTGTATGCATGATTATCTGTGAAGGGTTAACCATTTGATGTTGGGGGTAATAAAAAGCCATCAAAAGGGGAGCAGCTTAGACAAGAACCTAGTATAAAGGAACCATGGACATGGACAACAGGTGGGATTGACTTTGGGGGGAATGGGTGGGTGGGGAGGGGGACAGAGGGGAGCAAAAAGGATGGATGTAATACAACAACAATAAAATTAAAATAAATAAATAAATAAATAAAGCCATCAAAATAGACTCACAGCAGAGTTTTAGTTAAAGATATTGTAAGGGTGTCAAATGTAACAGCAAATGATTAAGGAATACATAAAAACATTTTATAACAGGCCATTTTTAATTCAATCCCAGATTTTGTTCATATTTTGTACATCCTCTTCCATCCTTTAATACAATATACATGCAGATGTACAGAACTTTTTCCCAAGTGGAAATCATTGGCAAATTTTTCATGAGGATGGTATTGTTGGGGAGGGAGCTCTTGGGACATGACTGGTCTTTACATGAGTAAATTACTTGTAAAACTGTTTTTATAAGTAAATTTGATGCCACCCCTATGGTTCCACCTCAGGGGCTGTGCAGGCCTCCTTTCTCTCTGGGAGACTGGTTTTTCCCTCTGTGGAAGGAAGCTACGGAGGCAACAAAAAATACAACATGAGTGCAGATTCAGCACCAGGTGGTAGTTTTCTAAGATTGAGGATGAACGAGAACTTGAGAAGGAGGGGAAGGTAAGAAGTGCCATTCTATACACTTCAGGTAGAAATGGCCACCCAACTCTTTCACAGAATTCTGCATTAGGTGACACAGCTGGCCACTGGGCTTTCATCTTCAACTGGGAATGTGAGGTCCAGGCCTTTACATTATCTGATGATCTGGGTCTTTTGAACAATCAGATCTTGGGACATTTTGTCCACTAGGTTTACTGAAGATAAAATATTTTTAACATACTTGATTCAGTGACTACTTTAGAGAGCAGTGTCTCTAATATTCCCCATGTGTCTAGAGTTACCTAATCTGGATTACTTAGCAGAGCTACCAGCTGAATTCTCACAGGTCTCATCCTCAACCCTGGGTGCAGCACTTTGCAGCAACAAAGAACAACTACTCGTGTATTTTGTGTCTCCTTGATCAAGAACAGGAGTGGCAAATCTCAGGATGCATTACTACCTTGGTGCATTCTCTGTGTTGATGGAGCTCCTGGTTTCTGGAAAGTTTGGTGTGGCACTTGGCACTGCATGACAGCTTCCTGCGGCCTGAAGAGGGCCACCTATACTTTCTGGTGACAACTGCTGTGTTGTCAAATAATATGGTATACCCAGGCAAAACAATCATTTATTATATGCTAATATTTGCTTATGAGATAGCATGCAATCTCTTTTCCTAAGAGAAACAATACTCATTTATTTACTCATTCAACATACAGTGACTGAGTGCATAGAAATGGTCAGTGTCCATAAAGAAGACTGAAATAAGTTCATTCTGAGGTTTAGAGATCCAAGTCCCCCTAATCCATTGTGGACATTGTCCATTCTGAAAATCACAAGAGTTGATGGCCTCTCACCTATGCCCTGGAAGTCTTTCTCCTCCTGTCTAAAGTCTAAATAAAGCCCATTGGAAGCCCTTATGACTGGGCACTGAGTCTCCTCTCCAGAGTGAAGCCTTGATCCTCTCCTGTGTTGACAAATTTTTCATTTTCTGTGCCAATTTATGCCTGACTCTCCAGCATGTACTAGGAACCAAGTCTGAATCCAACATAAGAGAATTTCTGTTCTGCATTCTGCCATTGAACACTCTTGGAGATGTCATCCAATGCTAAAGAGAAAGGAAATGCTAAATCCACCAGTGTGTGTGTGTGTGTGTGTGTGTACATGTGCATGAGTCTCCCTTAGTAATGTCTCTTCTTGTATTCCTGAATAAATACATGGATTAATAGCCAAAAGAAGAAGAAGATTGAAATAACATCCCTGACCTCAAGGATTGGTTCACTTTCATTGTCCACCATGGAAGAATAACTCCTGGAAGCAGTAGAATCTAGAATACCTAGAGGCAGGCAGTGACATGCCCATTTCTCAGGTCACTTCCCAGGGCTCACACTTGTCTATGACCTCTCTGCCCCAGGTGGAGATAAAGGCTGAGGCTGCCTGAAGGAAGGGAAGGAGGCCAAGTCATTCTTCTGAACATACACAAGCAATGCAAGTGCAGTATGCAGTGGTCATTCTTCTGTGAAAGTCACCCAGGTGCCATCTTGGGACTTGGATGAATAGAAAGGGGGGTAAACTCTTAGAAGAATCATTGTAGTACCAAGGACCTTGGATGCATTTTATCTTTGTTGGGGTGCCTTGGAACAGACCGAGGAAGGAAGGCAGAGCCAGCCACACAGGCCTCACCAAGGTTGCCATCAGGGACCAAGTGGACAAACTTGGGGATTCAGACTTGGTTCTCAGTACATGCTGGAGAGTCAGGCATAAACTGGCACAGAAAATGACAAATTTGTCAACACAGGAGAGGATCAAGGCTTCACTCTGGAGAGGAGACTCAGTGCCCAGTGGGGCTGGGGAGGGTGAGCTGGCCCCCAGTTTCTGTGGGAGGTTGCGGCAGGTTTGAATGAAAAATTCCATGGCTGACAGGGAACTGAAACCTGGATGGGCAGAGTGACAGGTGGTTCTTGACAAGGAGCATTGTTTAGCTGTGGGACCTTATCCAGGGGAGCAGAATGGAGGGAACATGCAGATAGGCTGTCTGAGGCTGTCTCAGTGTTACCTGATGTCACAGCAGCACCTGACACTGAGCTTTAATATTAGTCCTTACACCTGTTTTCTTCATTAGCCAAGGGCTCTCAGTCACAGGCCAATTGTTAATCATGGATACATGTGTTTGTATATAACACATTGTACAAAGGTCTGTCCAGAAAGTATCTCACCATGTAACATGAAAAACAGAGATGTTTATTGAAGATGGAAGATACAATAAACATTGTACATAGGATAACGATGCCTCAGTCCCCTTCAAAGTGGGTACCTTGGGACCTCACAATTCTCCCAGTTACTATCAGCTGTCCTTTCATATTTTCCTAAATCTCATTGATGGTATAACATCTCTTTCCTTTCAAAGGTGATTTTAGTTTGGGGAAAAGCCAGAACTCACAGGGCACCAAATCTGGGCTGCAGGGGGGTTGAGTCATTTGGGTGATTTGATGCTTCACAAAAAACTTTGCACAAGATGTGATGCATGAGAGGGTGTGTTGTCATGATGAAACTGACAGCACCAGTGGCCCATAGCTGTGGACTTCTGAATCATCTGAATAATTGCCACATAGGAATGTTCAAACTCTATGCAAAATGTGATATAGATTCATCACTTTTCTCACGCACTTTGAACGTGATAGCCACAGTACACATGCTCAGTTAAGAGTGTCTACTGCCCCCACTGACTAGTACAGCAAAGTTCTCATTGTTCACGCATGTGCATTCCAGTCCACTGTCTGTGGCTGAAAGGTTACAGCCATGTTGTGCAAACCATTTTCATCATATTAGCAATGGCTGGACTTTTTCTGGACAGACCTCATATCTTTGTATCTGCTCTACAAATTTTGTTGGGTTCCATGAGTCAGAGTGAGATTTGGGTGGCAATACTGTCAAATGTTATCTTGCCCGAATGAAATTAAATCTGGTTAAAGGCCACATATGGAGACTGGTAAGAAATGCAGTTTCAGTTGTTTGTGTGTAGGGCAAAGGCTCATTCTGTTTCTACAACAAAGACATTGCCACCCTCCCCCACCATTCAGAGATGGAGCCTCCACATCTTCCATGCCTAGCTGAGCCATGGGCCATCTTCCTCAGGCTTCCAGAGCCAAACAGCCCCATCCTCCCTGGCACCCTGTCTTCACTTGTGCCAATGGTCTTTCCAGCCCACAGGCACTGTCACTGGTTCAGGGGCACAAAGTCCAAAGTTCAGGGACCGTTACCAGGTCCTTCAACTCTGTGGGAGCCAAGAAAACAGGATGCAGCGCTTCCTTAGGAATTCATTCTGTCTGATGAATTTCTTAATATACCAACTTACTATGAATTAGTCATTGTGTTGCAGGAAATGGATTTAATACTTTATTTCAGGATCCAGTTTTATCTGCAAGTTAATAAATGATCCACATTGTTAGAAAATCATCCTCTTGTTTTGTTGCTAGTCTTTCTGTGTTAGTTTCTCCTGGTTTGTAGGATAAACATTTGCAGCCTGACACACAGGTCCTGCCTTCTACAGTTAACTTAAGACAAAGAAACTCCTCCTCTGAAATCTGCACTCAGAAGCACATAATTGTTCTTCCAGGTTCACAAAAGGCTATGCATTTTGTGAATCTAATTGTGGTGGCCTTCTGGAGTCTCAATGTGGCTTCATTGTTTTACCATCCAGCCCGACCTATGTGAGGTCTGCGAGTATGGAGAAAACCTCTTGTGCTGTGACACTTGTTCAAGATTCTTTCATGGATACTGTCACTTCCCATCTATGGAGACTAAGAGGTTTGTGATTTGCTGAACCCTCTATCCATTTAGGGTCCCTTTCTCCTGCCATGCACACTCCCCCTAGGGAGTTCCTCTTTGTGTCCTGATGGGGACAGAGAAGGGCCACAGGTATGGGTCCAGCAGCGTATGATTCTGAGAGCTGCTCAAAGATACTGGCAGCAGGAGGTTAAATTTCCCCTCTCTCCTCTGGGAGACAGAGGCTGGTGGCTGAGTCCTTTGCCAACATACTGTTATTATCCATTCCAGAACTTCCTAGGCATAGGCTCATGTGCACAGAAGTGGGTGACCTAGCTCTCTGTGTTCTGTGCCTATTCAGAAAAGGCAGGAAACATGAACTTCTTGCCATATTCTCACCTGGTTGGTTGTGGTCCTAGGCCCCTAGGGGTGAAGTCCAGTCTCTGGTATTCAGGCCTTGTTGGCAGGACTCCTTGTGTCCCCAGCAGCTCAGATGCCCCTGCCCTCCACCTACTGACCCCCAGCTGCTTCTCTTGATATTAGGAGGATCATTGGTTCAGGTCCTACATGGGGACCTGGAGACTCTGGGGAGTTGCCCCTTCATTCTCAGGCTGTGTCCACTGGTCACTCCTGAAAGGAGAGCAGTGGCAGCTGTAGGAAAGGTGGCTGTTTCTGACACTTTGCTCACTGTGCCCGACCTCTCAGGAGCCCATGGAGCTGCACCTTCTGCAGGATAAAGGAGTCTTCAGGAGGTCAGCCTTGTGTCAGTGAATCTGAGGTTCTGGCGAGATGGATGGGGCCTGAGGAGCAGCTGGTGAGTTTAATTTGAACTCCTAAATTTCTTTTCTCCACTCATATGTGAGCCATCAGACAGTCACAGGGGGAGGGGCAGGGCACCAAAAAGCATCTGCATTTCTTATCAGGTCTCACTGGGACTTGTTTGCAGAAAATATGGCTCTGCCACTACATGTCTGTTTCCTAGAACCCTACCAGTTTGAGGAAACTTCTGGAAAACTAGTGTGGCCATGCCTCTGCCTGGGTATGCATATGGGAGAATTCACTCTAAGTTACTTTTCATCCAAATGCTCCCTCCTTTGCAGAAATGTGAGTTCCTCCTTTTGGCGACCTGTTGTCATTTAAAAAACAACTGTTCTGAGAAAACACAACAAGGTAATCAGGTGAGTAACAGTAACAAAGCATGAATGCAGGTGACCATGGTCCTACCTGACCTGTGCGCCTGTGGGATTAGTGGTCTGAAACCCATGGGAGCTACTGCAGGAGTGGTTGTTCTCTTTGCCTGGTATTCTGGCTGGTTTTTGCAGATCTCTACAGAAGGCAGATATTGCACTGTATCAGATATTATCTCAATAACTTTTTTTTTTTTTCACCAGATCCTAGAGACATTACAACGCAGGAAAACTTATATGATGTTGAACGAAATTGGGAGGAAGCTAAGTGTGCAGGGTTACCCCAAAGTGGAGCAATTTACGAGGGACATGCGCCTCATCTTTCAGTATCGCAGGGCATTTGATAAGGTAGGTGGCTTTCTGCTTCCACTTTCTTTCTTCTCCATTAAGTCGTTCTGCCCTTGCTATTTGCTATATGGGAATTTTATAGTTTATCTCATCCTATTATAAGCCTCTTCAGGCAAGAAATCAAAAAGTGAGTGACTTTAAAATTCAAGATAGAGCCTAGTGGTGAGTCACTAGGTGTCCCTGCAACCAAACTTTCAGACCCCCAAGAGCTCATTCCTGTCTTCAAAGACAGGTGCTTACTAAGTGCACTGCATCCTCCCTGCTCCAAAGTGAGACAGAGTTGCTTCCTAAAGTCATATTGTGCTTCTAGTCATTCTTCATATAATATGAATCTAACTCCTCAGAAATTCCAAACTCCAGGCTCCTTTGTATGTAAATGAACCACATAGTTAGCAAGAGTCATTAGAGAGAAATACAAGTGACAACGTGAAAGGAAGAGTAGATTGTACTTAGATATCTGTAATATTTCATCATTACAAAGACTTTAAATTACTTTTCCTATGATCATTAAACAAGCCAAACCTAATGAGTGAGAGTCCCCAAACATGGTAATGATTTCCCCTTTTTGCCTAGTAATAATAATTAATTATGCACTTAGGGCATAGAAATTAACTCTTAGCCACATGAGTTTTTAATCATAACCCAGTTAATGTAATTTAAGTGTTTAGGCAAGACTTTTGATTATTTTCAATTGCACAATGTTTAATTATGATGATAATCAGTATCATTATTTTTGTCACTTTTTTTTTTTTTTTTCAGAACAAAGATTTATTCTCCCTGGGAATGAGACTGGAGGCAGAATTTGAGAAGAATTTTAAGAAAGTGTTTGCTATTCAGGAAGTAAAACAAGAACACAGAGAAATCACAATTAAACTAGAAAACAATGCCTAAACAAAATTAGGATTTCAGCAACAAAAAGGTATATATCAAAAAGACAGATAGATATCTTAAAGCTAAAGAGGACAGTGGCTACACTGAAGAATTCAATAGAGAGTTTCAACACCAAACTCAGTTAAGCTTCAGAAAGAATCAGCAAGCTAGAAGATAAGTTATTTGCAATGATCTAGTCAAAAGAGCAAAGGAGAATAAAAAAGAGTGTAGAATGCCCACAGGACTTAGGAGACATTATCAAGGAACACGTATATGCATCATGGCACTACTGGAAGGCAAAAAGAGAAAGAAAGGAACAAACTTCCAAATGTGGGGAAATGGACATCCATGTTCTTTCAACCCAAAGGCCCCATAGGTTGAAACTGAAAAGGGCTGCATTGACACAGTTTGTAACTAAATTGTCAAAATTTGAAGACAAAGAGTTCTGGAGGCAGCAATGGAAGAGTGAGTTGTCAAATACAACTGAAGCCCCCTGAGATGGCCAGCAGACTGCTGAACAGATGCTTTGCTGGTCAGGAGAGAGTGAATGATGTATTGAAAGCAGAGATCTGTGAATGAAGATTAGTACTCAGCAGAGCTGTAGCATAGAATTAAAGGAGAAATAGAGCTCCCCAGGCAAATGGAAGCTGAGGGAGTTCATCACCACTAGAGCTACAGGGTTGTTCGTTCAATAGAGTGATGTCTTGCTATACTAAGGTTGAGGGTTCAATCCCCTGTCAGTGCACATACAAGAACCAACCAATGACTACGTGAGTAAGTGGAGCACAGATTGATGTCTCTCTCCCTCCCTTCCTTTCTCTTTCTAAAATAAATCAATAAAAATATTCTTTAAGTACAATTATTCTGAAAAATAGAAATGCAAAATGGTGTTCTTCAAGCTAAAAGAAAAAGAATGTAATTAACCTTGTAGATTTTTGAAAAATGACCTGAACTCTTCCACTGTACACAGTTGGGTGCTCTTTCTTCCTTTTCACACATACAGGGACTTCACACAGGGAGGAGGCAGAGGAAGGCTGTGCCCACATGCATGAGTGTGTCTGTGCCCCCATGAGCACAGGAGTACAAAGTGCATGCGGCCAGGCTTCGTGCCTCCCAACGAACATGTGTCTCTGACACACTCACTGCTCAGCACGTCTCTCCTCCTTGGGGGTGGTTGGGGGCTCAGGGCACTGGACCCCCAGGGTCTCCAGAAGCCAGAGCAGGGGGCTGGGCTGGGGGCAGGCAGGGTTGGTCCACTGCTTACAAGTGGGGATGGAGGGTTCTGTCTCTGATAAGTAACAGTGAGCTGCTACCCAACCTTGCTTTCAAAAGCATCTGGAATCTCTGCACAACAGCCAGAGAAAACTGCCTGAGGCTCTGGAAGGTGAACAGGAGTTGGGTGAGTCTGGAGGTAAACTGAAGCCCACAAGCAGGCAGTGGGAGGCATTTCCTGTACTGTCACCTGGCTCTGAGGGCAGCCACAGGCTTGTGTGGGTGGAAGTTCTTTTTTGAAAAAAAAAAAAAAAAAAAAAATTTGTGATCAAGGAGCCAGGCAACCATGAAGGGGGAAATCGTAAAATGAAGAAAGTCACAGAAGAAAAACCCTTAAATTCTGTGCCTAAACTCTCCCCAGGTGTCCTAACATGCATCCTAAAGCAACTGACAGACAGAGGTGAGACAGGTGGGGATCAAAATACCAGCCTTCTTCCTCATAAAAGCTGGATAAGGGGAGGAGGCTTAGCTGTGTGCCAAGAAATAGCCCCTCAATCTGAACCCCAAGATTGGGCTTACCCACTAGGCCTCAGACTGCTACACACACACACACACACACACACACACACACACACACACACTGTCTGATGTCTCCTGCGCACTTGAAGTTGGGGGAGCACAGAGCCCCAGCCTCTCTAGCAGGATGAGCCCAGGGAGACCCACCAGGGAGCAGACTCACCTTTCACTGAACTCCCAGCTGAGAGTGTCCCCAGAAAGAAGGGAGGGCAGGGGACCAGGAGTCCTGCTGGTTGATGGGCCACCTCCTAGTAGGGGACATTGGTGAGGGGCCTGAGGGTTCCCACTTAGGTCCGGTGCCCCTCCCTCTCCATTCCTGCCTCCACGGAAGGGCCTCGGGGTCCATCCTCAGCCCAGTGGCAGCTGTTGCCGCTGCTTCAGCTCCTCCTGCTCTGAGCTCTTGGGTCCAGATGCCCTGCCTCGTCTCAGGGACAAGCCTGTCCCCACAGGGTCTCCCAGGCTGGAGACTCAGCCCCCTACTGACATCTGAAGGGAGGCTGCTCCTGGGGAAGCTGAGGACACAGGTCCCCTTACTGAGTCCCTCACCTGGTGTCCTTCCTCGGTGGCTGCCTCTCCTGCGCTCGGGGTTCCTTGGCCCCATAACTCAGGCGACATCCCTGAAACAGGAATGGTCCCTGTTGCCAGTGTCCCTGGCCACCACGGAAAATGCCCCGGACACTCCCTTCTTTCCTTCCTGTCAGCCCAGCAGCACTGTTCAGGGTTAACCTGCTTCTGAAGATGGTCTTGCTCTCTCCCTAACCCAGGTGGGTGTGACCTTTTTTCTGGATGAAAAACACGCCTCCCGGTCCCACATGAAACCACTGCTGTTACTGATGGGGTGTGTGCCCAGCTTTCTCTGGCCCCACAAAAGCGCCCCATTCCCTCTGGCCAGGGCCGCCCCTCTGTGGGGGTTTCCACCTGGGAGGCCAGCCCCCAGTGGATTCCCCACCCAGCCGCCTGCTGTCTGCCTCTTGTTCACATGGTGACGCTGACCAGACTCGGGGGAAAGCGGCCACGTTTATGCCAGCATGCTGGGGACCTTCTGCCTACTGTCCAGGGACGGAGCAGAGAGAGGGGACACTAGAAAGGCTGGCGTCGTCTGTGTCCGACCTTGTCTGGGCCCCATGACCCATGGAGGCCAGGCCAGTGGCTCCGCTGCGCCCAGCAGAGGCTCAGCTGATTCTGTTTCTACCCACAACGACCCCTGAGGTCGGGAGGCAGGAGAGCCAGAGGGGGTCCCACACGTGTGCAGCATCCCGGACACACTGAAAAGCTGCATCTGGGAAAGAAACGTCCTCATCAGCATACGGAATCTGTCCAGATTTGTGTGTGTTCCCTTGAGGAAAAAGGAAGGGCAGAGGCGGAGAGAGAGAACCTTTCTGTGTCTGAAATGTCCCTGGGCGGGAACGCTCCTCCCCAACTGAAGGAAGTCGGACTCCGGGAATGAAGGGGGTAACGGTGCCTCTCAGTTGTTGCTTCTCCAGCCCTGCGTCTCAACACAGAGACTAACTCTTCCTCTGCGCCCCTTCGAACACTGGGGCTGTGAGAACAGTGGGGCTGGCTGATGTCTTTTGTATCTTTGCAAAACAAGAGGAGCCCTGGGGGCTGGTGCTGCTCATTGCTGGGGTCCCCCTCCCCTGGCCCTCCAGGTCCTGACTGTCCCTCCTTGAACTCCATTCCTGCTGCGACCTGCTCTGAAGGCTGCGAGCCACTGCGGGGCTGTGGGAGGAGGGAGACTGTTGACCACACTCAGTTACTTTCACTTCTCTTTTCCGCTTTTGGGAGGAGCCCCCCTGGCTGAGGGGATTCACAGACTTCCTGCTCAGGGCTGGACTGCCGCCCTGACCCCAGACTGTGGACACAGGAGCCATCAGAAGTCCTGGCTGATGGTAGTGGCGACTACCCAGCACCAGGTCAGTCTCTGTCTTCTTTCCTGTAACTTCCTCTCTGTCTGTGCTGGTCTTTAGTGCCTGTCGTTAGACACAGCTAAACCTTGATCACTGTCCTGCTTTACAAAGGGCAGTCACGTGCAATCTGATGAAGTGCAGGCACATGTGATGTGATGAAATGCAGGAACATGTGATGTGATGAGGGAATCAGATCTTTAACTGGCAGAGGGGCAACCACTGGTGTGAGCGCAGCTGCCACAACCCACAGGGTGCTCCCATCTGCACCCGGCTGTGCTCCCTGGGGCTGGGAGGCAGAGAGTTGTGGTTTTCTCGTGACCCCTAAACCCCCTCATTTCCCTCAGGCCCCCTCTGCCTTCACCTAGGTCGTTTCACAGAGGGGGCTTTAGAAAATAAAAAATTCAGGGTGAACATCTGACTTTTCAAATCTGGGTACCCCGGTTTTGAAGCTGAGCTGAGAACGGGTCAGCACTGGGCCTGTTCCTGTCTCTGGCTGGGGGTCTGGTTCTTCCTCCAGGGATCTTGATGTAAGAGAATAAAAGGAGGAGGAAGGACCAAGACACCAAGGACTAGTGAAGGCCGAGTGTTTTCATTTGTACTTTGATTTTCTGCTCTGGAGTGGGTTACACCTCTGACAAGGAAAAGGCTAGAAATCCTACCCGTTTCTTTAGTGATGGGTCAGAAATTGCATTACCTAATAAATTTAATGTTTCATTTTTAATAGAAAAATACATGATGTATTCTTGGTCATAAAATTTCGAATGACAAGGATACATGTAGAGGGAAGAAGGTCCGTTCATCACCCACCCCGTACAGTTTCCAAACCTGGTTCTGTTCAGCATTGTGGGCATTGCATTTTATGTCTCTTTGTATGCATTTACACGTATAACTGATTTTCCCAATTACATAATTTGTGCCTTAGTTTTTAATGAGTAATATTAATTTGTATATACCATTCTGGGTTTTACATTTTAAAATATTAAAATTAAAATTATTAGAGGTTTTTCATGTTAGTAGACAGACAGATCTACCTCATTCTTATTTAAAAGCTTCATATGGCTGAAAAGCTATATTCCCTTTTCTCTAAATGACTGTTCAGATCCATTTTCTTTGGGATTATATATCATGTTTTGTCAATAAGCTGGAGTTTTTATATATCGGATATATTAACCCCTAGACATGTGTGCTGAAAATATTTTCTTTGTTTTTAGTATCTTATTGGATTTTTTTTTTTTTTACTGGATTTTGAACATTTAAACCTACTAAGTATTCCTGTATTCACTTTCTTTTTATACTTTTCTTTCCTTGAGTCAGGTATTTCTTCTGTCATAGATATATTTTAAATTTCTTTATCTGGTTTCTATAGGATTACAAATTGCAAGTGCACCACACTTTTACAATCATTTCAGAAGGATTGACATTTTTAAATTGTTATGTTTTCTTAACTGGAGGTACCTTCTACATCTCTATTTATTTGGATCTTTTAAAATTTTCTTCAGTAAAACATTATAGCTTCTTTCATATAGATTCATTAGTTTTAAATGTTTGTAAATGTATGAATGTGTATTTACTATTGTGTTTGAAGTAGTATTTTATTTCTTTCCAAGATATGTTGTTGCAAATAAAGTGTATTTATTTTATGTACCTTTTTAAAAATTCAGACTTCTTGACAAAACAATATATATTTTTTAATTCTTAGGAAATTTAGTTAGGTCTCTATCACTTTTCCATATATAATCTTATAGCATATAAAACTGTATCTTATTTTAGTATTTATTCTAATATATTATTTTTCTTATCCTGTTGCATTAGCTAACATATGTGTGTGTATGTTTTTAGTGTTTGCTTAGATATGGAAATATGCATTTTGTACCATTTCACCTGGAGTGCAGGTACCTTATAAGAGAGTACTTCCAATTTATTCCTGCCATCCCTATGATATTGCTATTATTCATACACTTATCTATATTCTGTAATCATCACTTGTCCCAATCTGAGCTGTTTGGCCCATGCCAGGCTTCTAGTTTGTGCTTCTTTTTTCTGTCTCTTGGGTTAGATATGCTGGGTTTGTACATTTATATCTTCCAGTTAGGGTGGGTGCAAGAAGTCAACCAATCAATGCCTCTCACACTGACATATTGATATTTCTCTCCCCCATCCCCTTCCTCTCTCTATAAAAAGAAATGAAAAAATACCCTAGGGTGACTATAAAAAAAGAAAAAATTGAAGAAGCATCAAAAATAATAAGTTTAAGGCAAGACTTCTATACTGACAACTATAAACACTTCCAATGAAAATGAAAGAACACTTCATTAATGGAGAATGTTACTATGTTAATATATTGAAGCTCAATATAGCTGTTATAAGTTCTCAGCAAATTTATCTATAGATTAAACGCAAACCCAATAAATATCCAAAAGACTTTTCTTCTTGCCAAAACTGACAAATTGATTCTAAAGATGTGGAAAAGCAAAAGATCCAGAAAACTCAAGACAATCTTCTTCTACCTTAATTCGAGACTACTATAAATTATAGTTATCAAGCCAGTGTGCTATTGACTTAAGAATAGACAAATAGATCAATGGTACAGAAAAGAAAATTCAGATTTAGATATGTTGGCTTTTGAATATTTTTATAAAATCAGGGTAGGCAAAGATTTCATAGAGTGTATACTAAGATTATTAACCACAAAATGAAAAGAATGAAGAGATTGGACTTGAACAATAGTAAAATTTCTCCTCCACAAAAAAATAGTTAAAAATGAAAGGCAAACCACATATTGGGAAAATGTTCACCATACATATTTTAAATAAAATGTTTACATTTATAATATAAAATAAACTCCTACACACCTATGAGTAAAGGACAATATAATGCTACATATGGACCATAGGCTTGAATAAACACTTGCCAAAAGAAGGAATATAAAGTTCCAGTAAGTATATGAAATTGTTCCCATCATCATGTCATTAAGTAAATAAAAATTAAAACTGTATGAGATACCACATAGCGCACTGGAATGACTAGAGTCATTGCATACAGGAGCACCGACAGATATCTATTGGTACAAATATATAGACATGATTGATATTCTTGTGAAATTTTAGTTTATGACTTATCATAATTTTGAACCACATCTTATTATTTATCAACTAGTATTGTAATTAAGGATATTTCTCCTAACTGTTGTAGGTTAGTGAGGGGGCACTTAATATTTATTACTGTGAGATATATTTTCTCTTAGTTGTTAATTAAGATGCATTTTTCAAGGTAACTTTTATATTTATTTTATTATTTTCTATACCTCTGTGATAACTTCTTTACTCCACATCATATTTGTACAAATGTAATGTATTTTCTTGATTTAATTCCCATCTTCTTACCCCTCCCCTTTGACAACCATGAGCTTGTTCTCTGTATCTATGATTTTGTTTATTCATTTGTTTTGTTTTATTCCACATATAAGTGTGATCATACAGTATTTGTTTTCCTTGGTCTGACTTAATTCACTTAATATAATACCCTCTAGGAACATTCATGTTTTTGAAAATTGCAAGATTTTGATTGTTGATTAATATTCTATTTGTGTATATATTATATGCATGTATATCACATCTTCTTTACCCATTTCTCTATTAATGGACATATATGCTGCTCCCATATGTCAGTTGTTACTAGTAATGCTGCAGTGAACATAGGGATAGATGTATCTTCTCAAATTATTGTTTTATTCAGATAAATATCCAAAAGTGGGACTGCTGGATCATATAGCAGCTCTACTTTTAATTTTCTGAGGTGTCTCCGTACTGCTCTTCATAGTCATTACAGTAACTTACAATTCCACGAACAGATTATAAGAGTTCCCTTTTCTCTGCATCATTTAAAATATATATATATATTATTTATTATTTTTAGAGAGAGGAAGGGAGAGAGGGAGAGAGATAGAGAGACATCAATGTATGTTTGCCTTTCACCTTCCTCCAGCCATGGAACTTAGCCAGCACTTTTTATAGATTGAAAATTGATGATAGCTAACCTAACAGTATGAGGTGATATCTCATTGCAGTTTGAATTTACGTTTGTTTCTTTTTTTTTTTTTTTTTGTACTTTTTTTTTTAATTTAATTTTATTGTTGTTGTATTATATCCATTCCCTTTTTATTCCCCTGTCCCCTTCTCCCCCCACCCACTCCCTCTGAAAGTCAATCCCACTTGTTGTCCATGTCCATGGTTCTTCCATACTAGTTCCTTGACTAAACTGCTCCCCTTCTTCGCCTCCTCCCCCCTCCCCCCTGCCCACTGAAGGTCTATTCATTGTGTTTATGTATCTGGTTCCGTTTTGCTTGTTTGTTTGTTTTGTTCATTATTGTCCTGTAATGGGTGAGATCATATGGTATTTGTCTTTCACTGACTGGCTTATTTCACTAAGCATAATACTCTCTAGTTCCATCCATGTTATTGCAAAGGGTAGGAGTTCCTTCTTTCTATCTGCTGTGTAGTATTCCATTGTGTAAATGTACCAAAGTGTTTTGATCCAATCATCCACTGATGGGCACTTAGGCTGTTTCCAGCACTTGGCTATTGTAAATAGTGCTGCTATGAACATAGGGGCACATAGGTTCTTCTGAATTGGTGTTTCAGGGTTCTTTGGGTATAGTAACAAGATCACTTTAAAGCACTCATAAGTTAAAGTTGTTTCTTATCCATTCAGCTGCCCTATGTCCTTTGATTGGTGCATTTAATCCATATACCTTTGTACCTGTGTTTATGTCTGTCTCTGTTTCTTCATCTTCTTCAAGCAGACCCTTTAGCATCTCTTGCAATGCTGGTTTGGTGGATGGTGGACATGTATTCTTTTAGACTTCTTTTGTCTGGGAAATTCCTTATTTCACCTTCCATTTTGAATGACAGCCTTGTTGGGTAGAGTATTCTTGGTTGTAGTCCTTTGTTTTTATTGCTTGAAATATTTTTTGCCATTCCCTTCTGGCTCATTGTGTTTCTGTGGAGAAATCAGCTGATAACCTTATGGGAGCCCCCTTGTACATTATTGGCTGTTTCTCTCTTGCTGCTTTTAGGATTCTCTCCTTGTCTTTGAAATTTGTCATTTTTGTTATGATGTGTCTTAGAGTGGCCTGTTGGGGTTCATCTTCCTTGGGACCCTCTGTGCTTCCTGAGTTTGCATGACATTTTCTCTCCTCAAGTTAGGGAAGTTTTCTGTCATTACTTTTTCAAAGAGGTTTTCTATTGCTTGCTCCTCCTCTTCTCCTTCTGGTATCCCTATGATACGGATGTTATTACGTTTCATGTTGTCCTGCAGCTCTCTTAAAACCTCTTCATTCTTTTTCAGTCTTTTTTCATTTTGTTGCACTGCCTGGGAATTTTTTTCTACATTGACCTCTAGTTCGTTGATTCTCTGCTTTCTCTAGCCTGCTTTTGATTCCTTCTACTGTGTTAATTCAGAAATTGTATTCTTCATTTCTTTCTGGCTCTTATTGATGGTTTCTATGCCCTTTTTAATGCTGGTGTAGTTCTTAGTAAGTTCCTTGTAGCTTTCCTGGAGTTCTTTGTAGTTCCCCTGGTGTTGTTTGTAGTTTTCTTTGAACTCACTGAGCTCATTGAGCTTCTCTATCATCATTATTTTGAATTCCATGTCTGAGAGTATGCTTGCCTGTTTCATTTTGCACTCTTCCTGGGGATTCTTCCTTTCCATTTGCTGAGGGTTTATTTCTTTGTCTCCCCATTTTAGGTGGCTCTTGTTTGTTTCTGCTTCTTAGATTGGTCTACTTTGACTTAACTTTCTTAGTGGTGTGACCTTCTGTGGTGTAGAGATGTGCTTTTTTTACTTCCTGGATCTGTGCTTGGTGACCCATGTCCTAGTCTGGGCCTAGTCAGCCAGTTGGAGACTAGTAGAGATTCACTGTCTTTTTCTGTCTCCTTTAGTTGTTAATCCAATCAGTCTGTGACCAGTGGTCAGTTTTAGGCACCTCTGGGTGGGGCAGATGAATTCAGTTGTTAATCCAATCAGCCTGTGATCTGAGGTCAGGTTAGGCACTGCTGGGTGGGGTGGATTCATTCCTATGGGTGGGGCTGTGGCTTCCCCTCACCCTTTGGAGAAGAGTGGTCTGCTGGCTGTATGGGGGATGGGTCAGCACTGGACCCACAGGCTGCTCCCTCAGCTCTCCCCCTAAAGCCACTGACCCAAACTTTCCCCAAACTTCTCTAGTCCACTCTGCCTTCCCTCTGCTGGAGCCCAGGGTAGGTGGCTACCACTGTATTTTCATGCATGGTCCCTTTAGGAACTCGGTCTCTCTGTCAAGTCAGCTAAATCTGGAGGCTTTTTGCTTTTCACAGCTGGGTGCTGTTTACTTGCAGCTGTGTTGCTAGGCTGGGAAGCCTAGTTGGGGGTTCAGATCCCACCCTTCTCAGGTGGGACCTCTGGCTGCTGAGATGTTTCTCCGTGCCTTCCACCACTGCCTATGGGAGCCCTGCCAGCCTCTTGTGGTTCCACACTTCCTACTGGTCACGTGGTGATGAATTGGCTCTTCTGTTCTGTCCGTGGTAATAAGACTTCTCTCCAGTTGGTTTTCTGTTGGTTATTCTGGATAATTTCTCCCCAATTAAGTTGTAATTCCAGTTTGGTGTTGGGAGGAGATGGTGTAGCTCCACTTACTCCTCCACTATCTTGGTTCCTCCTGAATTTACATTTCTTTTAGGATGAGTGATTGTTGAGTCTTTTTTCATGTCTGTAGCCATCTACATGACCTCTTTGGAGAAATACCTTTTTTAGGTTCTTTGCCCATTTTTCAATGGGATTGTCTGTTTTTTTGGTGTTAATGTGCATGAGTTCTTTATATATTTTAAATATTACCCCTTTATTACATGTATCATTGGCAAGTATCTTCATTCATTAAGTTGTCTTTTTGTTCTGCTAATGGTTTCCTTCACTGTGAAAAATCCTTTTAGCTTGATGTAGTCCCATTTCTTTTCTTTCCCTTGCTCGAAGAGATATATCCAAAAGATGTTGCTAAGAGTGATGTTAAAAAGTTTACTGCCTATATTTTTTGTCTACAAGTTTTATGTTTTCAGGTCTAGCAATTAAGTCTTTAATCTATTTTGAGTTTATTTTTGTATGTGGTATCAGTGGTCAGGTTTAAATTTTTATACATGTATCTGTCCAGTTTTGCCAACACCACTTATTGAAGAGACTGTCTACCCCATTGTATATCTTTGCCTCCTTTGTCTTAGATTAATTGGACATGTAAGTGAAGATTTATTTCTGGGCTCTCTATTCTATTCCATTCGTCTCTATATCTGTTCTTTGTCAGTCATATACTGTTTTGATTATTACAGCTTTATGGTATGGTTTGATACCAGGGACCTTGATTCTTCTCACTTTGTTCCTTTTCAAGATTTCTTTGGCTATTTGGGATATTTTGTGGCTCCATATACATTTTAAGATTAGTTCTAATTCTTAGAAGAACGTATCTTAATAAGGACTTCACTGAATCTGTATATTACTGTAGGTAGTAAGAACATTTTAACAATATTAGTCCTTCCAAGTCATGAGCATGGTATATATTTTATTTACTTGTATCTTCAGTGTCTTTCATCAATGTCATAGTTTTCAGAATAAAGGTAATATGCCTCTTTGATTAAATTTATCTGTAGGTACTTTATAGTTTTTGATGCAATTGTAGATGGGATTGTTTTCTTAATTTCCTATGACCATTTGTTATAGAAACACAACATATTTCTGTATATTGTTTCCATATCCTTCAATTTTATTGACATCATTTATTAGTTCTCATAGCTTTTTTTTTTTTTTTTTTTTTCTGGTGGAGGATTTTCTAATATAATATTATGTCACCTGCCAAGAATGAGAGTTTTACTTCTTTGCGATTTATATGCCTTTTGTTTCTATATCTTTTCTCACTGTTGTGGCTAGATCTTCCAAAACTATGATGAATTGAAGTGTTTAATAAAAAATATTCCAAGGTCACTGGTTCGATTCCCAGCCAGGGCACATAACCAGGTTGCAAGCCAGGCCTCCAGCCAGGTCTGTAGCTGAAGGCAGGTGAAAGACAACCATACATAGATGTCTCTCTCCCTCTCTGCCTCTCTCCCTTTCCCTCTCTCTGAAAAATAATAAATAAAATCTTAAAAAAAAAAAAAAGGTGACATCAATTAAAAAAAAAATATTCCAGATATGTTTAGGAGAAGATATGTGTACAATACCTTTGACTGGGACAGCTTAGTCATTCTCAATAATATGTATGTCTTGCTGACCCTCCATGCTTCCGCATATTATAAATTTGCTGATTGCATCAATTCCATTTATTCTGGTCTGCATTCAAGAACAATCATTTTATACATGTTGTTTCTTCATGTTCTATCCTTCATATATAAAACATTACATCCTCTACAAGCATCTCAAATCTTAATGACCATTTTATCATGGTATCCTTTATCCTAGGATGTCTGCAGAAGACAACAGACTAATCTATAATATTGCATTGAAACGCTTCAAGGAACGTAAGGTCGAGATTTCAGATGCAATAAAAACATTATTTCCTTTCCTTGAGATTCTTCGTGACCGTGGATTCATCACCAATGAAAAGTATAAAGTAAGTGAGGTTTGTGCTATCACAATCTGGTAAAGCAGCCCCAAATTACTCATGTTTTCATAACTTGGAATCAAATGTCAGGGCAGAACTAGGCAAATGAGGGTTCTCCTATGAGTTGGAACCTTGTCATGTACTGCTCCAAGTCTTCCTAGATGCTAAAAGGGATAAGATAAGCAGGTATCATTGGAGATAGTCCTCCCTCTGAATGAAAAGACAATGCTCCATGGTTCCTCTTAGAGTTGAGGTGTATAGCACCGGAGATAGGCTGGATCCGAAGTCCATGGGCTTTATAGATGTACAATATAATGCCTTGTAAGGGTTAGACATACAATAAAGCATGAACTAAGAATAGAAGTAATTTTAATGAATGGGTGAATAAGTTTAATTGATTTAATAGAATAATAAACACAGCATTTCATTTCAATGAACATCAATTTAAATACTCAGAGTTGAGAACATTAAAATCCACTGGGAACTAATGTCTTCTTGACATAAATTTGAAAGTGGATGCTTGTTATTCTTTCCTTGACAGTTTTCAGTTTTCTTTCCTTTTGGTATTTCTGGAATCTTGGAGTTTAGGTTAATTTTAGCAAAAGATGTAGGTGGAGAAGCATGAATGCAAGTCTCCTCTTTCCCTGCAAGTAAGCTTACTTAAAGGCAAAGTTAATAGGGAGGGGAAAATCACCACCTGGCTTCCTTGAGCATGCCCAGGGCAAGCTGCCCTGGGGGACAAGGGCTGTTTGTTCAACAGAAAAGCAACTCATCACCTGCTAAGGTGATTGTTAGAACATCTGTCCATTCTCTGAAAGGGCTACACACATTTAAGTTTGCACCTGTCTTTGCTCTTTGAAATTGTTTCCTTTTCTGTTTAATGTAAATGAGGGTGAGGAGATCAGATTCACCAATGCATATTTTTAAGGAGGAAAGATTTCCTTACTTCACTTAATAGCTATGCAAATATAGAGAAATTCTAAAACTGAACATGAAAAAATACCTATGTAGGGAAGTTGTAATTCATTACAAACAAACCACTTTTTAGAGTCCTTTATAACATGTAATTTTGTATTCATATGTTCCCCATTCACTTTTTTAAGGAGTCTAAAAATTCTTGCGAAAACCTGTCACCTGTACCAAGAGTGGTGTATGATGTTCTCAATGAATTGGAAGAGAAATTTGACCTATCAGTTTTGAGAATATTGTTCAGCAATGTCATCATGAAGAAGTACCCTGATTTAAAAGGCATTTATGAAGGCTTCAGAGATGGTAATTAGGTTTATATCATACATTTCAATGCCTATGGCCAATTTTTTTCACACATATATATGGAGCATCTACCATGTGTCATACACAGTGCTGGAGAGCTAACAGACATGTCATGAAATTTCTCAAAGCTTTTGGTATAATGACTGCAGTTCGAAAGCCACCTGGAGGTCTGCTTAGCTAGGCATTTTGCTAAAAACAATCAGATTCACGGTCACATCAGATTTACTTAGAAGTACAAATGATAAAAAGCACTGCATTTGAGTAAAGCAGTAAGTTGTTCTTTTTGCATGTGTCCACAGAGCAGTCTACCTAGTTGACTACTACCCGTGTCAAGTGACAGCTTAGCTGTGGGTGAAGGATCCACCTGGCTGAGCAGCACCATGCCCAGGGGAGTCCATGTCTCATGTAACAACTCTGTAGTCATACCTTTCAGGGACCCCAGGAGTTATAAGAGTTACCACATTGGCATATAGTTTACATGGAGTCCTGAGTCCAGTCATGGGTAATTTTTCACTCTAAACCCTGTGTTGGCCTGGTCATAGAGAAAAGAGAGACCACCTTCATCAGGTGTCTGGAGTAATGAGCAAGAAAATTAACCCAGGTCATATCATATTTTCCCTTAAACAAGAATAATGGCTATAGGAGTTCTTTCTCCACAAGAGGTGAAATAACTTCGGTTGAATAATCTCAAAATCAGTCACTCTGCCAGAGACTGTTTTTGACACAACACAAAAGTGATGGATTTGCCATTTCCTCCTGACACAATTTATAATTTTTCATTATAATCAGAATTTGTGGTTGAAACTGTCCATCCAATAAGTTTTGGGTGGTTGTCCCTGGGTATATTGTGTTTCTACAATGATTTTTGTTTTGACTTGCTGCAAACATTTTTTATTTCAGCACAGTTTGGTATCCTACAACATCTCCAATCACAATGGAGAAGTCACAGAGAAATAATAATATGAACTGAGGAGCACAGATGCTATGGGAAAAGTCATAGAGTGTGGCAGGGTCCCATGTATCTGCCAAACAAGGACAAATTAACTCAATCAGTGAGAATCAAATTGTGGGAGTTGATTCAAAAGAGACAAATGTGTAGAAGATTTTGGAAGGTTGGACATCTAAAGCTAACAAATTCAAAGTTTATTTGCTGGAAATGAAAGAGATACCACAGGCTTATAGGTTTATAAGGACAGGTTTATTGCTCCAGAAGATACACCCTCCATCTGCCCAGAGAAAAGTGGACCCAGCACCTTCCTCGCCTCCTCCTGCTTGGACTCCCCCAAGATGATCACCTTGGGCTTCTTGGTTTATTCCCTTCCTGTTACTTTTTGGGGGTCACCTACATGCAGGGGCCCTTGGCTGGTGCACTGGTCTCCCATTTCTGGCAGCCTCGCAGGACCCTGGCCAAGGCCCCTCCAGTGCCATCCTAGTCACTACCTGCTCGTAGCTTCAGGGAGTGCCCTTCCTTTGTCCTGGGATCTGGATTCTCTTCAGGTCTTTCTAGGGCTTCCTTCATCCTCTGGTGTCTTTTTGAAAACTGCTCATCCTCCCTGACCTAATAAACTCCACACTTCTTTTGACCAGCCATTTATTTAAAGTCCTTCTGCTTTCTCTTTTATATATCAGGTCACTTAAAGGTCTTCATCCTTCTCCTGAAGAAATTCCTATTTTTTCCTTACAGTTTGAGCATATCAGACAATACTCAATTTGCATTATTTATTTGAATCATGCTTTCCCAGTCATCTGTAATTTCTTTTTTCTTTCTTTCTTTTTTTTTTTACAGAAATAACAAGCTCACAATGTTTCCATGAATCCTTTATTCTGACATTTGAGTGGCTCCTTTCTGTTTTGGAAACATAAAGCATGTTTTCTTGTTTGTTTTGTTTTGTTTTGTTTTGTTTTCCTGTCCCAGGGATATTGCTGAACTTGACACTAGGGTCTGGGACTCACTGAGTTCTGAGTGACTAGAAAGGTAAAAATTCCTAAATATTTTCAATTATATTTTATTGGTTATGTTATTACAGTTGTCCCAATTTTCTTCCTTTGACCTCCTCCACCTAGCACTCCTCACTCCATCAGCCAATCATGCCACCATTTTTCATGTCAACGGGTCGTGCGTATAAATTCTTTAGCTACTCCATTTCCTATGCTGTACTTTACATCCCGATGGCTATTCTGTAAATACCTATTTGTACTTCTTAATCCCCTCACCTCTTCACCCATTCCCTCAATCCCAGCTCCCATCCGGCAACCATCAAAACATTTTCTGTATCCATGATCCTGTCTGTTCTTCTTGTTTTCTCAGTTTGTTTTTAAAATTCAATTGTTAAGAGATATGCATTTATTGCATTTTATTGGTCATAGTTTTCATCTTCTTTTTCTCAAATAAGCCTCTTTAACACTTCATAGAATAATGATTTGGTGATGGTGAACTCCTTTAGTTTTTTCTTGTCTGGGAAGCTCTTTATCCGCCTTTCAAATCTAAGTGATAGCTTTGCTGGGTAAAGCAATTTTGACTGTCCATCTCCCCTTTTCATGACTATGAATAGTTCTTGCCAATCTCTGCTAGCCTGCAAAGTTTCTTTTGAGAAATCAGCTGACAGCCTTATAGAAATGCCCCTGTGGGTAACTAACTGCTTTTCTTTAGCTGCTTTAAGATTCTCTCTTTATCTTTAATCTTTGGCATATTAATTATGTGTATTGGAGTGGGCCTCTTTGCATCCATCTTGTTTGGGACTATCTGTGCTTCCTAGTCTTGCAAATCTATTCCCTTCACCCAATTTGGGAAGTTTTCTTTCATTATTTTTTCAGATTTCCAATTTTTTGCTCTTGTTCTTCTCCTTCTGGCTCTTCTATGATGTGAATATTGGAACACTTCAAGCCATCCCAGAAGCTCCTTAAACTATTCTTGTGTTTTTGGATTCTTTTATCTTCTTGTTCTGATTGGCTATTTTTTGCTTCCTTACACTTCAAATCATTGATTTGATTCTCTGTTTCATTCATTCTACTGTTGATTCCCTCTAAATTGTTCTTTATCTCAATTAGTGTATGTTTTATTTCTGATTGAATATTTTTAATGCTGTTGAGGTCCTCACTAAGTTTCTTCAGCATCCTTGTAACCAGTGTTTGGAAATTTGCACCTGATAAATTGCTTATCTCCATTCAGTTTAGTTTCCTTTCTACAGTTTTGAGCTGTTCTTTCATTTGGGCTATGTTTCTTCATCTCCTCATTTTGGCAGCCTTCCTGTGTTCACCCTGTCTTGGCAGCATGGCCTAATGTAGGAGGTTTCCTATAGGGTCCAGTGAAATAGCCTCACCTGCCACTCATGTTGGTTATTCAGGTGCACTGACTGTGTGGGCTGAGTGCACTCTCCTCTTGTAGTTGAACTTTGATTGCTGTTAGTAGGCCAGTGGAAGAGATTTACCCAGGCTAGTCAGCTGCAAGGACTGGCTGTGACCACTGACCACCAACTTCCACCCTCTGTGGAGAACCAGCTGTGCAGAGGCAGGGTGGTGGTGCTCTGTTGTGGTCTGTAGCTATGCACTGGGTCCCAGGCTCTAGGTTTTTTGGGCGGTGCAGCTAAGGT
The DNA here is from genome assembly GCA_004026585.1 of Noctilio leporinus. NCBI lineage: Eukaryota > Metazoa > Chordata > Mammalia > Chiroptera > Noctilionidae > Noctilio > Noctilio leporinus. The sequence goes on from PVIW01000984.1 coordinate 258,932, forward strand.
CAGCCTCTGCCTGTGATCTGTCTGAGGCTACTCAACATGAGCTACAAAGCAATCTGAGGTGGCTGCTACTTGTGCTGGGCTTAGAGATTTCCAGGCAAAGCCAAGTGTGAACCTAGGTTGGCTATTGCTAGTGCTGTGCCTGGGGCCACTTATCAAGAAGTATGGGGGCTGGCAGCTTGCTAAAATCAGCTGTTGCTCTTTGAGAGGATTTAGGAAGTTAGAAGTTGAGCCAAGAGCAGCCATTTATATAGAAAAGCTATTGTTAACAGCTTGGTTGGGCCCATAAGTTGGGTGGGTCAGAGACTTAGGATATTACCAGGATAGGCAAACAGTGTTAGCCAGGTTAATGGAGTCTCAGATATGGCACCTGCCTGCCAGCTCTGTGGCTCTGTGGGGGAGAGGTCAGAAAAGTAACAATGTCCTGTGCCCACCTATCTGTCTGGGAGAAAGCTGTCCTCTAGCTCTCACCTTGATGCCAGACACTTTATCTTCCTCCCCTATGCTACTGCTGCCTTTCAGCTGCCACCCGGTACTGGAGCTCAGAGGAGGGGAATCTGAGTAAGTCCATGTGCAGGTTCATTAGGAGGAACTGCTTGGGAATCCAGCGATTTCTCTCATTAACTCAATTCCTGCTGGTTTTTGCAGCCAGAAATTATGGAGAATTATCTTCCTATGGAATTAGGAATTATCTTCCCTAGGGAATCCTGGGCTAGGGGACCTGGTGTGGGGCTTGGACTCCACAGATATCCTATCCAAATTTTTTATACACATGGGTGTTTATTTTTAATACATGTGTGTGAGGCCCATCCATTCTGTACCTCCATATCTCCTCCCTTCCTACCAGTCTGGATGGATGTGGTTTCTTTAATTTCAGTGTTTTCAGGCTTTCATTCAACTCAATTTTTGACAGTTCTGAGTGATGATTGTTCAATAGTTTAGTTGTAGTTTTGATGTAGTTGTGTGAGGAGGTGACCTATGTGTACCTATACCTCCATCTTGACTGGGAGTCATTAAATCTACACATTTAAGATGATGTCCCTGGGCTGTGATAGAGATCTCTAATTTATCTTCTCTCTCTCTTTAGTGATGCCAAAGGATATGTGTCACCAAGTAAGTAATGAAGAGGAGAGAGCAGAGAACCGTAATACCCAACTAAGCCTTAAACAAGGTGAATGCAACCAAATAAAACCAGCTCTCACATGCTAAAGGGAAAGGAGAAAGGGTAGAGGGCCCTGAGTCCTGAGTGTATTTGGAGAATCAGGGGAGAATTTCTGAGGAGCCTGAAGAAGGCAGGGAGGGGTGTTCATAGAAGAATTTGACTAGAAGTTGATCCCTGGGAGTGATTCTGACATAAGACTATTGGCCCAATATCCAAGGAAAGGGTCAGGAACCCAGTGTATCAGGAAACTATACTTAAAGACAATGCTGACCTGGAAGTCATTGTGATTTACAAAGACCCATGTAGGAGAAGGTCAGCGTGAAGCTGTGAAAGGCTAGACCTGTTAGCCCAAGGTCAACATCAAAGAGCAGAACCTTAATGATGGTAGATTAAGGAACTGATTAACTGTCAGGGATATTGTTCACAAGCAGAAATAGTGCAGGAGATGGGCAGTCATGTAGAGAGAGAAGAGAGGAAGTGGTAAGATGTGGAGGAGGGGGTGGTTGTACTTTGAGAGAAGGAAGAAAAATGAAAGATGGGAGACAGGGGTAAAGGGGACACAATAACATAACCATATTATTAACAGCTCTCTTACTGAACATTTACTCTGGCAGCTGCGGGTTAGTGCTCACAGCTGTCCTTGGGGAGAAGTATCACTACCTGCCTGTTTGCAGGAAAGGAGACTAAAATCTAGAGAGACCATGTAGGTAGTTGGCTTGGGGTCAAATGAAGAGGATGGACCCAGGTATCCTGAACCCAGAGTCTTTTTACTTAACCCTGTGCGCACCCAGATAATCTCATAGAAAGGACAGACACTTGAGAGAAAAATAGGGAAATATATGCAGAAAGAAATATACAGAAAGATGAACACCAAGAGCTGGAGAAAGTGAAGGAAAATCAGACACTGAATCCTGGTGAAAAGGCCAACTAGGCAGAGTGAACAGACATGCAGAGGGAGTGTGTGTGAACCAAGTGGGCAAATCAGGTAAGACCACCTGTCAGGGGAACCCCTAGGGATAAAAACAGGTTCCCTGTTGCTGAAGCTGACCAGAGAAACCATCATCAGTTAAAGTGACTCATGGATAACATAGTGAAATGCCTGGCTGAGGCAGGGGTGTAGCTCTGTATTGATACCTGGGTGAAGGGGTTGTCAAGTCCTACATTATAAAGATGAAAATGGGACTGGAGGAGAATGGCACAGCCCATCCTCCAATCTGAAATAAGGTTTCAATTTCTTCCCCCAGGAACTGTTGCAAACTCATATCTATGCCTGCCCTGGCTCTTCCCAGACCCACCGAATACTAAAGGTCTGTTCCTTCTGGCTGTTCTGTGATCCTTTGCTGTTCTTGTCCCATGTGTTGTGGTGGTGGGGGAGAGGGAAAGGCTGCTTCTTTATAGTGCTGATGGCCCAACATTGTCCATTTTGGCATGTGCAGTATCTCCATTTGAATAATAGGATCTTCATACACTGGGCTGCCTGGGAGGGTTGGCCCTCCAACCCTCACATGCACTTACAGCTGACTGTTGACAGCTCTGGGACCTATTGACAATGTGCCTGGCCTCATGGCTTTCTGTGTCTGTCATGCATGAACTAGGCTGTGTATTTCAGAGGAAAAAGACTCAGCTTAGAGACTTGAGCTACTTGGGCAAGTTCAGCCACTGAGAACAGGGACTGAGCTCTGCTGTGGGGTCAGTGTCACAGCAGGTCTGGTGACCCACAGCTGGTTTCACATTCTGCCCTGAGTCACTGGGAAGTGACTCCTCCTCTTTGTCACTCAGTTTCATCATCCCTAAAATGGAGGTGAAAGTAGTACCTACTTCACAGAAAATGGATGGATTTTTAACAAGTTACATCATGTAAAATATTCACAGTCATGCCTGGGTCTTCATCAGTGTTCCATGCTTTGTTAATATCACTATATTTATGATCATTCTCATTTGTGTCCCGGCCAGAGTCTAATAAGCCTTTAACCACTGCAGTAAATGGTGGCATTTTCCAACAGGTGCCCAAGGTGGATTTAACTCTCCCCCAGGCCGCAGAGCAGTGATGAAAGGATTAACTACCTCAGACCCAGGGAAAATAATTGAGGGACTCTGGTCCCCACCTTGGAGCACAGGAATCTACAGTGACTTTCAAGTCTTCATTTCCTAGCGCTCCTTTGGAAATGAGTCACAAGGAAGAGACTCAGGCAACTTCCTGCACCATGGAAGGCATAATTCTGTAGCTTCCATGGGGGATTATTTAAGAAAAGATGTTCTAAATTAGCATATTTTATAAAAGAAATATATCTTACAGAGTGATGTTTTGAAAACACCAATGTACTTTTGGCAAATAATATTTAGTCAAAATGTTAACATTTAACATGCATCCAACATGCCTCAATCCATATCCTTAGCCATTCATCTACCACTGCAGCTGGTGGGAACAGGAAGGGGTTGAGAAGAAGAAATTGTGACTAGTAATGAGCAGAGAATGAATTCACTGTGTCAGGTTGGGAGTGGGTGACAATGACATTCTAACCCAAACAATGTGCAACAAACCACCAATAAATATGTCCAAGAGTCTGACCCAACAGGGACAATGGACTGTGACATGCACAGTTGAGGAAAAGGCTGTGTCTCATGCTCCAGCCCTAGAGGAGGCTCCAAGAAACTGAGGATATGACACAAAACATGTACCATGGCCCAGGTTCCATGTTAAAATTATGGGGATTAATTTTCACATCATCTTTACATAAATTACTTGGCTTAGAAAAAGTGCAGTAAGTGAAAACTCCAAGCAGCCCTGAAAACCATGTTTCCCGCTCATCCACTGTTGGGGTTGGTGGGAACAGAGTGTGGTGGGTCAGTGGGGTTTACTGAGCACAGGAGGTTCACTGTGGAGAAGAGGGTGTGCTGCTCCTGGGTGGTTTCTCCAGGACTTGATCGTTTCCTGCTCCAACCTGCTCTTTGTCTCTGGCCACAGACCCTTGTAGACTTGCTTGCCAGCCCCCTTGCTGCTGCTGCCTGCTGGGTTCCTAACCTGGGAGACATGAGCCAGAGGTCGGAGAGTGGGAGCAATGGAGAAGCCCGGTATTTTTCAGCCACTGTCTTGGGCAACAATTCTGGCAGCAACTGCATCTCCCATGACTCCACCTCCCACCAAGCAGGCGACCATGGCCCTTTCCTTCCTACCCAGTAACCTTGGCACATGACCTCGCCCCCCGTCCCTCCCATAGCTTCCTGTTTACTACTTCTGGGTTGCTCATTCTTCCATTTGGAATTCTTAGCTCTGCCATCAGCTGTATAACTAATCGTCTGAATTAAATTTCTCCTGCTCTATAAACTTAGAGGTTTCTATTTTCTTGTTGGACCCCAATTGATGCAGAGAGCAAATAAAGTATCTATTAATCCCATGTGGTCTAGGTACAGCTCCACCTGATAACAGACTCCCACACTATCTCTGTGAAAGAGAAGAAATAAGTGCAGTGGCTATAAGTACAACCAATGACAGTGGTCCCTTACAAATCGAACAAGCAAATGAGCAGTGTGCCCAAGAGTCTGAGCCAGCAGGTAAGACTGAGTGGCTGGGTTTGATGAGTGTGGAGGGAAATGGCAGGTGGGAAGACCCCATACTGTGGATAAAGGCTCAGGGAAGATGATGGTTATGATTGGAATGCTGAAAGGAAGAAAATACAAAGAAAAACAAAATGGATATAGAAGAGGTACCTAAGGGTCACAAAAATGATTAAGGAACAGAAATAGGATAGGAGAAATTGGAAACATACCAGAATAGAGAAACTGAGAAATCAGGTAGAGAAACAGGGCCAGGGCTAGGGTGAGGCATGGAGACCCTGGGGCACCTGTAAGGAGGAGCTCACCCCAGGACCCCTTGTGTCTAGGCACCTCCTCTGCTTCACCCAGGACCCTGCTGGGCCTGAGTAACAGTGATAAATATGAAGAGATATACCAGGTCTATCTTGAAAGTATCGAGCCATATAATGTTTTAATTATATTGGCATTGGCTCAATACTTTAGGGACACACCTCATTATTCAGAATACAGGATGACACCAAGGGAAATAAATAACAATAAATAGAAAAAAATATGGAGACACAAAGAGAACTCTGTAGAGAATGAGTAAAGGAATGAAGAAGCAGTAGAGAGAGGACTAGGTAAAGGGAGAAAGGACCAAGGATCATCTGACTTGAGGAGACAGTCACCACAAAGCAGGCACAAAGGCTGTTCCTATGACCATTGACAAGAGAAGATGTCCACAACACCAAACAGCCTGGAAAACAGGCTTTATTCTCTGAAAAGTAAAAGCAAAATAAACACAAAAATCTGGGGTTGAGAGAGGCACAAAGGAAAGAGAGAGCTGAGCAGCGGGAATGGGAGGAGGGGAGCCCTCCCTGCAGGGCAATGACAGGGAGACGGGATTAACTGTAATGGGGGTGCTCACTCTCTCTGGAGAGACAAATGAATTTCTTCATTTTTGTAATTGGATCCAGGAGCGGATCTACCCCACTGTGAAATCCCAGTGAATTCCTGCCGTATACATCCAGAGGACATAAAGAAGGAAAAGTCATTTTTAAATCCAGAAGCTCCATGGGAAGCCCAAGGAAGGACTGACTGTAACCAGGCATCTGAGATAATAGGCAAGGCTGAAGGAATGTGTGATGTACATCACATGCGACATATTGGGCATGGGTCTAGGACACGGAACCAGAGGTTTACCCTTATGTAGTGAGATTAGCAGAAAAGTGTCCCCTGTAATTGGGAAATACATATTTAAAACACAGAAATGGTAAATTTAAGTATTGATATCAGAGAGTGTATTTCTATATTCAAAGAAGGAATTTATTGGTATAAGACTTAAAGGAAAAAGAAATAATTCAGAGAGCTAAGACATTCATGAAAGGAGATGAAAGAAACTGAACACAAAGACAAGGAGAGATATACCAGTGCCAGAAAAAGGCACAGTTCACAGCAGTGGGTTGAACCAAGGAGAAGGTGAGGAAAAAGACTGCTTGGAGTGGTGGGCATACAATGCACATGCTGATGACGTATTGAGCCGGGCACTTGAAACCTGGGTGGTTGTGTGAACCAATATCACCCCGATACATTCAATTAAAAGTAATAAGTAAATAATATTAAAATCAATATAATTTGAGTCCATTTAAAAAATTAGGCTTTACGTATGTCTACTTCTCTCCAATCCTTCTTTCTACTTAATAAATATTTAGATATGTTTAGAATGATAAAAATGAAGGAAAGAGATAGAGTAAGGATGGAAGTAATAGAGGATAAAGGTAAGAGAATGTGGGTGAGGGTGGGAGGCAGAGTGAGGATGGAGGTGGGTGGCAGGGTGGTGGAGGGGGTAACAAGAGCTGCAGGATGGGCAAAGCTGCCCTCTGTGTATGAATTTCACCACCTTCTGGGTGGGATCTGGAGGGACCTGCAGGCCACCCACACATACTGGGTCACAGACCACAGTAATCTCAGTTAGCTTCTAGGTCTTCCTAGTGCTCTTGTTATGGGTTTCCTGTCTGTGGGCTCCTTGGCACCTTCCTGAAACTCTAAGGGGTTCATTTCTCTGCAGAGATCAACAGTGATGACACTGAAGAATTCAGTGATGGAGCTGAGCCCCCAGAAGCTTCCACCGCAGGGCTGAAAAGGAAACCTGGTAAGGAGGTGGGGGCTCCAGGCTTGGGCTGCAGGAACCTGAATTAAGAGCCACTGTTCCCTGAGGCACCTGTTCTGAGTTCATTCCGTACCATGGACCCAGCTTATCCTGGAATCCCATTCTCTGCCTTTTACTTGACCACTTTGGGATGTGCATAGCAATAATAAAAAAATGTTATTTATGTTTTTTGAAGATGAGCCTATTTATTGATGGGTCTTATTGATATATGCATCCATATATTAATTACGTAGTAGAAATAGGCTAGCAAAGTTATGAGTTTGTATGGAAACTAATTTTGTGACTATAAAGTGTTGGATTTATGGAGAAAAGAAAGCTAAATACTTCTTTATTGGAGGGTCATATTGTCATCTGATCACAAACTTTAAATAGTGTCAGGGGTGAATTCCTCCAGCTATCTAGTGTTCACAGAAATGTATAAGATATTTTGAGAATGGGTGGGTGGGTGGGGGGACAGAGGGGAGCAAAAAAAAAAAATGTATAAGATATTTTGAGAATGGATGTAATACAACAACAATAAAATTAAATTAAAAAAAAAAAAAAAAGATATTTTGAAACCCAAAGTGTCGTTTTTACAGAGTTTTCAGCAAGGCATGACATACATAGTGACTCTTCAAGGGACCTTTTGCAAACAGTAACTTCTTTTTTCCTCTACAGCAACCCTGAGGGGTAAGCAGGATGGATGGTGTTACCCTTGATCTTAGATTTAAAAAAACCCAAAACCCCACAATCACATACGTGTTTCAAGGTCTTCCACAAAGTCTCATGGAGATAAAGGGAAAAGCAAGACTAACATCCTGGATTCGCTGTAATTTCTTAAGCAAAACTGCAGTTAGAAACAGCAAAATGTTGTTTCCCTGATTCTTGGGCAGCACCAGTTCTCATGAGCTCTGCAAGTCTCCAGGGAACAAGGTGGTTGGTTTCCCTTAATGCTTCTCAGGGGATATCGGAAATATGCCTATTTTAGAACACATACTAATGTTAAGACCTAAAATAAATAAAAATGCCACTTGATGTTGCTGTTACAAAAGAACAATATTGTAAATAATACTTTGGTTCTAATAGTTCACTGTATTTGTCCATGCAAAACTTGTTTGCTTCGGTTTTAAGAGCGTGCACAGTTGGACTTGTGTCTCACTGTGGGCAAACTGCTTCACAAAGTGATCCTCAAATAGGTCTGGGGATGAGACACAAGAGAAGACTATTTCAAGGGGCACTAATGGGGAGAAGAGACTCTCTACCTTCAACATGAGATTTCTAAGGTCTCCCCACAAAGAAACAGCAGATGAAACAGGTGTGAAATGACAATAGAAGGGATAAGAGGAGGGAGAGAGAGAAGCGTAAGCAGGTAAGAAGACTCAGACAGAGAAAAGGGGCCCTTTGCCAGGGACTCGTCTCTGCTCTGGGGACAGGAAATGGAGCATCACTAACCTACAAGGTTGGTGACTTAAAGGACAGATCAGGTGACCTGTGTACGGGATGTGATATACACAGGTTTTCAAGATGTTTCCAAGTTTTATTACGAAATTTCTTGCTGAATCAGTTCCTTGGTCACACGAGACCTATTCCGTTGGGCAGTGTTGGATAACCTTGACTCTTTAGAATCAAGTGAGGAGGGAGAGACCCAAGAAGCCACCTGTTCATGATTCTGACTTGCAGCAGATGAGAATACTAACATTGTATTTCTAGACAACAAAAATCCAGAGTCTAAATCCAGGGCTCTTATTCTGACATTCTCCGCATGCTTTGATTTGATTGCTTCTAGGACACCATTCTGAGCATGCAAACTCCTTTGACTCAATTTGAAAATAGGAAGCAAGAGGCATTTTAAACTGTTGTTTTACTGGATGAGCCATTTCAATTAATTGACATATTAAAAAATAGAGCAATAATATGATACACTTGTAAATGAAAGGTTGTTTCTGTTCTGTTTTGTTTTGTTTTACCACACACTATTATATCTATTAATGCTAGAGAGTTGAAATAATGTACTTAGTCCCTACTATCTTAGTCTACGGTTATTCTCCATAGAGCATAGGAGCACAGTATTTCTATAATTGTGGACAATGTTGTCATCAGTACAAGCTTAAAACATCTTCTAAGAATAATTTGTGCTCTTACTTAATTGCTAAATGGCTCAGATCAACACTCTCAAATCCAAATGATACTTAAACTATTGGCTTACATTTTTATTTTTCACAGGGCTTTTGTAAATAAAGGTTCATTTTGCTTTCACAAACACCTTAGCAGGGAGATGGAGTAACTAGGTCATCCCAGCATTATGGGTGAGGACACTGGAGATAGTCATATTTGAAGATTATTTACAAATTCACATGGAGAGTAAAAGGGAGAACCAGCAGGTGTCCAGCATTAGGACCCTGGGCACCAGAACTGGGTTCAGTTGGAGGGAAGAGGAAAATAATAATGTCAAAATTGAGCTTATCACAAACCACATCTGCTGTGTGAGTTGTTGTAAAATTTGTAAAACCATTGCAAACAAATAGCTGTTTCCTTCCTCTTACTTTGCAGAGTCGAGCAACTTAAGAAAATCACCTACATCTGAAAAAAAACTTTGCACTAGAGGTAAGAGTAAGTAAGAACTTTCCGTGGTTACAAATGAACAGTGTTTTCTACAAAAGATTCCTTCTCATTCTTTGCTATATCCTTTATAGTCAAATACAAATTTGCTTTCATTTAAGTAGTTTATATTTAAAATGTTTTATTAATTAGGCTAGCGGCTGTGGCAAATAAACTCAGAGGGTAATGACCGGGACACAATAGAATTTAGGAGGGGAGTGAGGGGCTTTGTTTCACAAACTCATTCTGGGAAGCAGCCAAGTGACAGATCTGCCTCTTTCAACATCAGATTGTTAGGACCACCCTGGGAGAGAAGCTCAGCTAATAATTACAGGCACCAACACAAATCCATAAAGCCACATGTAAAGCCAGAAAGAGAATGCAGTGTGGGATAGGGGGTGGGGGCTGAGATAGCACAGAGGAGCCCACTGAGAGTGAAATATCTTCTCCCCAGGCTCAGGGGACAGTGAGGGACAAAATACTGACCGACTGGTCCCATGAATACAGAAGGTAGATTATGGAAGTCTGAGGGTGGGACATTCTGGCCCTGGGTTTTCAGGGCTTCCTAAGTTTTTCCTCTCTGTTCATTCCTCTGTCACACTAGGAGACCTTCAAGGGACATTTGTTTCTTCTGCAGAGGAAAGTCATGAAGGGTCTTCAGGAGCCAGTGCAAATAAGAGGCTGCCTGGAGCCATGACCCCTGCAGTGAGAAGTCATGAAGGGTCTTCAGAGTTCAGTGCAGAGCAGAACCCACCAGGAGCTGAGACCCCTGCAGTGACAAGTGGTGCTAATGAGCAGGGTAAGGACACCGTTGCTGGGCTGCAGGACAGAAGAGTCTGAGTTCAGGGCTCCTGTTCTCTGAGCACATCCCACATCACCCCGGGAGCCCATTCCTGCCTTGATCTCATGTAGTCACATTGAAAACTGCAAAGAACCAAATAAACTAACACCATAGAAACAGACACATAGATACAGAGAACAGACTGACGGGTATCAGAGGGGAAGGGGTAGGTGAAAAAGGTGAAAGGGTTACGAAAAAAAACCTTCAGACAAGGACAATAGTATGGGGATCACCAGAGGGAAAATGGGTCTGGACAGGTAGAAGAGGGTAATGGGGAGATAAACAATGATTGAAGGAGACTTGACTTTGAGTATATGAACATGCAATACAACATGCAGTTGATGTCCTATAGAATTGTACACCAAAAACCTATATAATTTTATTAACCAATGCCACCCCAGTAAATTTAATATAAATTAAAAAAATAAGATGAATAAAACTGCAAAGAAAGACATCACTTAAATTCAGGCTTCACGAGAGAGCTCTGGATGGCAGCAGCTCCTCCTTACTTACTACATTCTTGGAGACATGTCATCCTGCAAGGTGGTCGGTCACAGGGCCATGTCCACCTACTAGCACCTATTCTGTGGAGAGCAGAGAAAGTGGGGCATCCTAAAAGTTAGGCCAGATAACTGTTGCTCCCCCATTCCACAGTTGGGGAACATCAGTTTGTTCTCTGCATCTATGAGTTCTTCAGAATCTTTACACATCACCTGGAAAGTTACCAGAGAGGCAGAACTAGGAACCAAGACACCCAGCAAACATCCAACATCCTTTATTCAAAACCTCTGAAGACACATGCAAAATAATAAGGTTTTGTTGTTTTAGAAAGGCATTGTGTTTTATACCTGTGTGTTACAAAAGTCCCCAACAGGACCTAGGGCAGAATTACATTCTCACATATTAATGTTTCTGTTAATTGTGTGAACTCACACCAGGTATGATAAATAAAAATTTTATATAGACTCATAGCAGCTAAGTGGCTGCTCCCTCCCAAATTAGTGAGTGGTAAACCTATGGAAAAAATGTGGTTTTCCAAACTTCTTTGATTTCACATGTAGGCCAAGGATTGTGGGTCTTTGCTTCATTCAGTAGTGATATCTTCCCTTTAGAAAAGAAGAGACAGAAATTATCATCATCACATCTTTATATTCTAAATCTTTCAACAATGTGAGGAATGATAAGATTTACAATTTTTTGGTTATAGGTTACCAACTGTGTTTTCCTTTACTTCTAAATCCTGTGGACATTGAAAACAATTAGCATAGTTCCACTGCTCTTTGACCTGGATAGGACAAAAGTCTTAAGACCTGGACAGGCCAGGATACCTATTCCTAACCCAGCATAAACTGAAATATGAAGATATTTAAGGTGTTTTTAAAAGTCCTAGACTCGCACTTCTCAATTCAGTGGGTTTTTAGGTTCCTTTAGAAGGAAGAGAGAAACACAAAATCAAACATCCTATATACTCAAGCCTTCTGCATCTTTTATTTATTCATTTCTGTTTTTTCACCACCACCTGTTATTTCCTAGGTCCTATGGATCTTGGAACAACCCCTACCTTACAAAAAGCCAACAGGAGAAGATGCGAGAGTGAATATGATTTTACTTGTTTTTATTTTATTTAAAAATATTTTTAAAACTTTATTTTTAGAGAGAGAGGGAGGGTGGGGGAAGAGGGAGCAAAACATCAATGTGTGAGAGAAATAGCAGTCGGTTGCCTCTTGCACACCTCCCAGTGGGAACCTGCCTGCAACCAAGGCATGTGACCTGACCAGGGATTGTACTGGTGACCTTTCAGTAAGTGGGGTGATGCCCAACCCACTGAGCTACACCAGTCAGGACATATAAATACTTTGATTAAAGGAATGGTGACTATAACACCATGATAATTTCTATTTTGTTGTGTTAAAAGAGCTAAAGTTTTGAGAAATAAATTTGGGAGTTACTAGATTAAAGAGTGATTTTTTCTCAAGCACGTTGGTGTGCTTTAAGAATTTAAAAAAATATATATTATATTGATTATGCTATTACAGTTGTCCCAATATTTCCATCTTTGCCCTCCTCCACCCAATACCCCTCATCCTTCCAGTAATCACCCCACTTAATTCATGTCCATAGGCCATGCATGTAAGTTCTTTGGCTTCTCCATTTCCTATACCAGGGATGTCATGCTCATTCTTACCAGGGACCACATCAGCCTCAAGGTTGTCTTCAAAGGACGGAATATCATTTTAAGACTGTATAAATGTAACTACTCCTTAATAGTTAATCAAGCTAGGTAGAAACAAAGTGCTGGACCAAAGGTGCTGTGCCAAATAAAACAAGGTGGAGGGCTGGATTCGACCAGAGGGCCTCATGTTTGCCACTTGTGTCCTACACTGTTCTTAACATCCCCTTGTTTATTTTGTTCCTACCTATTATGCTTCTTAATCCCTGCACCTTTACCCCATCCTTCCCCTTCCCCTCCCCAACGATAACCCTCCAAATGATCTTCCTATCTATGATTCCGCTCCTGTTCTGGTTGTGTGCTTAGGTTGTTTTTTTAGATTCAGTTTTTGATCATTGTGAATCTGTTATTTTTGTAATTTTAATATATATAGTTGTAATTTTAATATATATAGTTTTAACCTTCTCTTTCTTAAATAAGCCCCTTTAACAATTCATGTAATAATAGCTTGGTAATGACAAACTCTTTTTGCTTCATGTTATCTGGGAAGCACTTTATCTGCCCTTCCATTCTGTGACAGCTTTGCCGGATAGAGTAATCTAGGCTGTAGGCCCTTGCTTTTCATCACTTTGAGTACTTCTTGCCAGTCCCTTCTTGTCTGTAAAGTTTCTTTTGAGAAATCAGATGATAGCCTTATGGGAACTTCTTTGTAGTTAACGCTCTGTTTTTCTCTTGCTGCTTTTAAGATTCTCTCTTTTTCTTTAACCTTTGGTATTTTAATTCTGATGTGTCTTGGTATGGTCCTCTTGAGCTCCAACTTGTTTGGGACTCACTGTGTTTCCTGGACTTGTATGTCTATTTCCTTTGCCAAATTAGGGAGGTTTTCTTTCATTACTTTTTCAAATAAGTTTTCAATTTCTTGGTCTACCTCTTCTCCTTCTGGCATTCCTATGTTTCAGATGTTGCCACATTTGGGGATGTCCCTGAGGTTCCTTATACTACCTCACTTTTTAAAATTATTTTTTCTTCTTGCTGTTCTAGTTGAATGCTTATTTCTTCCTTATGTTCTAAATCATTGATTTGAATCCTGGCCTCGTACCCTCCTCTGTTGATTATTTCTCTTAGTGTAAACTTCCTTTCTTCCTTTATGTTGTTGCTGTACTCAACGAGTTCTTTGAGCATCCTGATCACCAGTGTTTTGAACTCTGCATCTGATAAGTTGGTTATCTCTGTTACATTTAGTTCTTTTTCTGGGGTTTTATTCTGTTGTTTCATTTGAGCCTTATCTCTTTGTCTCTTCAATTTGACAGCCTCTCTGTGTTTGTTTCTGTATATTATGTAGAGTTGCCATGACTCCCTGTCTTAGTAGTGTGGTCTATGTAGTGAAGGCACCTGTAAAATGTATGGTGTGGAGCCATAGGTAATCACCAGGATGAGCAATCTGCTTCACAAATTTGTGGCTCTGTGTTGGGGGTGGGCTCAGAGAAGGGACAGTACTGCTGCTTGGCTTCTGATAGTTTTCCTGGCATTCACCCATTTCCAGTCATTTTACCCATTCCCCTCATGTGACTGGTTGTCTTCCAGAAGTTACTCTGATTCTGAATCCCAGAGTAGAGTAGAATAGGTGGGTTTATATATATTCTAAATCTGTGTGGGCCCTTTAAGTGGAATCTCCTGTAAAGCTAGCAGTTTCTCCCTCTGTCCCAAACCCCACTGGTTTTTACAAACAGAAGTTATGTGCATTTATCTTCCTGGTGCTGAAATCCTGGGCTGTATGGTCTAGTGGGGGTCTGGCATTGCTCACTTGCAAGGTATTCCTCCTGATTTTTATCCTCCACATGTAAATGTGGGACCACTTGTTCAGCCACCACTGCCTCTCTGTGCCATACCACACCTCTACACCTCTTCACTCATCTCCAAGTCTCCACCCCTCTTACTAATCTGGGTGAATGTGGCTTCTTTAAATCCTTGGTTGTTGGACTTCCTGCAGCTCAATTTTCCGACAGTTCTGTGTATTATTTGTTTGAGGCCTAATTGTAATTCTTCCTGTGGCTGTGCAAGGAGGAGAAACATGTCCAAATACAGCCCCATCTTGATCACAGAGTTTGCTTGTTTTTAATGTGATAAATGAGTTTTTAAAATACCAGAGTTTCATCATTATTATTATTTACAATCTTGTAGCAAGTAGAATGATGACTCCTCAAAGATATCTATGTCTTAGTCTCTGGAACCTGTAATCTGTTGTTTTCCATGGTAAGTGGACTTTGCAGATAGAGTTAAACTAGGGACCTTGAGATGGGGAGATTTTCCTCAGTTACCTGGATGGCTCCAATGTACTTAATAACCCTTAAATAGCAGAGAGCCTTTCTTGCCTGTGGAGATAGGAAGAAGTGACAAAGGAGGAATGGTCAAAGAGATGCAACGCTGCTGGCTCTGAAGATGGAGAATGGGTTAGGGAATGTGGGGGAACCTTAAGAAGCAGGAAAAATCAAAGGGACTGATTATCTCTTATAGCCTCCAGAAAGGAATGGAGGTCTGTTAAAACCTTAATTTTAGCCTTGTGGAATTTATTACAACCACAACAGAGAACTACCACCTTTCATAAGGTAAAAATGCAATAACAACAACAAAAAACTTACTTTTATATGTGACTAGTTTACATCTTTAAATCAGTAACTTATTTATTTATTTAAATAGATTTATTGTTGCTGTATTCTATTTGTCCCCCTTCCCCCCCCCCCTTGCTCTTCCCTGTTTCACCCAACTTCCCCTCTCCCACATTCAATCCCCACTCTGTTGTCCATGTCCATGAGTCATTTATACCAGGTTCTTGACTAGCCACTTCCCCTTCTTTTCCCCTTGCTCCCCCTCCCTCCTCCCTCCTCCCCTCTGGTCACTGTCAGTCTGTTCCTGTTTTCATGCCTCTGGTTTTATTTTTGCTCATTTGTTTTGTTCGTTAGTGCCCTGTGTTAAGTGAGATCATATGGTATTTTATTTATAACTTTTTAAAATGCTCACCACATTGACTATAGTTTACAAGGCTCTTTCTTATTCAAAAAAATGTGAAAAGATACACTGGGGCACATGAAAGTACCACAGAAAAGTGCCTCCTATCAAGTTCACCCTACACAGTAGGCTGGCAGTATCCACAGGAGGACACCCTCCACCAGCCACTCTGAGTAATATCACCAAGTGGGGCTGAGACCCAATCCACTCATTTGCTTCTTGCAGCATTTGACAAGTCCCCTAAACCATCATTGTTTTAGGCTCTTGTGATCACTTCCACCGTACACGTCACCATGTTTGCATCAGAGAGGCAAGTAAACGCAGTGTCCATGGAAGGGAGGTACTCACAGCGGTCGAGGTCTATAAGAAGACGCACATCAGCAGGGGGAAGGTGGTCAATGCCTCCATCCTGGGCCATTTCTCAGCTGGAGGCCTTAGTGTTTGTTGTGTCTAGTCTTTGATTGGCAGGATGGGGGAAGGGCAGTGTCTGAGGACTGTCTATCCAAGCTGCCTTCTGTGTTCATGACACCAACCAGATGACATTGTTCTCCCACAATCCTTCACTGAATGGCTAAGAATCAGTGTGGGGTAATTATCCAGAGACATTCTGCATGGGGTGTCAGATGCTGGCATCAGCCCCTGTCTCCTTGGGTCTGATGCAGTGTAGCATCTATGTGGTGGAAGAGCTGGGTCAGGTGATTTGCTTCTGGAAAAAGGACTCAGGGCAGCTCTGAAAGACAGACACTGTTCATGCCTTTCCACCTCCCATAACTCCCAGCTGCCTCCTCTAGGTGCCTGGGTCTTTGCTGTTCCTTCACTGCCACAAAACCTGCATCTGCCATTATTGGCTGTAACTGCACTTTTATTTCCGACGTTCTCCTATTGTCACACAGAGGGTTCATCCAGAAGGGTCAGATACAAGCAAGGGAAAAGCATTTTTCAAGAAAATATAACCAAAATTAAGTCTGAATCCTAAGGGATGCTCTCCAGAGTTGATGGGTGAAGAACGAGGCATCATTACCAGCAAGGGTCAGAGGAGAGTCCAGAATTTTCAGAACTGGTCTATATAAAGCCATTCAGTTCCCACCACTTTTGTCCTGATCTCAGTTCCAGAAGGAGCTGATTCCTTTCTGTTTTCGTTGGGGATAGCTGTCTTCAGTGACCAAAGAGCCCTAACAGAAAAGTATGTGGACAGGAGGAGACAAGGTTATAGAGTTAGATGATTAAAACACTGGGAGTCACTTTTGATAAAGGGCACAACATTGTCAGACTGCACGTGGTCCAGCCAGCCATGCAATTTGCAGATTGTTCTAGAGCTTCCTGAGCTCCCCTTTCAACTTTGGAGAAAGCTGATGTGGAGGAGAAATGAAGCAAAGCAGTGACACAAATAACAGACACCATCCCCATCAGGTCACCCCATCAGTGTCCTCCCTGTGAGTCAGGGCTCACACAGGAAGAGGCACATACAGTCTCAGACTTGGTTTCCAGCAACCTAAGTACAGGGAAGTAGTGCAGCTGGAGAGCTCCTGCTACCAGGACAGCAGCTGTGTGTTCCCCTGTCACGTAAGAGTCAGGGGGTTGACTGCATGGGGGCTAAGACAGCTGTATTGTCACCTGGTGTCTCTGCTAAAGCATCCTGACTGTGGGGTTTGAGAGGTGAAATCAAGGTAGACATTCTGTCTTTTTGTATCAAAAATGCCACCAAAAGAAGGATGCTGAAATTCTAGAGATTTGTGGAATAAAGTTTCCTAAGTACCCTTATAACTATAGAAATGACCTCAACATGGGAGGGAGTTATCTGTGTGCCATTATAAAATGAGACAGAAAGAAGATTCTTGAAGAATCTTCTCTTTCAGGGTCAAAAAAGCATGAAGAGGAAAATGTGGATTTTTGCTCTGAAATACTGCCAGTGACCTGTGGAAAGCTGAAAGGCATGTTATACAAGAACAAGCTGCAGCAAGGTGGGTTTAGTGGTCTACTTTAAGTTATAATACTTATGTAAAGGGATCACAAGAATTAACAGAATTTCTCATCATTCAAGAAATTGAGGCCCTACTGTGGCTTGAAAGAAAGAAGAAGGGATCCCTAAGATGATATTTTCACACTCTGAGCAATGGTGCATATTAAGTGCTCACTCCCGCCTGGGAGTGCCCATGAGATGGCCAAAGAACCAGAGAAGTGCAGGAACCTCAGTCCATGGGTGGAAAATATTGACTCAAGTATAACAGAACAGAGGCCACCTTCACATCCTGTGTCCCTTCTGGTTAATCACCACCAGGACAGGATGTCTGATGTAGTGACAAGATCACAGCATTTAGAATAGAAACCTGAGTCCCAGCTCAGTTCTGCTGAGAGGAACAGTGCAAAGACTGGGACCTTCCTGAGCTTGAAACTTCTTGTTGAAGAAATGGATAATAATTACAAACTTGCCTCATGGTGTAGCTTTGAGAGTTAATTACATATGAATACAAAATGTTTTATGATTTTTAGATATTCCATAATTAAGCTTGGTAATGGTTGTCTATTAAAATGAACCTTATAGATGATTTCTCTTAAAAGAACTAATGAAAACCAATTAATGGAAATGTTTGCATCATAACTAACTTTTAACAGGTTTACCAAGATGAAACTCATTTGATTCACCACTTTAAGCATAGAATTCATTGTTAGGTTTCTGTTTGTTTCTTTCATACGTTCCTAAGATTATGCAACCATCATCACAATCTAATTTTAGATCACGTTTGTCCCCCACTAAAGCAAACTCCATAGCTCTTAGTAGTCAGTGCCAACCCCCACCATACCCCACTGCCCAGTCCTAGCACCTGCTCATCTATTTTCTGGCCTATAAACTGGCCTAGATAATCATTTTATGTCAATTGACTCATGTAACATGTGCCTTTCTGTGACTGGTTCTTTCACTCAGCATGATATTTCCATGGTTCACCTATGTAGTAGCATGTATTGTAGTTCCTTTTTTTCACTGCCAAATACAGAATATTCCATGGTCTAGGTACACCATGTTTTGTTTATTTATCTATTTGTTGGAGTTTTTTCCACTCTTTGCCTATGAAAGGTGCTGTTTCAAGCTTTCATATAAAGTATTTTTGTGAACATATTTTAAAAATTCTTTTGGGTATATACCCATTAGTGGAATTGCTGGGTTATATGATCATCCTATGTTGAACTTATTGAGGAAAAAATAAACTATTTTCCATAGCATTGCTCTAGTTTATGTTCCCACCAGCAAAGTTTCAGGGCTCCAAATTCTCTACATCCTCACCAACACTTATTATTATCTGCCTTTTTCATTATGACCATCCTAGTGCTTATAATGCAGTGTCTCATTATGAGTTTGATTTCCATTTTTCTAATAAGTAATATTATTATGACTGTCTTTTCTGTGTAACAAAATTTCCACTGAGTAATATTTCCCAATTATTTTAATGTTAGCTATCTATGATTTCAGGGATGGAAAATCCCTGCTCAGGAATGCATTACACTTAGATGAAAGCTAGTGTAGTAAAGGGCACAGATGTTGCCATGGTGCTATTCTGAGCAGCAGGGCCCCAACCTGAGATCTGAGTCCAATGTGTTTCTGCCTCCATATTGCCCTAGGGCCACCAGACAGTCTGTCCTGTTTTTATCTTCCTAATTCTATAGCAAATTGAAATCTTCTCATTATTTGAAATAACTGTCTTTTTCTTGCAGGCGATTTTGGAATACTTTCATAATGTTGATTATGAAACATTATGTTTCATAATGCAACATAAACATTATTTGTTACATAAAGGTCAAGGAAATGTGGGCACAAAGAAGGAAATCTCCTTGGAGGGGACTTACAGGCTGGCTTTGGGGCTTCCAGTGTTTGAAAGAAGAAGCCAGATTCTCCTAATATTGGTCTTGAGCCCAATGTGGGTAACTCCAGACCCAGGGTTCTGGAGGCAGTGTCTGAACTGTGAGGACACAGAAGTTTCACAACCAACTTATCCCGGTCTTACAGGATCCACAGTGAAGTGTATAAAGACAGAGGATGGAACATGGTTCACCCCCAGTGAATTTGAAGTTGCAGCAGGCTATCAAAAATCAATTTATTGGAAAAACATTTTGTGCTGTGGAGGGAAAACGCTAGAATGGCTGTTGAAGGTATTCCGGTGATGGGCAGGAGATACACCTTTATTTCTTGTAGTCAAAGATATGGTCACTTATTGATCATGCAATATATGTTGAGTTATTACTTGAGCCCTGGGGCCCCTGAATTTATACTTTCCTAGGGAAGAGCATAAGACAGCACATCCATTTCTCAAGGGGGCTCTGTCAGGGCAGATGCAGGAGCTGGAGGAGGGACAGGTCATTCTGACTCAGATGTCTGTAGACACTGCACGTGCTGAAGGACAGAGGACCATCTGCAGTCAAACTAGTGGGTAGAAGACACTCCACAGAAAGAATAATATGGAAACAAGAACCATGGTCAATATGACTCCATGGGTTGAGGTAGACGGATTGTTTGTGATACAGCAAAATCCATCAATTGGGATTGTGCGAACAGGGATTTAATGTCAGGCTAAGTAAGGAGTTTAAATTCAACCCATGGATACTGCAGAACCAGGGAGGCTCCTCAGGTGTGAAATGACATATTTGAAACAGTATCTTGGAGAACATGGGGTCTTGAAATGACCGCACTGTCTTTCAGCCCAAGACCCCTATGGTCATCCTACAATGATCAACTCCCATGTCACTCCCCTGGCTGATGTGCCCTGGTCATCTCTTCCCTGAGTCCTCTGATCTTGCCATTAAGGCCCTTCACACAGTATTTTATACTTATTTTCCATGCAGTCCCTTATTCTCTAGATACCTCTTGGTTTTGTTTTGTTTTGTTTTCGTTTTTAGGAGTACCTCTAAAAACTTAGGAAAAAGAACAAGAGCAAGGGAAAAGGTTCCAAAGATGGTTTTCTGGGGACCAAGATGAATTCTAGAATAAGTACAGGTGAAGAGAGGGAGATGGTTTCTCAGTGAGCTGACAGTGTGATGCCCAAGAAGAAATAGTTATCAGGGGGTTGCAATGCCAGACTCAAAACATAAGCACAAGCTATCCATATACTTGGATATTTTTATCTTTCAGGGAGAGAAACTATTTATACCTCCAAGAAGTTATAACAGGAATGAAGAGGTGAGTATTACTTTATACAAGTTCTTATTACATAACTGATTTTATACATACTGCATTATTTTTCTGGTTTCTGAATTGTGCAGCAATCCTTATTTTCATCTTCTTTTCTCCCCTGTATTTGCTTATTTATTTGTTTATTTGTTTTTGCATGGATCAGAATTGATCCATTGAACATTAGATTGTATGTAAGGTTATCTGTGAATGCTAAATTATTTTAGACTAGGATAATAAGCGATTCAAATACCTTCATAGAAGAGTTTTAATTACAGGTGTTAATGTTGTAAGGGTATCAAATGTGACCAAAACATAATTATGAAATATATAAAAAACCATTCTTAGTAAGGTCACAGGTCATCTTCAACTCAATCCCACATTTTGTTCATATTTTTTTACATCCTCTTCCGTCCTTCAATACAATCAATATACATGCAGACAAACAGAATTCTTTCTCAAGCAGAAATTATTGGCAAATTTTCCACGAGAATGGTGCTGTTGGCGAGGGAGTTCTTGGGAGATGGATGTTCCTTACATGAGTAAATGACCTGGAAAACTGTTTCCTTGATGCCACCCCTTTGGTTCCACCTCAGGGGCTGTGTAGGGCTCCCTTCTATCTGGGAGTCTGGCTTCTCCCTCTATGGAAGGAGGCTGTGTAGGCAACAATCAAATACATAATGTGAGTGCAGACTCAGTACCAACTAGTAGTTTTTCAAGACTGAGGATGAGTTAGAAGTTGAGAAGGAGGGGGAGGTGAGAAGTGCCATTCTATATACTTCAGGTAGAAATGGCCACCCAAGACTTTCACTGAATTCTGCATTAGATAACACAGAGCTGGCCACTGTGCCTCTATCTTTGACTGGGAATGGGAGGTCCAGGTCTTTACATTATCTGATGATCTGGGTCTTTTGAACAACCAAATCTTGGGACACTTTGTCCACTGGGTTTTCTGAAGATAAAATACTGTTAACATACTTGATTCAGTGACTACTTTAGAGAGCAGTGTCTCTAATATTCCCCATGTGTCTAGAGTTACTTAATCTGGATTACTTAGCAGAGCTACCAGCTGAATTCTCACAGGTCTCATCCTCAACCATGGGTGCAGCACTTTGCAGCAACAAAGAACAACTACTCGTGTATTTTGTGTCTCCTTGATCAAGAACAGGAGTGGCAAATCTCAGGATGCATTACTACCTTGGTGTATTCCCTGTGCCTCCCAGAATTTCTCTTGTTGCTGGAGCTCCTGGTTTCTGGAAAGTTTGGTGTGGCACTTGGCACTACATGACAGCTTCCTGCATCCTGAAGAGGGCCACCTATACTTTCTGGTGACAACTGCTGTGTTGTCAAATAATATGGTATACCCAGGCAAAACAATCATTTATTATATGCTAATGTTTGCTTAAGAGATAGCATGCAATCTCTTTTCCTAAGAGAAACAATACTCATTTATTTACTCATTCAACATACAGTGACTGAGTGCATAGAAATGCTCAGTGTCCATAAAGAAGATTGAAATAATATCCCTGACCTCAAGGATTGGTTCACTTTCATTGTCTACCATGGAAGAATAACTCCTGGAAGCAGGAGAATCTAGAATACCTAGAGGCAGGCAGTGACATGCCCATTTCTCAGGTCACTTCCCATGGCTCACACTTGTCTATGACCTCTCTGCCCCAGGTGGAGATAAAGGCTGAGCTGCCTGAAGGAAGAGAAAGAGGCCAAGTTGTTCTCCTGAATGTACACAGCAATGTAAGTACAGTACACAGTGGTCATTGTTCTGTGAATGTCAGCTAGGTTCCATCTTCGGACTTGGATGAATTAAGAAGGGAGTAAGCTCTTAGAAGAATCATTGCAGTACCAAGGACCTTGGATGCATTTTATTTTATTTTTTTAAGTGTGCATGTATTAAAATTCTTTTTTTTTAAATATTTTATTATTTTTAGAGAGAGGGGAAGGAAGAGAGACAGAGAGGGAGAGAGACATCAATGTATGGTTGCCTTTCACCTGCCTCCAGCTACGGACCTGGCTGGAGACCTGGCTTGCAGCCTGGTTATGTGCCCTCACTGGGAATCAAACCAGTGATCTTAGGGTTCACAGGCTGGTGCCTTATTCACTGTGCCACTCATTTTATCTTTATTGTGATGTCCTGGAACAGACCAAGGGAGGAGGGCAGAGCCAGCCACACGGGCATCACCAAGGTTGCCCTTGGAAACCGAGTGGACAAATAGGGGTTGGGGAGACGGGGTATCCCCTGGTTTCTTCGACAGAGTGTGTGAAAGATTCCAAGGCTGATAGAACTGAAACCTGATAACCAGCATAAGCTTGGGTGACATGTGGCCCCTTGACAAGGAGCATTGTTTAGTTGTGGGACCTTATCCAGGGGAACAGAGTGGAGAAGGGGACACACAGATAGGCTGTCTGAGGCAGTCTTAGTGTACCTGATGTCACAGCAGCACCTGACACTGAACTTCATTATCAGTCCTTACACCACGTTTTCTTCATTAGCAAAGGGCATAGCCACAGGCCAATTTTCAATCATGAATGCATGTGTTTGTCTATAATACATTGTACAAAAGTCTGTCTAGAAAGTATTCTATCATGTGGCATAAAACGTAGTGGTATTTATTAAAGAAGGTACAATATACAAAAAACATTGTACATAGGACAATGACGCCTCAGTCCCCTTCATAGTAGTTCGTTGCTCTATTTGCTCAGTCATTTTGAATGTGACAGTCACACAGTACACATGTTCACTCAATGGCATCTACTGCCCCCACTTATTAATACACTGAAGTTGCCATTTTCCACACATGCACATTCCAGGCCACTTACCTTGGCTGCCAGGTCACATCGATGTCATGCAAACTGTTGGCATTTGCAATGGCTGGACCTTTTCTGGACAGACCTCACCTCTTCATATCTGCTCTATTCATTTGCTTGCATTTCATAAGCAGGAGTAACATTTGGGTGGAAATATTGTCAAATTTTATCTTGCCCAAGTTAAATTAAATATGGTTAAAGGCCACATATGGAGACTGGTAAGAAATGCAATTTCAGTTGTTTGTGTGTAGGGGAAAGGCTCATTGTTTCTACAACAAAGACATTGCCACCCTCCCCCACCATTCAGAGATGGAGCCTCCACACCTTCCATGCCTAGCTGAGCCATGAGCCATCTTCCTCAGGCTTCCAGAGCCAAACAGCCCCATCCTCCCTAGGACCATGTCTTCACTTGTGCCAATGGTCTTTCCAACCCACAGGCACTGTCACTGGTTCAGGGGCACAGAAACCAAAGTGCAGGGACCGTTACCAGGTCCTTCAACTCTGTGGGAGCCAAGAAAACAGGATACAGCGCTTTCTTAGGAATTCATTCTGTCTGATGAATTTCTCAACATACCAACTTACTTCGAGTCATGTTAGTCATTGTGTTGCAGGAAATGGATTTAACACTTTATTTCAGGATCCAGTTTTATCTGCAAGTTAATAAATGATCCACATTTTAAGAAAATCATCCTCTTGTTTTGTTGCTAGTCTTTCTGTGTTAGTTTTTCCTGGTTTGTAGGATAAACATTTGCAGCCTGACACACAGGTTCTGCCTTCTACAGTTAACTTAAGACAAAGAAACTCTTCCTCTGAAATCTGCACTCAGAAGCACATAATCATTCTTCCAGGTTCACAAAAGGCTGTACATTCTAGAATCTAATTGTGGTGGCCTTCTGGGGTCTCACTGTGGGTGCTTTGCTTTACCTCCCAGCCCAACGTATGTGAGGTCTGCGAGGATGGAGAAAACCTTCTGTGCTGTGACACTTGTTCAAGATTCTTTCATGGGTACTGTCACTTCCCCCGTGAAGAGACTGAGAGGTTTGTGATTTGCTGTCTCCCCTCTCCTTTTAGGGGCCCTTTCTCCTGCCATGCACACTCCCCCTAGGGAGTTCCTCCTTGTGTCCTGATGGGGACAGAGAGGGGCCACAGGTATGGGTCCAGCAGCATATGATTCTGAGAGCTGCTCAAAGATACTGGCAGCAGGAGGTTAAATTTCCCCTCTCTCCTCTGGGAGACAGAGGCTGGTGGCTGAGTCCTTTGCCAACATACTGTTATTATCCATTCCAGAACTTCCTAGGCATGGGCTCATGTGCACAGAAGTGGGTGACCTAGCTCTCTGTGTTCTGTGCCTATTCAGAAAAGGCAGGAAACATGAACTTCTTGCCATATTCTCACCTGGTTGGTTGTGGTCCTAGGCCCCTAGGGGTGAAGTCCAGTCTCTGGTATTCAGGCCTTGTTGGCAGGACTCCTTGTGCCCCCAGCAGCTCAGATGGGGAAAGGGGAGCCCACCACTCACCCTGCCCCTGCCCTCCACCTACTGACCCCCAGCTGCTTCTCATGATATTAGGAGGATCATTGGTTCAGGTCCTACATGGGGACCTGGAGACTCTGGGGAGTGGCCCCTTCATTCTCAGGCTGTCTCCACTGGTCACTCCTGAAAGGAGAGCAGTGGCAGCTGTAGGAAAGGTGGCTGTTTCTGGGACTTTGCTCACTGTGCCCGACCTCTCAGGAGCCCATGGAGCTGCACCTTCTGCAGGATAAAGGAGTCTTCAGGAGGTCAGCCTTGTGTCAGTGAATCTGAGGTTCTGGCGAGATGGATGGGGCCTGAGGAGCAGCTGGTGAGTTTGATTTGAACTCCAAAACTTCTTTTCTCCACTCATATGTGAGCTGTCAGACAGTCACAGGGGGAGGGGGAGGGCACCAAAAAGCATCTGCATTTCTTATCAGGTCTCACTGGGACTTGTTTGCAGAAAATATGGCTCTGCTACTACATGTCTGTTTCCTAGAACCCTACCAGTTTGAGGAAACTTCTGGAAAACTAGTGTGGCCATGCCTTTGCCTGGGTATGCATATGGGAGAATTCACTCTAAGTTACTTTTCGTTCAAATGTCCTCTCTTTTGCAGAAATGTGAGTTCCTCCTTTTGGCGATCTTTTGCCATTCAGACAACAGCTGTTTTGAGAAGGTGCCACACGATAATTATGTAAGTAACAGTAACAAACTGTGAATATAGGTGGCTGTGGTCCTACCTGACCTTGGGGTGTGCTCCTGTGGGATTAGTGATCTGAAACCCATGGGAGCTACTGCAGGAGTGGTTGTTCTCTTTGCCTGGTATTCTGGCTGGTTTTTGCAGATCTCTACAGAAGGCAGACATTGCACTGTATCAGATATTATCTCAACAATAACATTTTTTCACCAGGGACTAGAGACTTTAGAATGCATAAAAAATCTTATGATGTTGAATGAAGTTGGGAAGACGCTAAGTGTGCGGGGTTACCCCAAAGTGGAGCAGTTTATGAGGGACATGCGCCTCATCTTTCAACATCACAGGGCATTTGATAAGGTAAGTTTCTCTCTGCTTCCACTTCCTTCTTTCTCCATTAAGTTGTTCTGCCCTTGCTTTTTGCGGTATGGGAATTTTATAGTTTATCTCACTCTATCACAAGCCTATTCAAGCAGGATATAAAAAAGAGGGTGACTTTAAAATTTAAGATAGAGCCTAGCAATGAGTCACTAGGTGTCCCTGCAACCACAATTTCAGACCCCTGAGAGTGCAGTCCTATCCACTAAGACAATAGGTGCCCACTGAGAGCACTGCGTCATCCCTGCTCCAAACAAAGTGAGACAGAGTTGCTTCCTAAAGTCATATTGTGCTGCTGGTCACTCCTCATATTATATGAATCTAGCTTCTCAGAAATTCCAAACTCCGGGCTCCTTTGTATGTAAATGAACCATACAGTTAACAGGAGTCACCAGAGAGAAATACAAGTGACAGTGTGAAAGGAAGAGTACTTACTTACTTAGACATCTATAATATTTTATTGCTACAAAGACTTTAGATTACTTTTCCAATGATCACTAAAGTAAATAACCCAAACCTAATAAGTAAGAGTCCCTAAGCATGGTAATGATTTTCCCTTTTTGCCCAGTAATAGTAATTAATTATGCACTTAGGACACAGGAATTACTCTTAGCCATGTGAATTTTTAATCTTAACCCAGTTAATGTAATTTAGGTGTTTAGGTAAGACTTTTGATTATTTTCAATGGCACAATGTTTAATGACTGTGATAATCAGTGTCATTATTTTTGTCACTTTTTTTCAGTGCGAAGGTTTGTTTTCCCTGGGAATGAGACTGGAGGCAGAATTTGAGAAGAATTTTAAGAAAGTGTTTGCTATTCAGGAAATAAAACAAGAACACAGCGAAATCACAATTAAACTAGAAAACAATGCTTAAGCAAAATTAGAATTTCAGCAATATATTAGGATTTCAGTATATATCAAAAAGACAGATAGATATCTTAAAGCCAAAGAGGACAGTGGCTACACTGAATAATTCAATAGAGAGTTTCAACACCAAACTCAGTTAAGCTTCAGAAAGAATCAGCAAGCTAGAAGATAAGTTATTTGAAATGATCTAATCAAAAGAGCAAAGGAGAATGAAAAAGAGTGTAGAATGCCCACAGGACTTAGGAGACATTATCAAGGAACATGTATATGCATCATGGCACTACTGGAAGGCAAAAAGAGAAAGAAAGGAACAAACTTCCAAATGTGGGGAAATGGACATCCATGTCCTTTCAACCCAAAGGCCCCATAGGTTGAAACTGAAAAGGGCTGCATTGACACAGTTTGTAACTAAATTGTCAAAATTTGAAGACAAAGAGTTCTGGAGGCAGCAATGGAAGAGTGAGTTGTCAAATACAACTGAAGCCCCCTGAGATGGCCAGCAGACTGCTGAACAGATGCTTTGCTGGTCAGGAGAGAGTGAATGATGTATTGAAAGCAGAGATCTGTGAATGAAGATTAGTACTCAGCAGAGCTGTAGCATAAAATTAAAGGAGAAATAGAGCTCCCCAGGCAAATGGAAGCTGAGGGAGTTCATCACCACTACAGCTACAGGGTTGTTCCTTCATTAGAGTGACGTCTTGCTATGCTAAGGTTGAGGGTTCAATCCCCTGTCAGTGCACATACAAGAACCAACCAATGACTATGTGAGTAAGTGGAGCACAGATTGATGTCTCTCTCCCTCCCTTCCTTTCTCTTTCTAAAATAAATCAATAAAAATATTCTTTAAGTACAATTATTCTGAAAAATAGAAATGCAAAATGGTGTTCTTCAAGCTAAAAGAAAAAGAATGTAATTAACCTTGTAGATTTTTGAAAAATGACCTGAACTCTTCCACTGTACACAATTGGGTGCTCTTTCTTCCTTTTCACACATACAGGGACTTCACACAGGGAGGAGGCAGAGGAAGGCTGTGCCCACGTGCATGAGTGTGTCTGTGCCCCCATGAGCACAGGAGTACAAAGTGCATGCGGCCAGGCTGTGTGCCTCCTAACGAACATGTGTGCCTGACACACTCACTGCTCAGCACGTCTCTCCTCCTTGGGGGTGGTTGGGGGCTCAGGGCACTGGACCCCCAGGGTCTCCAGAAGCCAGAGCAGGGGGCTGGGCTGGGGGCAGGCAGGGTTGGTCCACTGCTTACAAGTGGGGATGGAGGGTTCTGTCTCTGATAAGTAACAGTGAGCTGCTACCCAACCTTGCTTTCAAAAGCATCTGGAATCTCTGCACAACAGCCAGAGAAAACTGCCTGAGGCTCTGGAAGGTGAACAGGAGTTGGGTGAGTCTGGAGGTAAACTGAAGCCCACAAGCAGGCAGTGGGAGGCATTTCCTGTACTGTCACCTGGCTCTGAGGGCAGCCACAGGCTTGTGTGGGTGGAAGTTCTTTTTTGAAAAAAAAAAAAAAAATTTGTGATCAAGGAGCCAGGAAGAAACCATGGCAACCATGAAGGGGGAAATCCTAGAATGAAGAAAGTCACAGAGAAAACACCCTTAAATTCTGTGCCTAAACTCTCCCCAGGTGTCCTAACATACATCCTAAAGCAACTGACAGGCAGAGGTGAGACAGGTGGGGATCAAAATACCAGCCTTCTTCCTCATAAAAGCTGGATAAGGGGAGGAGGCCAAGAAATAACCCCTCAATCTGAACCCCAAGATTGGGCTTACCCACTAGGCCTCAGACTGCTACACACACACACACACACACACAGTCTGATGTTTCCTGCGCACTTGAGCTTGGAGGAACACAGAGCCCCAGCCTCTCCAGCAGGATGAGCCCAGAGAGACCCACCAGGGAGCAGACTCACCTTTCACTGAACTCCCAGCTGAGAGTGTCCCCAGAAAGAAGGGAGGGCAGGGGAACAGGAGTCCTGCTGGTTGATGGGCCACCTCCTAGTAGGGAACATTGGTGAGGGGCCTGAGGGTTCCCACTTAGGTCCGGTGCCCCTCCCTCTCCATTCCTGCCTCCACGGAGGGGCCTCGGGGCTCCATCCTCAGCCCAGTGGCAGCTGTTGCTGCTGCTTCAGCTCCTCCTGCCCCTGAACTCTTGGGTCCAGATGCCCTGCCTCGTCTCAGGGACAAACCTGTCCCCACAGGGTCTCCCAGGCTGGAGACTCAGCCCCTACTGACATCTGAAGGGAGGCTGCTCCTGGGGAAGCTGAGGACACAGGTCCCCTCACTGCATCCCCCACCCCGTGTCCCTCCTCGGTGGCTGCCTCTCCTGTGCTCGGGGTTCCCAGGCCCCATAACTCAGGTGACATCCCTGAAACAGGAATGGTCCCTGTTGCCAGTGTCCCTGGCCACACGGAAAATGCCCCGGACACTCCCTTCTTTCCTTCCTGTCAGCCCAGCAGCACTGTTCAGGGTTAACCTGCTTCTGAAGATGGTCTTGCTCTCTCCCTAACCCAGGTGGGTGTGACCTTGTTTTCTGGATGAAAAACACGCCTCCCAGTCCCACAGAAACCACTGCTGTTACTGATGGGGTGTGTGCCCAGCTTTCTCTGGCCCCACAAAAGCGTCCCATTCCCTCTGGCCAGAGCCGCCCCTTTGTGGGGGTTTCCACCTGGGAGGCCAGCCCCCAGTGGATTCCCCACCCACCCGCCTGCTGTCTGCCTCTTGTTCACATGGTGACGCTGACCAGACTTGGGGGGTGGGGAGAAGCGGCCACGTTTATGCCAGCATGCTGGGGACGTTCTGCCTACTGTCCAGGGACGGAGCAGAGAGAGGGGACACTAGAAAGGCTGGTGTCGTCTGTGTCAGACCTTGTCTGGGCCCAGCTGAGGCTCAGCTGATTCTGTTTCTACCCACAACGACCACTGAGGACGGGAGGCAGGAGAGCCAGAGGGGGTCCCACACGTGTGCAGCATCAGGACACACTGGAAAGTTGCATCTGGGAAAGAAACATCCTCATCAGCATACGGAATCTGTCCAGATTTGTGTGTGTTCCCTTGAGGAAAAGGAAGGGCAGAGGCGGAGAGAGAGAACCTTCCTGTGTCTGAAATGTCCCTGGGCGGTAACACTGCACCCCAGCCAGAGGAAGTCGGACTCGGGGAGTGAAGGTGGAAACCGTGGCTCTCAGATGCTTCTCCAGCCCTGCGTCTCAACACACAGACTAACTCTTCCTCTGCGCCCCTTCGAACACTGGGGCTGTGAGAACAGTGGGGCTCGCTGATGTCTTTTGTATCTTTGCAAAACAAGAACTTCCACCTGCAATTCCTGCTCATATCTGGGCGTCCTCATCCCGCAGCCCTTCAGATCCTGACTGTCCCTTCTTGTGCTCCATTCCTGCTGCGACTTTCTCTGATGGCTGAGAACCACCATGGGATTACAGGAGCAGGCGGTGTTTCACAACGGCTCTGAAACACACTTTCACTTCTCTTTTCCCTTGTTGGGAGGCGTCCTCCGGAGCTGAGGGAATTCACATACCTCCCGCCCAGGGGTTGGACAGCCACCCTGACACCAGGTCAGGGACACAGGACCTGGCAGAACCCAGAGCTGGACGACGCGGCCAGTGGGCACAAGAGATCTCAGCACCAGGTCAGTCACTATCTTCCTGCATGTGACTTTCTCTCTGGCTGTGCTGCTCTTTAGTGCCTGTCCTTAGACTCTCAGCTAAACCTTGACCCTTAGTCCAGCTTTAGACGGACGTTCCTGTCCAGTGTGATGAAATGCAGGAACATGTGATGTGATGAGGAAATCAGATCTTTAACTGGCAGAGGGGCGGCCGCTGGTGTGAGCGCAGCTGGCACAACCCACAGGGTGCTCCCATCGGCACCCGGCTGTGCTCCCTGGTGCTGGGAGGCACAAGTTGTGGTTTTCTCGTGACCCCTGAACCCCCTCATTTCCCTCAGGCCCCCTCTGCCTTCACCTAGGTCGTTTCACAGAGGGTACTTTAGAAAATAAAAAATTCAGGGTGAACGCCTGACTTTTCAAATCTGGGTACCTCGGTTTTGAAGCTGAGCTGGGAACGGGTCAGCACTGGGCCTGTTCCTGTCTCTGGCTGGGGGTCTGGTTCTTCCTCCAGGGATCTTGATGTAAGAGAATAAAATGAGGAGGAAGGACCAAGACACCAAGGACTAGTGCAGACCGAGTGTTTTCTTTTTTCTTTTCTTTTTTTTTTAATTTTATTGTTGTTGTATTACATCCATCCCCTTTTTGCTCCCCTCTGTCCGAGTGTTTTCATTTGTGCTTTAATCTTCTGCTCTGGAGTGGTTTATACCTTTGGCAAGGAAAAGCTAGAAGTAGTACCCCCCCCCTTTTTTTTTTAAGTAATTATGGGTCAGAAATTACATAACTTAATAAGTTCAATTGATTTTTATTACAAAAATACATTAAAATTTCAAATGACATGGATGTATATAGAGAGAAGAAGTCCTATTCACCACCCACCCCATACAGTTTCCAAACCTGGTTCTGTTGAGTGTTGTGGATGTAGCATTTTATGTCTCTTTATAAGCATTTATACATAAAACTTATTTTTCTAAGTATTGGGTTAGCCAAAAGATTCATTTTGGTTTTTTTCCGTAAGATGGTTATAGTAGTGCTTAGTTTCCTTTGACTCCATTTGAAACAATTTTGTTAGATTGTATTGTGAGAGCTGTCACATCCATGTGCATTTACAAAAACGTCAAATTGGTAAATTTTGAAAAAAAATTGGTAAATTTTGTTTAGGCATTTTAATATTGAAGATGGAAGAAACTTTGCAAAGTTCTTGACAAGTTGTGCATTATTATCTCAAAAAGGTAAAAATGAACAAAAAGATTGGCGCAGTGTATGGAGAAAGTGCTGTGACTGATCAAATGTGTCACAAGTGGTTTATGAAGTTTCATGCTGGGGATTTCTCGCTGGACAGTGCTCCATGGTCAGGTGGACCAGTCGAAGTTGGTAGCAATCAAAGCAAGACATTAATTGAGAATGGACAACATTGTACCATGAAGGAGGTAGCTGACATATTCAATATATCCAAATCAATAATTATTGGAAAATGAATAACATATCTTTCATTTCATGGAAAACACTAAACAAACTATTTGGCCTACCCAATACATAATTTGTGTCTTGTTTTTTTAATGAGTGAGATCATGCTGTATACACCATTCTGGATTTTACATTATTAGATTTTTAATATTAAAATTATTAAAGATTTTTCATGTTAATAAACATATGGATCCAGCATTCTTATTAAAACTGCATACTATCCCATGGAGCCAACACTTCATAACTCTTTAATTATAGTCCACTTAGACCATTTATATTGTTTTCAATTGTTCATTAATTCCAACAAACTGCAATAATAACTATTATATATTTATGTTTTTGCATATATAAAGTATTTGTCTTGCATCAAAAACCAAAAGGTAAAATTATTGAGGCAAAAGGTACTAATATTTAATTGTTTTAGATCCTAATAAATTGTGTTCCTAGTGGCAGAATCACTATGTTCTCCTAACACTGGCTGATGACCCATCTCTCCAGTCAGACTTCACAAAGGTGCTGAATAAAGGATTGCAGCCTGTTAATTTGCATTCTCTGATTACCTGGGAGGTTGGGCAGGATTTTCCTGTTTATTAGACACTGAAATGAACTCTTCTATAACTTGCTGGTTTATCTTTGGCCAATGTAATCAGTTGAGATGATTGTTTTGTTTTTTATTGATAAGGGAGAGTTTGCTACATACTCTGAACTTAATAAATATGCTTCCTTCTCTTTTAACATTTTTTGTGTTTTATACATTTTTAATTTTTTAAATACATTTTTTAAAAAAGATTTTATTTATTATTTTTTAGAGAGAGAGGAAGGGAGAGAGGCAGAGAGGGAGAGAGACATCAATGTACGGTTGCCTTTCACCAGCCTCCAGCTATTGACCTGGATGGAGACCTGGCTTGCAACCTGGTTATGTGCCCTGGCTGGTAATTGAACCAGCGACCTATGGGTTCACAGGCCGGCACCTTATCTACTGTGCCACCATCCAGGGTATCTTTTAACATTTTTATGGCAACTTCTATCTTATTAAAGCTTTCAAATTTACAGTAAAAACTTACAGTATTGATTTTATAAGATACATGCATATTGAAAGTTATAGTGATACTGAAAGTGGTATTGAAAGTTACTGGTGAATTCTATAAACACTGTCTTTAACCAGAGTTCTTGTGTTCAAAAGGTGGCACATTCAATTTTACTTTTACTTCAGGGAAAGTTCCTTCTCTACTATCTACAAAAATATACTCTTTTTTAATTTGGGAATAAACCTATTCTTCCCTTAGTGCAATTTTAACCTTCACAGCTTCATTTGTCCCTAATAAATAATCTCTCTTTTTGGTTATTTTTTCTTTTTTGTTTGTTTTCATCTCTTTTATTTTTAAATTATTTTTTATTGATTATACTATTACAATTGTCCCAGCTTTTCCCTCTTTATACCATTCTACCCAGTCCTCCGTATGACCTACTCAGTCTCCACCCATTGTCCATGTTCATGGGCCAAACGTGTTCTTTGAATACTCTATTCCCTATGCTCTACTTGACATCCCCATGACTATTCTGCAACTACCAACTTGTACTTTGTCATCCCTTCAACCTTTTTTGCCCACCTGTCAGGTCCCCATTCCCCTCTGGCAGCCATAAAAATGTTTTCTGTATCTATGATGCTGTTTCTACTCTGCTTTTGGTTTATTTCATTTTTAAGAATCCTTCCTGATTTTTATTAGACACGTGTGTGTGTGAGGCCAGCCTGTTCCAGGTCTCCACTCCTCCTTCCAGGCTTGATGGGGTTTCTTCTTTAATTCTGTGATTGTAGGGTTTCCATTCCACTTGATTTCTGATGGTTCTGAATGGTGGTGGTTCTGTGGCTTTGTTGTAATGTTGATGTGGTTGTACAAGGTGGTGAGCCATGTTTACCTACACCTCCATCTTGTCTGAAAGTTTCATGAATCATCTCTTTCACTTTTTACTTTCTGTTGACAATGATTCCTCAAACGTTTCCTCTATGACAATGACTTAATTTTTAGTTCTCATTGTTTTCTGTTTTTACTAATTAAAAAATAAATTAATTGTCATGACAACCTGGACTTCATTAAGATTCTCACAGAGCCACCTGTTGTTTCTTCTGGTGACCATTTGGTCCTGCTGAGAATTTTTTTCTTTTTCTTTTTTTTTTTTTTTAGAGAGAGGGGAAGGGAGAGAGGCAGAGAGAGAGAGACAGAAATCAATGTACGGTTGCCTTTTTCACCTGCCCCTAGCCATGGACCTGGCTGGAGACCTGGTTTGCAACCTCATTATGTGCCCTGGCTGGGGAATCGAACCTGCAACTCTTGGGTTCACAGGCCGGCACCCTATCCACTGAGCCACGGCACCCTATCACACAGAATTCTGCTGCTGAGAATTCTTTGCATCAGAGAAGAAAATCAGATGGTTTTTTCCCTTTGGGGTTTTCCATTTTGTTAGCAGTTTCCTTGCTTTTTCAAAGTGTCTTTCCTTTGTCTGTTGTGTCATAAACTGGCCTCATCTAAGGACATACAATCTGTATCTGATATCTTCAGCAATAATCTTGTGAGCTGTTGCATCCAACATCTGCAGTTCTCTTGCTATGGAGTGCATTGACTTTCCTGGATCTTAATTGATGATCTCCTGGATTCTGTGTACAATATCTGGACTTGTGTGGTCCTTGCATACCTTACCTTGTGCATGTTCCTTGTTGGTGTGGTGACATCAGAATCAGTATCATACACCTTCTTCACTTTGTAAACTGTACGTAAAAGGATGTTATTGAAGTCTGTAATTTCCTTAGCAGTTTTCTTTTTTCCCTGTACACAGTCCAGCAATTATGGTTGCCTCTAACACTGTATTGCTTTGACATGACAGTTGCTCTCAGAACTTAATACTTTATATCTAAAACAATGATGTTAAATCATAACCTTAGTAAGTATGTGAAATAAGGAGAGGCAAAGTTATTGCCAGCTGATCATGTGCAATATATATATATATTTCAAATGAGCATATGAAATTGTTTCCATCATCATTAGTCATTAAAAAAAACAAAAATTGAAACTATACGGGATACCACAGAGCACACTGGAATGACTAAAGTAGAAAGACTATTTTAATAGACTGAAAAATATTTTGGCATGTTTAAAAGCAGTTAAACATACTCCTACACCATGACCCAGGAATTGCCCTCTGAGTTATTTACCAAGAGAAATAAAAACATACTATGTAACAATTTATATAAGAACATAAGCTTTATTCATTCCAGTCCTAAATTGCAATCAACTCAGATGTCCATCAGCAGGAAAATGACTGAACAGATCCTGGTAGGCCGATATACGTAATGGAATACCACTGTACAATAAAAGGAACAAACTTCCAATAGCCCAACAGAGTAGATGGTGAGGAAATGAAGCCAGAACAAAAGCATGTATGATTATTATTCCATGTATGAAACCCAAGAAAAGGCAACAGGGACATATAGTGATAGAACGGACACTAATATTTGCCGTGGAGTAGTTGCTTGGTTCCAGGTGGTCAGGATGCAGGTTGAGGAGAGAAGGGTACATTGCCCTGTTCTTCATTTTTCAAGTAATATGTTAGTTTTCAGCATCATGTCTCCCTTTTCAATCTCCCTGCCTTCAAGATTCCATAGGGCACATGGCTGCTTCCTGACCACTGGGAGCGACCTTCACCTACAATAGCAATTACTGCTTCTATGACCACTTTTTTTGTTGTTGTTGAAATCTCTTGCTTGATCACTGCCCTCTGCCATTCTCTTTGTCATTGAGAAACCAATTTTAAAAATTATTTTAGTGACATTTTTAGTAAGAGAGAAAAGAATTGTTTCTCTCCAATCTGTAATCTTTAACCAGAAACTTGCTTTTTACAGAATTTGACACAACAATGTGACATTGCTATTTCCTGATGCATGTTGGATACTAGAAAAAGCCTATAATTTTCCTCTGGTTTGAAAAAGGTAGCTTATGAGGCTTTATGACATTTAGGAATACAAGACATTTATGAAAAGATTATTATCAAAGCAATGACATGATCAACTAAGAAGCAGAATTACAGATTGAGATTTACAATTAATTTCACAAGAAACAGCAGCCATTTCTGAAATTCAGATGCCTAAAAAGATTCATCATGTACAACAATAGCACAGACAGATATATATTTACACAAAGCAGAAATTCCAAGAGAAATGATTGATATTCTTGTGGAATTTCAGTTTATGCCTTACCATGTCACTATTAAACCACATCTTACTGTTTATGAACTAATTTTAAAATGCAAGATGGTATTTCTCTTAACTGCTGTAGGTCATAGAAGGATCATCTTGTTTTTATCTTTTTGATATTTATTTTCTCTTAATTGTTAATTAAGATGACATTTTAAGCTTAGATTCCATTTTTATTCAATTTTTTCTTATCCCTCTGTGGATGATCTGTTTACTCTACCTCACTTTTATACAAATTAAAATATTTTCAAAAGAATTCCAGATATATTTAGGAAAAATAACTTTACAATAGCTTTGATTATGACATACTGAAATTTTTTAGTACTATTTACATCTTTTTAATCCACTATGCTTCAGTTTATTATAGCTTTGTCTATTGCTTCAAATCTATTTGTCCTAATCTCTATTCATGACCACTTATTTTATATAGGTTGGTTCTTCACAGCCTGTCCTTCACATATAAAATGTTGTAGCATATCAAAATCTTGATGACCATTTTGTCATGGCGTCCTTTCTCCCTAGGATGTCTGCAGAAGCAGAGAACATAGACAAGAATGTTGAGAAGATTGCACAAAGTATCTTTAAAATGCAAAAGGTGGCAATTTCATATACAATAACAAAAGCATTTCCTTTCCTTCAACTTCTCCGGGACCATGGATACATTACCAATAAAACTTATGAAGTAAGTGAAGTTTATTATGTCACAATCTTATAAACCAGCCACAAACTAAGTTATGCTTTGACATCCTGGATTCAAACATCAGAGCACAATGAGACAATGGAAGAGCCTCCTGTAGGTTTGAACTTTCTCAGGTACTGCTCAAAGTGTTCCTAGAAGGTCAAAAGGGAAAAGAGAAGCAGGCATCTTTGGAGACAGTGTGCTCTTGACTGAAAGGACAATGTTCCGTGGTCCACATACAATTGAGTGAATAGCCCTGGAAATAGGCTGGATCTAAATAAAGCCCATGGGTTCCATAGATATATAATGCCTTATAGGAGTTATAAATATGATATAGCATAAACTATAAATTAAAAGCAATTTTAATGACTGGATGAATAAGTTCAATGATTTTGTTGAGTGAAATCAGAACTGACACAACATTTTATTTCAATGAACATGAACTTAAATAATAGATTGAGCATATTAAAATCCTCAGAGAATAATGCCTGTTGGGATAAACTTGTAAGTAAATGTTTGCTATTGTTTCTCCAAAATTTTTAGTTTCTTTTCTTATCTTTCTCTTCTTTTGGTATTTTTAGCATCTTGAAATTTAGGTTAATTTCAGCAAAAGATGTAGGTGGAGATACGAGATGCAAGTCTTCTCTTTTCCTATGAGTAGGCTTACTTAAAGGCAAAGTCAACAGGAAGGGGAAGATTACTGCCTGGCTTTCCTGAACCCTTCCAGGCCGAGTTGCCCTGGGGAAGAGACAAGGGTTGTCCAGTCAATAGAGCATCAGCCCGTCACCTGATGAGTTGATTCCGAAAACATTTAGCTGCTCTGTGAAAGAGCTACACATCGTTTAACTTTGAAACCATTTTTGTTCTTCAAACATTTGCTTCTTCTTCCATCTACCATAAATGAGGGTGAGAAGATCAGATTCATAACTGGGTATATTTAAGGAGGAAGGATTTAGTTGTTCCACTTCATAGACATTCAAGTTTACACAAATTCTAAAATTTTACATGAGAAGATACCTATGTAGGGCAGTTGCAATGCATTACAACAAAATCACTTTCTAGGGCTCTTCTGTAACCTGGAGGTCTGTATTTATGTTTTCTCCATTCACTGTTTTCCAAGGCATCTAAAGAATCTTTTAAAAAAGGTCCTAAGAAGGTCATAGTAGAAGTTGTATATGACGTTCTCGCTGAAGCAGAGAAGAAATTTGATCTACACCTTCTGAAAGCATTGTTCAACAAGCTCACCTTGAAGAACTACCCTGATTTAAATCACATTTACAAAATCTTCAAAAATGGTAATTAGGTTTGTTACCAACTTTTTGATGTCCAGGGCCAATTTTCTCCCACAGGCAAATGTTGAGGTGCCACCATGGGCCACACACAGCGCTGGGCAGTGGGACTACAGCAATTAGGAAAACATACAGCACAGGCCTCCCAAAGCCTATGATGTAACGACTACAGTACAACACCCACCTTGAGGTCTGCTTAACTAGGCTTCTAGAATCACAGGACGACCAGAGCCACAGTGGCCTAGAAACACAGAAGAGAGGCCACCTCCATCAGGTGTCCAGAGAAATGAGCAAGAAAGTTAATTCAAGGGCAAATTTGCCCTTGAAAAAGAAGAAATGGTTTTATTATCATCTTCTCCACAACCCATGTGGTCAATAATCCAATAATCACCAAACAAATTGTTCTGCCAGAGAGGTGGTTTTGTGTTTTTTCATTCTTTCTTTCTTTCTTTTCTTTTCTTTTTTTAAATTTTTTTGATACTATATAAAAATGACAGGTCTGATTCTCTACTTCTTTCTTTCCTGAGAAGACATGGTTTTACAGATTTTTATCAGTTCTCAGTAAAGATGTCCTCCAAAATTTTTTGATTAACTTGCCTAGAAATACAGTTTTTGGCTAACAAAGATCTCCAAAGAGCAATGGAGAATCCCAGGAATAGGACTGGGTGGCCTGAGGAGTGCAGCTGACGGAGGGATGGGCAGAGAGTGTGACAGGCCTTTGAGAGCAAAACAGGCGTGCAAACGCACCAGTCTCAGTGAGCAGAAGTAGGCTGTGTGAGCGGAAGCAAAAGGGGTAAGTTTGCAGCCAGATTTTGGGAGATCTGGCTTTAAACCTCAGGAATTTGATGTTATTTGCTACATGGTGAAGAGGAGGTCCAGGTTTTGAGGTGCAGGTTTAATGGCCCAGCAGGTACCCCTGCCATTAGCCTGGAGGCATGTAGACTCACTGCTCCCTCAGGCTGTGCTCCGGGTTCTGGGCAGAGAGACCTTCCCCAGGGAGTTTTGCTTTATTTCCTTCCTCCAACATCTGCTGGGTCACCTCCATGCAGGGGTCCTTGGTCAGTGCTGTATTCTCCCCTCTTTGGCAGCCTCCCTGGTCCCTGGTCCAGGCATCTTGGGACATCCTCCCATGCCACAGTCCTCAGTCCCTGCTTGTAGCTTCAGAGAGAGCCCTTCCTTTGTCCTGGGATCTGGGACCCCCTGGGATGTCTATCTAGTTGCTCCCATGGCCTCTGATTTGTCTTACTGGGGGGCAATCATCCTCCCTGACTTAATTAAGACAAAACCTCTTATCTAGCCACAATTTTAAAGCCTTTGGGTTTTTGGTATACATGTGAACCACTGTAGAATCTTCATTCTTCTCCCAAGGAAATCCCTTTGTAAACTTCTTTACAGTTTGAGCAGTTCAGCAAACACGTTTCAACATGAGTAACATGATTTATGTTAATATATGTTTTCCTGGCCAACAGATTTATTTTTACATGAGTAACAAGCTTGCAATAATTTCTCAGCTTTTTTAAAATTTTATTTTTAATTTTAATTTTTGGAGAGAGGGGAAGAGAGGGAGAAAGAGAGAAGCATCAGTGTGAGAGAGAAACATTGATTGGTTGCCTTCAGTAAGTGCTCAGTCTGGAATTGAACCGTCAATCTTTAGGTTTGCAGGACAACACCCAACCAACTGAGCCACCCTGGTCAGGGCTCCACAGCTTCTTTATCCTGACATTCAAGTCAGGATAAAGACTTGAATGTCAGGATAAGACACAAGAGTTCCTTTGTTGGCAGTTCTCCTTTTCTGTCCCAGGAAGGAAGAGGGAACTTTACCATCAAGATTGAGACCCACTGAGCACTGAGTGCCCAAAGGCTGGAAATTCTTAAATGTGTAATTTCAGATGATGTCACCATTCCTGATGGAGATCTCTGTCTTCTTCTCTAACCCTTTCTTCAGAGATACCAGACAAAAACTTTTTTCCAGAAAGTGATGCAGAAGGAAACAAGAAGAGTCCTGATATCCAATCAAGCCTTGAAGAAGGTAATTGCAACCAGATAAAAACCAATTTTTATCTGCTAAGAGAAAAGGAGAAAGGGAGGTAGGACTTGAGTCCTGAGTAAATTTTGGGATCCTAGGAGAACTGCTGAGGAACCCAGAGAATGTAGGGAAAGGTGTTTGTATGAGCATCAGACCAGAGGCCAATCCCTGAGGAGTAGCTGCAACAAGAGACCATGGGCCCAATAGCCAACACAAAGGAACAGGAACTTAGTGTGTCAGGAAGCCAGATTTAAAGAAAATGCTGACCTGGAAATAATTGTGAATTAGAAAGACCCTGTAGAAGATCAGTGTGAAGCTGTGGAGGGCTAAGATCTGTTGGCACAAGGTCAACATCACATAGGTGATTGTTGATAATGACAGAAAAAGGGACTGATTTAAATGTGGGGGATGCAGGAATATTCAAGGAGATGGACAATTATGCTGGGAGAGGAGAGGAAGTGGTAAGATGTGGAGGAGGAGATGGTTGTACTTTGAGAGAAGAAAGAAAAATGAAAGACAGGAGAAAAGGGTAAAAGAAACACTAACACAAGCATATTATTAAGTGCTCACTCACTGAACATTTACTCTGACAGCTGTGGGTTAGTGCTCACAGCTGTCCTTGGGGAGAAGTATCACTGTCTGCCTGTTTGCAGGAAAGGAGACTGAAATCTAGAGAGACCATGCAGGTAGTTGGCTTGGGGTCAAACAAGCAGGATGAACCCAACCATTCTGACCCCAGAGCCTGTGTTCCTAACTCTGCGCACACCCATACAATCCCATGGGAAAAACAGAAACCTGAGAGAAAAATAGGGAAATGCATGCAGAGAGAAACACACATGAAAAGTCTACCAGGGGCTGGCGGAGTACAGGAGAATCAGACACAGGACCTCATGAAAAGGCCAACAAGACAGAGAAACAGCCATGCAGAGGCAGAGTGTCATAGGAGGCAGGGGACATGAGGACCAGACCATAAGACTGTGTAAGAAGCAAGATAAGAGGCATCTCTGGGATCAAAAATAAGTTCACTATCACCATGGAGCCATGAAAAGCCATCTGTAGCCACTGAGTGGTTATAAACAAGCTCAGTAAGATGGTCTGGCTGTGTCCAGATGGCAAATGTCAGGTGGGACTCTCCAGGCTCAGACAGCCTCCTGGGGGAAGGAGATCATCAAATCTTACTTTGTAAAGATGATAGGGAACTAGGGGAGAATGGCGCACACATACTTTAATCTTGAAATAAGCTTCTCATTTCTTCCCCTGGGGAATGGTGAAACCTTGTATCACTGCCTAACCTGGAATGGCCCACATCCCTCAAATTGCAATGGTGTGCTCCTCTTGACTACTCTGTGATCCTTTGATGACTTGTCTCATTATCTGTCTCTCTTCCTTCCCCTCTCTCTCAAAATCAGTAAAAATATCCTCAAGTAAGGATTTTAAAAAGTTGACATTTAACAATATAGCCCTGGCTGGTGGCACAATGGGGCCCTGGCTGGTGGCACAGTGGATAAGGTGCCGGCCTGCGAACCCATAGGTCGCTGGTTCAATTCCCAGCCAGGGCACATAACCAGGTTGCAAGCCAGGTCTCCAGCCAGGTCTGTGGCTGGAGGCAGGTGAAAGGCAACCATACATTGATGTCTCTCTTCCTCTCTGCCTCTCTCCCTTCCCCTCTCTCTGAAAATAATAAATTTTAAAAATCTTTAAAAATATATAAAATATCCAACATCTATCAGTTCATATTCTTAGCAGTTTACCTGGTGGGAACAGGAAGCCCTGAAAGAAAGGAATTGGGATAAGTAATGAGCAGAGAGGGGAAAAAGTGTGTGTGTGTGTGTATAATTGTAGGGATTGGGCAGAGAATTATAATCCAAATGATGCGATAAATAGAAAAATGAGAGGACACAAAAAGAACTATATAGCAAGTGAGTAAAGGACAATGAATGAAAACCTGGTAGAAAGAGGACCAGGTAGAGAGAAAGAGAGGACCAAGGATCATCTGACTTGAGGAGACAGTCACCACAAAGAAGGCACAAGAGGCTGTTCCTATCACCATTGATAAAGTAAGGTGTCCACAACATCAAATGGCCTGGAAAACAGGCCTTATTCTCTGAAAAGTAGAAGCAAAAATAAACACAAAAATTTGGAGTTGAGAGAGGCACAAAGAAAGAACAGAGCTGAGCAGCAGGAATGGGAGGTGGGGAGCCCTCCCTGCAGGAGCAACGACAGGGAGACAGGATTAACTGTAGTGAGTGTACTCACTCTCTGTGGAAACAAATAAAAGTCCTCATTTTTGTAAGTTGGTCCAGGAGCAGAGCTACACAACCATGGAATCCCAGTGAATTCTTGCCCACTAGATCAAGTGAACATAAAGAAGGAAAAGTCATTTTTTAGTTCAGGTTGAATGGGAAGCCCAAACAAGCACTGTCTGTAACCAGGAGACAATAGGCTAGACTGAGTGAAAGAATGTGTGCTGTGAATGTTGTTGGCACTGGGCAAGAGTCTGGGGCTTGTCATACTGCCCGTGGAGGCCATCCCAGTGGCCTGGGTGAGAGGTAGGAAGGAAAGGGAACCAGCACCTTATGCAGTGAGTTCAGAAGAAAAATATCCCCAGTAATTAGAAAAATACCCAAAAGCAGAAATGGTCAGTTTAAGTATTGATATCAGACTATTTCTATACAAGAGAGGAAAGTGACAGATGTAGGAGCTAAAAAAAAGAGGGGGTCGGGGGAGAAAAATCTAAGAACCATCACCAGGCACAACTAGTGGAAATTGTTGGAGCCAATGGGAAAGTGAAGAATTAAAATGAGAATGAAAGAAGAGCTAGAATGGGGGTGGGGATGGGAGGCAGAGTGAGGGTGGAGGTGGGAGACAGGGTGGTGAGGGGTAACAAGAGCTGCAGGATGGGCAAAGCTGCCCGCTGTGGGTGAATTTCACCACCTTCTGGGTGGGACCTGGAGCGACCTGCAGGCCACACGCTTCAGTCACATACCATGGGGACCTGAGTTAACTTAGCTTCTAGGTCTTCCTAGTGATTTTCCTATGGGATTTCCTGTCTGTGGGCTCCTTGGTGCCACCATGAGACACTAAGGGGTTTTTGTCCTCTGTGCAGTGACCAACATTGATGACTCCATAGAATTCGGCGATAAAGACGAGCCCCCTGAAGCATCCGCCTCAGAGCTGAAAGGGAAACCTGGTAAGGAGGTGGGGGCTCCAGGCTTGGGCTGCAGGAACCTAAATTAAGAGCCACTGTTCCCTGAGGCACCTGTTCTGAGTTCATTCTATACCATAGACTCGGCTTATCCTGGAATCCCGTTCTCTGCATTTTACTTGACCACTTGGGATGTGCAAGATAATAAGAAATCATTATACTTATATTTTTGAGGATGAGGCTATTTATTGATGGGTCCTATTAATATGTGCATCCATATATTGATTATATAGTAGAAATGGGCTAGCAAGTAATGAGTTGGTTTTAAAATTAACTAATTGGTCTGACTATAGAGTGTTAAATTTATACAATTATTTCTAAAGATAAAAGAAAGCTAAATATTTCTTTATTGGAAGGTCATATCATCATCTGATTACAAAGTTTGAATAGTCTCAAAAGATAACTATTTCATCTAGTGTTAGCAGAAATGGATAACGTGTTTTAAAACCCCAAGTGTTGTTTTTGACAGGGTTCTTTGGCAAGCCATGACATATATAGTGACTTTTCAAAGGATCTTTCCCTACAGTATCTTACTTTTTCCTTTACAGCAACTCTGAGGGGTAAACAGAGTAGATATTGTTACCCTAGTTTCCAGATGAGAAAACACAATCACATAAATACTTCAGATGTTTTACAAAGTCTTATAGAGAGAAAGAGAAGAATAAGACTAGCTTCCTGGATTTTGCACTGTTTCCTTTGTAAATCTGGAACTTGAAACAGATATCAAATGTTGTTTCCTAATCCTGTGTGAGTCATGATTTGGAAGTTCT
This sequence comes from Noctilio leporinus, assembly GCA_004026585.1. NCBI lineage: Eukaryota > Metazoa > Chordata > Mammalia > Chiroptera > Noctilionidae > Noctilio > Noctilio leporinus. Next base: position 303,101 of record PVIW01000984.1, read on the forward strand.
GCTGCTGTTAGTGTAGAGAATGGTGGTTGGTTTCCGTCCCTACTTTCTTAGATGATATTGGAAACATGCCCATTTTGAAAACACATGAGGAAAGGAACTAAAAACCAATAAAAAATGTTACCTGGTTTTGATATTACAAAAGTACAAAATTGTGAAGAATACATTTGTTGTAATACTTCGCTATATCTATCCATGTAAAATCTAAGTTTGCCTCAGTGTTTAGGGAATGTATATGCTGACTTGTGTTTTAGTGTAGGCAAGCTGCTCTAAAAGGTGGTTCCAAAGTAGGTCTATGGCTCAGAAACAAAGAGATTATTTCTCAGCCTTGTTTGGATGCACTGTTTGGGAATTTTCTTCTATGTTGTCCCCCAGCTCGCTGATCCAATCCTCTGTTTGATCTAGCCTGTTTTTGATTCCTTCTTCTGTGTTTGTCAATTTGAAAATGGTGTTCTTCATTTCTTCCTGGCTCTTATTGATAGTTTCCATGTCTTTTTAATGCTGGTATAGCTCTCAGTAAGTTCTTTGTAGTTTCCCTGGAGTTCTCTGTAGTTCCCCTGGAGTTCTTTGTAGTTTTCTTTGAGCTTTCTGATCTCATTGAGTTTCTCTGTCATCCTTATTTTGAATTCCATGTGGATAGTTTGCTTGCCTTTATTTCATTTAGCATTCTTTCCAGGGATTCCTCGTTTCCTTTTGATGCCTTCCCTTTTTTAGGTGACTCTGTCTTGTCTGTTTCTGCTTCTTAGATTGGTCGCTTTGACTTCTTATCTTCACAGTGTGAACTTCTGTGGTATAGAGGTGCAGTTCCTTTACTTCCTAGATCCACCCATGGTAACATCAGCTCATGTCCCAGTTTGGGCCTAGTCAGCCTGTTGGAAACTACCAGAGATCCACTTCTTTGTCTGTCTCTTTCAGTTGTTAGACCAATTAATCTGTGATCAGCTGATCACAGCTGGGTGCTGTTTGACTCTCAGCTGTGTTGCTGTCAGCTGGGAAGCTCAGTTAGGGGTTTATAACCCACCCTCCTCAGGTGGAATCTCTGGCTGCTGAAATATTTCTCTGTCCCTTCAGCTGCCGCCTGTGGGGGCCCAGCCAGCTCTGTCACATCTCTGTACTTCTTACCAGTCATGTGATGAAGCGGCCTCTTCTGTTCTGTCCATGAGGACCTCTCCAGCTTGTGTTCTGTTGGTTATTCTGGATGATTTCTCCCCAATTAAATTGTAATTCCAGATTGGTCCTGGGAGGATATGGGTGTAGCTCCTCTTACTCCTCCAACATATTGGTTCTCCTCCCAAATAGTGTTCTGCTTAGGAGACAACATCCAGGGGTAATTATGAGAAAGGAAAGGGGAATAATTACATCAAAAGAAGGAAGGGATTTTTATTGGTGAATATAAACTAACAGCAATGCTAATTCTAAGCAATGTTATCAGTCCAGTAGTCATAATATCTGCTTTCTTGTTATCCTTGAAAACAGTGCTTTGGGACACGATGTTGTCTTATGCCCTGTGCCAGAGTTATTTTTCCATTTCAAAGGTGTGAATATTTGAGGCATAAAACATGCAAGGCAGTTCTTCTGGAATGGCATCTCTGACTCCATTTTGCTTTATGTATTTAAAAAAGATATTTAATTGTTTATGCTGTTAGAGTTGTCCCCAATTTTCCCCCTTTGCCACACTCCACCCAGCCCCCATACTTCCACACCTATGTCCATGGCTGTGAGTCACATGTATACATTCTTTGATTAATCTCTTCACCTTCTTTCATCCGGTCCCCACCACCTCTTGCCCCTCTTACAGCTTCCAAGTGGCTCCATTTATATATAATTTTATAGTTTTCCATTTTGATCAAGAAAGCGTCACTGATTAATTATCAGAAAGCAGCAGTCAGTTACTGAAAGCATCATGTTTCTCTCTCTACCCTGAGGTGGCCCATTTGGGGGATGTCCTGCCTTTGTTGGTTCCTCATCACCAGAAAGACTCACCCCCAGGATGTCATGTCCCATAGAGGAAGGAAACTGGTTTCCTCTTTTTTTGGAGGAGTCTTCAGCCACATTTGAGCAACAAGAGCAGCAGAACAGAAGAAGGCTTTATTGTCATGTTTCTTTAAGGGAAAACATCTTCAGTTGCCTCTGGTTTCTTTTATGAAGTCTCATAGGCCTCAGTAATTATTTCAAAAATGTTTAGCCACCATTATTAAAGTGGCATCTTCATAACATCGCTCACTGCAAGCAGTCAACTGAAAATATCAATATAAAAGAACCACGTGGGGTCAATAGATAAGGCAATAACTATCTGCAAACAACAAGTTAGAAGGACCTGGAAATGAGACATAATCCTGTCATGTGTTTTTCACAAGGTGTGCCAAGAGGCAAGGGCTGAGAGTAGCCAAGCATCTGACATGATGGGTAAAGCCACCCCAGGGTCTTGGGGTGGAGGTGATTCAGCGGATACCCCAGATCCTGATGTTGTCAGTGACAGGAGGTCAGGGTTCAAGAAAGTCAGGCAGTTTACCAGCTGAGAACAGGTCATTTAAGAAGGTGAAAGTCACAGAATTTGGGCTGGAGGTTGTCAGAAGTCTGAAACCGGAGCCCCTGTGTTCTGCTGCACTTGACTCCAAGCACACTTTGACAAAATTGGACCCAGTTCATGACAGAATCCCATTCTCTTTGCTTGGCCTGAGTCTTGGAAATAGCAGGGAGGCAACAGACTATTATAAAGTCATGTTTAACAGGATGGGCTCTCTTGATTATACATGGATGATGTAGAAATACTAAAATGGAAGTATCTACCTTACTACATCACTGAATTAATAACCACTGTAATAATAAAAATTAATAAAACCTTATTTTATACAGTTATTTCCATCCCTATCACACCCAATATTCTGTGGAATTTAAGAAGGCCATGCATAATTTTGCTTCAAAATTGTATCGTTTTGTCACAATATTAGTGACACCTCAAAAGACATTTGATTCTACTGCTGAATTGTTAGGAGGAAAAACATCAAATCCACTGTTCCTAACCCAGCACATTTTTAAAAATGATGTAAAGCAGTTCTTTAATTTTTAATTTAATTAATTTATTTTAAATTGAATTTATTGAGGCAACATTCACACAAGAGTCAGGGGGCTGACTACATTGGGGTCTATGACAGCTGTATTGACACCTGGTGTGTCTGCTAAAACATTCTGATTGTGTGGGTTTGAGGGGCAAAATCAAAGTAGACATTCTGTCATTTTATATAAAAAATACCACTGAAAGAAGGACTCTGAAACTCTGGAGATTTGTGGAATAAATTTTCTTAAGTACCCCTGTGACATTAGAGAAACAACCTCAACATGGGAGGAAGTTGTCCATGTGTAATTGTGAAATGAGACAGAATGAAGAATCTTCTCTTTCAGAATCAAAAAAGCACGGGGAAGACAAAGTGGACTTTAGCTCTGACATACTTCCTGTGACCTGTAAAAACATGAAGGGCAAGTTATATGTGAACAAGTTGAAAGAAGGTAGGTTTTATGGTCCAATTTAATTTATAATTTCTGTGTGATGAATCACAAGAAATAATGAAATTACCCATGTGAATTGAGGGAATTGAGGCCCCATTGGCCTGAAAGAAAAAGAAAGTTTTCCTAGGTGATATTTTTGCACTCTGAGCAATGGCACATGTTAAGTGCTCACTCTCACATGGGAGTGCCCACGAGGATGCCCAAAGAACCAAAGAGAAGTTCAGGAACCTCAGTCTATGGGTGGAAAATATTAAATCAGGTATAACAGAATGTTATACTGTCCACCTTCACATCCTATACCCCTCTGGTTAATCACCACTGGGACAAGGTGTCTGATGTAGTGACAAAATCACAGAGTTTAGAATCATAAAACCTGAGTCCCACCTCAGCTCTGCTGAGAGGGACAGTGTCAAAACTGGGATTTTTCTGAGCCTGAAACTTCTGGTCTAAGAAATGGATAATAATAACAAGCCTGCCTCATGGTATGATTTTGAGAGTAAATTTACACAATGAATATAAAATATTTTGTAATTTTTAAATTATAAAACTTTCCAATGATTGCCTAGTATAATGAAATTTATGAGATTTCTCTTAATATGTCTATGTGGACACCAATTAACATCAATGTTTGCATGACAACTATTTTTAAACAGCTAAACTCACATCATATAATACACCACTTTGAGTGAGGAATTCATTGTTGGGTTTTTGTTTGTTTCTTTCGTTTTTAGGTTCCTAAGATTGTGTAACTATTACTACAGTCTAATTTTAGAACATTTTGTCCCCCACTAAAGGAAACTTCATGCCCTTCAGTAGTCAATGCCAACCCCCACCTCATCCCACTGCCCAGTCCTAGCACCCACTAATCTATTTCTTGATCTATGAACTGACCTATTTCATGCCAGTCATTTCATGCCAATTAACTCATAGAACATGTGCCTTTCTGTGACTGGTTCTTTCATACAATATGATAGTTCCATAGTTCATCTATGTAGTAGCATGTATTATATTTCCTTCCTTTTACTGCCAAGTAAAATAATATTCCATGGTCTGGATATACCAGATTTTGTTTATTTATCTATTCATTGGAGTTTTTCTACTCTGGCTATTACAAAAGGTGCTTTTTTGAACATTCATGTAAAGTATTTGTATGAACATATTTTCTAAATTCTTTTGGGTATATACCCAGGAGTGGAATTGCTGGGTTGTATGGTAATTCTAAGTTGGACTTATTAAGGAAAAACTAAACTATTTTCCACATTATTGCTCCAGTTTATATTCCCACCAGCAAAGTCTCAGTGTTGAAATTTCTCTACATTCTCACCAACACTTATTATTATCTGTCTTCTTCATTATGGCCATCCTAGTGCTTATAAAGTAGTATCTCATTGTAGTTTTGATTTCTACTTTTCTAATGATGAATATCATGACTTTTCTGTATAATAAACTTTCCACTGAGTAATACTTGTATTTTCCAATTATTTTAATGTTAGCTACCCATGATTTCAGAGATGGAAAATCCCTGCTCAGGAAGGCATTACACTTAGATGAAAGCTGGTGTAGTAGAAGGCTCAGATGTTGCCATGGTGCCATTCTGAGCAGCAGGGCCCCCACCTGAGATCTGAGTCCAACGTGAGTTTATGCCTCCGCATTGCCCCAGGGCCACCAGAGAGACTGTTCTGACTCTATGTACAAAATTTAATAACAAATTGAAATCCTCTTGTTGTTTGGAGTATCTTACTTTTTCTTGCAGGTGTTTGGAATACTTTTATAATGTTGATTTTGATGCTAAAGATCACTTTTTTTGTTTCATAAAAGTTAAAGAAATGTGGACACAAAGCAGTAAATCTCCTTGGAGGGGATTTACAGGCTGGTTTTGGGGATTCTGATGCTTGAAAGAGGAGGTCAGACTCTGCTGATATTGGCCTCGAGGCCAAGTTGGGTGACTGCAGATCCACAGTGGTGGGAGGCACTGTTCAGGCCACTGCTGAACTGTGAGCACAAAGATATTTCAGGATCAACTTACCTTGATCTTACAGGAGCCAGATCGAAGTGTATAAGAAGCGAGGATGGAAACTGGCTCACCCTCAAGGAATTTAAAGTTGCTGGAGGCTATAACAAATCAAGTAATTGGAATCAGTGTGTGTACTGCGGTGGAAGAACCATAAAATGGCTGATGGAGGTATTCAAGTGATGGGGCAGGAGCTTGACTTACTTTGTTGTAGTTGAAGATGAGACATACTGATCACCTGATAAATGTTGAGTTAGGCTAGAGCTCTGAGTCCCCTGACTTCACCCTTTTCCCAGGAAGAGGTACCCACCCCTGCACATTTATTTCAGTACAAGGCAGCACATCCATGTGTCACAGGAGCTCTGTCAGAGCAGATGCAAGAGCTAGAAAAGGGAAAGGTCGTTCTGACTCAGGTGCCAGCAGACACTGTTTATGTTGAAGGACAGAAGACAGCCTGCAGTCCAACAAGGGGGCAGAAGACACTCCAAAGAAACAATGTTGTGAAAACCAGAATCATTATCAACGTGTCTTCATGGGTTAAAGCAGATGAATTGTGTGTGATACAGCAAAATCCATCAATTGCAGTTGTTTGCAGAAGGATTTAATGTCAGGCTAAGGAGTTTAAACTCATCACAGAGGCAGTGCAGGACCAGTGGGTCTCTTGAGGTATGAAATGACATATTAGAACAGTATCTAAGACGACATGGGGTCCTGAAATGACTGCACTGTATTTCTGCCCAAGAAACCTATAGTCAACCATCAATGCTCAGTTTCCATCTCATTCCTGTCTGAATATCCCCTGACTGACCTGACCTGGTCATCCCTTCCCTGGGCCTCCTGAACCCACTCTTAAGGCCCTTCTCATACTATTTTATTCTTATCCTTCCATGCAGTTCCTTTGTCTCTCCAGACTCCTATAGGGTTTATACTTCCTTGTGTGCCCAGCATGTCCAAAGTGTCTGACACCTTGTATGGGTGGAAAACATGTGTGAAGATTGAAAAGTCCTGGTGTGAGAATGCAGGTGTGAGAGGCCCTAGTGGGAATGGAAAAGAGGGGAGAGACATCAAAGAGAATGTGAAGGAAAACCTCTGAAAAATTAGGGGAAAAGTGCAAGAGCAAGGAGAGGAGTCCTAAAGGTGATTTTCTATGTGCCATTGATGGTGTGTAGAATAAGCACGGGTGAGGAGAGAGAAATGGTGCCTCATTTAGACACCTGGGCTTTGAGCTGACAGTGGGACATCAAGGTAGAAATATTTGGGAGGAGGTTAAAAATGACAGGCTCACACAACAGAAACACAGACTACACATAAACTTAGATCTTTCTATCTTTCAGAATGGAAAGCTACCTAATCTTACAGGAAAAAATGACAGGAAAGAAAAGGTGATTATTATTTTATATAAATTATTATTATGTAATAGAGTCATATGTACAGCATCTTTTTTAGAGTTTCCCAACTGTGTGATTATCATTAAGTATTTTATTTTATTTTATTTTATTTTACATGCTTTCAGAGTTGCTCCAGTGAACATTAGGTTGTATTTAAGGCTATCTGTGAATGCTAAATTACTTGAGATTGGGGTAATACAGAGTCATCAAAACAACCTCATAGAAGACTTGTAGTTACAGATGCAGATATTGTAAGGGTATGAAATGTAATGCAAACATAATGATGAAACATGCAAAAACATTTCCTAATAAGGTCACAGTGTCATCTTCCACTCAACCCCAGATTTTGTTCATATTTTTTACATCCTCTTCCTTCCTTCAATACAATATTCATGCAGACACACAGAATTTTTTCTCAGTTAGAAGTTACTTGCCCTTCATGAGGATGGTGCTGTTGGGGAAGGAGCTCTTAGGATATAGATATTCCTTGCACAAGGGGATGACCTGGAAAACTCTTAACTTGATGCCACCCCTTTCACTCCACCTCAGGGGACTGTGCAGGCCTCCTTTCTCTCTCTGTGAGACTGGTTTCTCCCTCTGTGGAAGGAGGCTGTGGAGGCAACAAACAAATATATGATGTGAGTGCATATTCGGTACTAGGTGGTAGTTTTCCAAGATTGAGGATGAATGAGAACTTGAGAAGGAGGGGAAGGTAAGAAGTGCCTTCTATACACTTCAGGTAGAAATGGCCACCCAAGACTTTCACAGAATTCTACATTAGGTACACAGAGCTGGCCACTGGGCCTTCATCTTCAACTGAGAATGTGAGGTCCAGGCCTTTACATTATCTGATGATCTGGGTCTTTTGAACTCAATATCAGTCTTTAGGACATTTCATCCACTGGGTTTACTGAAGATAAAATCTTTGTAATATACTTGATTCAGTGACAACTGCTTTAGAGATCAGCGTCTCTAGCATTCCCCATATGTCTAGAGTTACTTAATCTGGATTATCTAAAAAACTCACAACTTCCAATAGGTTCTATCTTTATCCTTGGGTACAATACTTTGCAGCAACAAGAAACAATTGACCTTACATTTTGTGTTTCCTTAATCAAAAACAGAAGTGATCCAAAGTGGAAGATCTCCTCAGCACTATTGTCACCTTAGTGGATCCTCTATGTCTCCCAGAAGTTCACTTGCTGATGGAGCACCTGGCTTCTGGAAACCAGTGTGGCACTTGGCACAACACGATGGCTTCCTGTGTCCTGAAGAGGGCTACTTATACTTTCCCATCACAGCTACTGTGCTGTTGAATAATCTAATATACTCAGGTTAAGCAATCATTTATTGTGTGTTAATATTTCCTTAAAAGAGCATGGGATCTCTTTTTGTTTGTGAAACAATACTCATTTCTTTACTCATTCAATACACAGTTTTTGAGTGTATAAAAATTCTCAATGTCCATTAAAGAAAATTGAAATAATATCCCTGATCTCAAGGATTGGTTCATCTTCATTTACCATGGAAGAATAACTCCTGGAAGCAGGAGAATCTAGAATACCTAGAGGTAGGCAATGGCATGCCCGTTTCTCAGGTCACTTCTTATGGCTCACACTTGTTTATGACCTCTCTGCCCCAAGTGGAGATAAAGGCTGAGCTGCCTGAAGGAAGGGAAGGAGGCCAAGTCATTCTCCTGAACATACACAAGCAATATAAGTGCAGTATGCAGTGGTCAGTTTTCTGTGAAAGTCAGCCAGGCGCCCTCTTGGGACTTGGATGAATGGAGAGGGGATAAGCTCTTAGAAGAATCATTGTAGTACCAAGGACTTGGATTCATTTTCTCTTTGTTGTGGTGCCCTGGATCAACAGCAGGAGGTAGTTGGGTTCTCCTCTGGGACACTTGCCAGGACCCTAAATGACAGAGGGAGACCCAGAGGGTCCTGTCATGCTACCAATGATCAAGAGTCCATGGGGAGGAGAAGGCAACTGTTCCAGCAAGGGTAGCTTCACTCCTGTTAATACAGTCTTTCCTAGGATAGATACCACAGGTGATTCAACATTAACTCTTAATATACTCATACATTATGAAAGACCTGGCACAGACTCTAATATTAAGAAGGGCAGAACTTCAGAGAAGACTGGATTCTAAATTTAGGGTGGCCTGTTGCATCCAAGTCAAGGCCCTGATAAAGAAAGCATGAAGCCCTGAAACTCAGAACAAGGCTTTCTAGGTAGGTGCACCTGAGAGCTCTGAACTCTAGATCCTTCTGAACCCACAGGCCTGCAGAAGGGTCTCCTGGCCCTGTTGTAGACAGACCCCTGCCCTTCCCCTCATCTTGCCTGAATTAATTCTATGCAGACTTGTCTCACCATGACCAACTAGGAATATACTAGATAACACTGGTAGCTGAAGAGATAGTTGACTCCAACAGAGCTGTGGAATGGTCCACATGTACCAGTAGGTTCTAGGAAATTTGTGTGGGGGTGGATCCTGGGAAAACCATGTTAGAATGCAACATTGGTGGGGAGGGCTGCTGATACAGGCACACTCTCCTGACCCACAGAGTTTAATTAGCCTGGTAAGTCCCAAAGGCAATGATGGTTCTGGGTGGCTCTCAGAGGCTTGCTAGAAAGCACAGCACACACTAGATGAAGTGAAAAAGAAATACCAGATGCCAGGGCCAACACAATAAGAGAGGGGAATCCAAAAGCCTTAGGAAGATGGCATGGTTCTACTCTCTACAATTGGGAAACCCATCCAGCAGGTGACTGTGTCCTCAGGGGACCTTAGAGACACTTCCTTAACAAGGTATGAGAAATGCTTTCTGGAGAGGCCCCCTGTATCCTTGAGATGCTCAGTCAGGACTGTCCTCCATAGGTTGAAATAATGTAGGAACAAGTTACAGAGGTGGGTTCCCTAGCAGCAAATAAAATAATAGGATTCCAGAATAATTGAAGCCACATGGCAGCATTTAAATTCAGAGCAAGATGGTGGATGTCTGTAATGGGCAGCAAGCTTAGGATGACAACCAGGGACCCTGGCCCATAGAAGTCTAAGGAAACAGCTAATACAAGATGTTGTTCTTATATTCAAGACAGGGCAGCCACATGATACTGCTTCATATATATCACCAAAAGGCATTAAAAATAGATGATCAAATGGTTGAGTGCTACCTCAATGAAAAGTCAACATTTTCAGCCCACTTTCCAGACCTCAGCCCATACTTGTTCCAGAAGTTGTTGATGAAAATAAGGACAATATGAGAAAGGAGTGTGCAAGTGTACACTGTTTTTATTCTCTAACTTCTTCACCAAAGGGTCCTGCGGCCATTTATTCAGGTAACCATATGCAAGACAAAATACACAGAAATGTTAAGGGTCACTAATAAAAAAATATCTCTGTTGACATCTGGGGATCCAAAACACCATAATGGCCCTGGTTAAGGTAATGTCCACCTAATAGTAAATCCATTCAGTCCATGCAGCTACCCAGCTGCCATTTCCCAAGTGCCCAAATGTATAACTGGGTCACATATAACAGTTGGCTACCTGTTTTTTTTTCTGGTTTTTTGTTTGTTTGTTTGTTTGTTTTTACCATATCACTCCTTAACCTATGAAATAACAGTGACTCTGAAAACAAGGATGGTCCCTGTTGCCAGTGCTCTTGGCCACCATGGAAAATGTCCCAGACACTCCCTTCTTTCCCTCTTATCAATCCAGCTGAATTGTTTGGAGTTTAATCTACTTCCAAAGATGGTCTTGTCCAGTTCTACCCTTGTTTTCTGGATAAAAAATATTTTCTTTCCTTACAGAGACCTCCTGATTCCACAGCAACTACTGCTGTTAACTGAGTGTGTGCCCCACAGAAGTATCCTATTCCCTTTGGCCAGAGCAGGCCCAATGTGGGAGTGTCCACCTGGAAGGCTGGACCCCACGGATTCTCCACCTAACTGACTGCTGCCTGCCTCTCATTCACATGGTGATCTTAATGACATTAAGCAGACCCAGTAAGAAGATGGCACATTTATGCCAACACGCAGCCAGATGGTTGCCTAGTCTGCCTGCTGCCCGGAGACAGAGAAAAGAGATGGGGAACAGAAAAAGACAGGTGTCCCTGTGTCAGTCTTTGGGCCATGAGTCCCATGGAAGGCGGGAGCAGAGGACAGACATGTCCTCCAGAAGCTTAGCTTACAAGTGTGGAGAGTGGGAGAGACCCCTATGTGTGCAGCTTCTGGACGCAATGAGACCCCAGCCCATGGGTACAGAGATCCTCATCATGTCCTACAATAAGTCCCAATGCAATTCATAGTCACTCTTTTGGGGGAATAGAAAGAGCATTCGTGGAGAGAGGAGAGACCCTTCCCCAGTATCTTGAATGTAACTGACCAAGGACCCTTAGTCCCAGCTAAAGAAAATCTGACTCATGGAGTGAACATGGAAACCATCTCTCTGACAATGTTGTTTTTCCAAGGCGTGTCCAAATACCAGGACCTGCTCAGTTGGCTCCAAGCTCTTCACACCTGAGTGAAGATCTGAAGTTTCTGCCTTTTCTCTTTCCCCAGAGCCACCTCCACACGGACAAGGGGCAGCAGGGATTTCAGCTCTGCCTCATGTAAACTTTGCACCCTTTTAGAAGGTTGGGGCAACTGAGGACAATGGATTTACAAGATGTTTTTGATGTCTTTGCACATGCAAGGGGACTTCAGGAAGCTGGTTCTGTACCCCCTAAAGGCCCCCCTTTCCCACCCTCCCAGGTCCTGACTGTCCCTTCTTGCCTTCCATTCCTGCTGCCACATGCCCTGATGGCTGAGAGCCACTGTGGTGTTAAAGAAGGTAGAGGCAGAGCAGGGCAGCACACAGTAGTTACTTTCATTTTCCTTTTTTTCCTTTGGGTGGAGCCGGCTCAAGCTGAGTCTGTTACACCCTTCCTGCTCAGGGCTGGGCAGCCACCCTGAAACCAGGTTGGGGACACCAGAGTGATCGAGGTCCTGGCTGGACCTGGGGAAAGAAGATGGCCAATGAAGGCGGCAACCTCAGCACCAGGTCAGTCTCTGTCTTCCTTCTTTTAACTCCTCTCTGACTGTACTGCCTCTTTAGTACCTGTCCTTAGACACTCAGCTTAACCTTGACCTTAGCACTTTACAAGGACACTCACATCAGTGTGATTAAATGCAAGAATATGTGATGTGATGAGGGATTCAGATCTTTAACCTGCAGAGGGGTGGCCGCTGGTGTGAGCGCAGCTGCCACAGCCCAGAGGACTTCTTGTCCTACACGCTCTGCTCAGCTCTCAGCCCTTCAGTCCTCCTGTGACTTGTTCTATCTGGTCTGTGACAGGTCCTCAGTTTTTCCTTGTTTTTCATGGCCTTGATAGTTTGAAAAGTACTCGTCAGGCATTTTGCAAAATGTCCCTCACTTTTTTTCAGACCGGAGGTGTGGGTTTTATGAAAGAATTCCCTGAGGACAAGTGCCTGTCTTATGACATCCAGTCAGGGGGATGTCAGCCTGGCTCGTCACTAGGGATGTCCACCTTGATCTTTTGCTTAAGGTGGTGATTGCCAGGCTTCTTTTATAAGGCTGCTATTTTTCCCTTTCTAAGCTTATCCACAAAAATTATTTTGCTGGTTGTCTTTGACTATAATCCTCAACTGTATTAGAAAAACTTATGGGTAAAATGCAGGCCTGCAGTGAAGGGGTAAGCCTTTAGAAAGGACTTCTTTTGCTATGTCCAGGTACCTGAGAGCACAAACCCTGCTTTGATCTGGTCTGCATTCCTGTTACACTCTCCACCCGGTGTGGACTAGACTTTGTTTCTATCCCTCACACTCTAAGGTTGTCCAGCTACATAATTTGTTGCACTCAGTAAATAATTAAAGTGGGGAGCCTTTCATAAAGACTCCCCACTCATAAAGGAGGGAGCCAATGAGGCTTGGCTCTGTTCTGACATTCAGGTGTATGATCCATTTTGAATTGACTCTTTGTATGGTGTGAACTGGAACTATAAAGTAATCTTTGTGTATGGAGATATCCAATTATCTGAGCACCATTTGTTGAAAAGATTATCTTTCCTCATTGAATTGCCTTAACATCGTGTTGAAAAATCAATTAACCAAAAAAAAATAGGTGTTTGTTTCTGTATTCTCGGTTCTTTTCTGTCGATCCATATGTCTGTTTTTATGCCACTATTAGAAGTGCCTTGATTACTGTAACTTTATAATAAGTGAATTTAGGGAAGTAGGTACTCCAACTTTGTTCTTCCTTTTGACAATTGTTGTGGCTATTTTGGGTCCTTTATATCTCCATATAAGTCTAAAGATTAGTTTCTCAGTTTCTGCAAAAAGCCCTGATGGAATTATGATAGGAATTGGCACTAAACCTATAGATCAGTTTGGAGAGAAGTGTCATCTTAAAAATACTGGTTTCCAATCTAAAATATTCAATATCTTTATTTATTTAAAACTTGATTTTTTTTCTGCACAACATTTTATAGGTTTCAGTGTAAATCTTGTATTCCATTTGTTTGATTTCTTCCAAAATTTTTACCTTTTTGCTTACCTTTATTTTTAATTTGAGAACCCAATTCTTAAAAATTTAAGTCTCCTAGTTAATTGTTTTATAAAAACAATACTATTTTATGTTGTAAGGTATTAAATATAATTACTCTGAAGTCTTGTTCTGTTGGATCTATTATTTTTATTTTCTCTGATGTTTCCCAAAAATGTTGAAAGAAGGATCTGAAGAGTCCTGGGTAAAACCAGACACTTGTCACTAAGCCAATGTTAACAGCCTTAGGTGTCGCATTCCACACATTTTCTAACACTTGTTTCAAATTTTACACATGAGATTTTACTGCTTTGATTTAAATAAAAACAAGATTATAATATGTTAACCTGAACTTGATGATTTTATTCATCAATAAAACTATGATCTTCCATCTAAATTAGTAAAAATAAATAGGTAATGTAATATTTCACTAGTATGGATTTACTATAATATTTTCAACTATTTATCCAAATGGAAAATCAGATTATTTTCAGGTTGGGTGGTCATATTAAGATTTTATTGTTGATTGCTGCTACTGAAACAATGCTTCAATAAATGCTTTTGTACCTATGGATATCTAATAAAAAATATTTATTTTGCCTTGTATGTGTGTCTAGTACTCAAAAAAAATCAATAGATGAAACATACAAAAATCTATCCTAATGGCATATATATTTGCAGGGACAATAAATACTGAATAAAATACAGAAGTAATTAATTCATTATATTAGGGAGGGATAAGATATGGCCAAAAGAAGAGACAGAGCTAGATCAGGGGGTGGGGAGTATGTGGCCAGGGTGAAAGGGCTGTGGTTTTAATTTCAAGTTAAGTCGGTCAAAGCAGGTTTCATTGAGAAGGTGACATGGAACAGGGACCTTAAGGAGACGAGGCAGTTAGCTCACTACATGGGTGTCTGGACAAAGCACATGCTGTGCAGGGGAGACAGCTGGCACTAACTGTCTAGGGCTCAGATGGGCCCAGTGCAGTCAAGGAAGAGCAAAGGGGCAGGGCTGGCCAGAGGAAGTGATCGAGGGGAGGGTGGAAAAGGCTGGGTTATGCGGGGCCCCTTGAGTGATATAAGAATGTGTTTTTCTTCTGGGGGAAATAGGGCACCACTGAAAGTTCTATAAGATGCAAATTGGCATTTTTATTTCCATAGAACAAGTTCCCAAAGTGAGGCTGACTGCTGGGTCAGCATGGAGTGTATCTTAATACTTAGTACCTAGTACCTGTTGCCAGATCTTTTCTGTAAAACCTTTAGCAATTCATGCTCACACCAGCAGCAGATGTCTGCTTCTCTGAATCTCCTCCCACACTGTATTGTCACTTACAAAATTGTGTTTGCCAATCTAGTGGGTGACAAATGGTTTCTCTTCGAGGTTTTAGCTTGTATGTATGCATTTGTTTACTGGACATTTTAGTTTTCTCTTCCCTAAACTGCCTGTTCTAGACCATTTTCTTGAAATAAATCATATTTTATGAGCTAACAAGATGTCAAGGGGGTGGGTGGAGCAGGGTGGGGTGTGAAGGGAAAGAGCAAAAAAGAAAAAAAAAAAGGAGATAGAACTCATGGACGCAAACAACAGTGTGGTAATTGCCAAGGGAAGGGAGGTGGGTTTTAGGGGGATAAATGGTGATGGACAGACACTTGACTTGGGATGGTGAGCACACAATACAATGTAAAGATGATGTGTTATAGAAATGTGTATCTGAAATCTATATAATTTTGTTCACCAATGTCACCCCTGTAAATTCAATGTAAAAAAGTCATATTTTATTAATAGGCTGAAGTCTTTGCGTATCAGCTATATTAACCCTTAGTCATATGTGCTTTAAATAGTTTTCTATATTATTTTAATATCTTACTGTGCCTATTTAAACTTATTAAATCTTTTTGTACCTTGTATTTTCTTTTTATACTTTGCTTGGCTCCTCTTATATATGTATTTTTTAATTACTTAAATTTGAATAGGATTACAAATTCAAGTGCATCACAATTTTGGAAGGGTTGACATTTTAAAATTGTTGTATTACTTAATTAAAGGCACCATCAACATCTCCATCTACTTAGATGATTTTTCATTTTCTTTAATAAGACACTGTAGTCTCCTTCATATAAGTTCTTAACTTCCCATTGTTTATGAATATATGCATGCATATATTTACTATTGTGTTTAAAATATTATTTATTATTTTCAGTATGTGGTTGTAAATAAAATCAGTTAGGTTTTAGTTATTTTATCATTGTATTACATTTGTCCTATTTTTCTCCCATTGCTCCTCCCCACCCCACTTACCCTATTTCCTCTTCCACAGCCAATCCCCACATGTTGTCCATGCCCATGGGTCATTTACACCAGTTCCTTAACTAAACTCTTACTCCTTTTTGCCCCTTTCTCCCCCTCCCCCAGGTCACTGTCAGCCTATTCCTTGTTTCCATACCTCTGGTTCTATTTTGTTTGTTTGTTTTGTTCATTAGCTTCCTGTATTAGTTAAGATCATATGAGATTTGTATTTTACTGCCTAGCTTATTCTACGAAGTATAATACTCTCCAGTTCCATCCATGCTATCCCAAAAGGTAGGAGTTCCTTCTTTCTTTCTGCTGTGTAATATTTCATTGTGTAAATGTATCACAGTTTTTTGATCCATCTGCCTACTGATGGGTACTTAGGCTGTTTCCAGCACTTGGTTATTGTAAATAGTGCTGCTGTGAAAATAGGGGTGCTTAGGTTCTTCTCAGTTGGTGTTTCAGGATTCTTTGGGTATAATCTTAGCAGTGGAATCATGGGATCAAAAGGCAGTTCTATTTTTACTTTTTTGAGGAAATTCCATGCTGTTTTCCATAGTGGTTGCTCCAGTCTGCATTCCCACCAACAATGTACAAGGGTTCCCTTTTCTCCATATCCTCACTAGCACTTGCTCTTTGTTGATTTATTAATGATGGCCATTCTGATAGGTATGAGATGGCATCTCATTGTGGTTTTAATTTGCATCTCTGATGGTTAGTTTCCTTTCATATGCCTATGGGCCCTTTTTATGTCCTCCTCAGAGAAGTGTCTGTTCAGGTCCCTTGCCCATTTTTTAATTGGGTTGTCAGTCTCCCTGGTGTTGAGTTGTGTAAGTTCGTTATGTATTTTGGAGATCAAACCCTTGTCTGAGGTATCATTGGCAAATATGTTTTCCCATGCAGTTGGCTCCCTCTTAATTTTACTGATGTTTTCTTTAGCTGAGAAGAAACTTTTAGTTTGATGTAGTCCCACTTGTTTATTTGTTCCTTTATTCCCCCTGCCCTTGGAGAAGTATTGGTGAAAATATTGCTGCGTGGGCATTTGAAATTTTAGTGCCTTTGTTTTCCTCTAGGACTTTTATGGTGGCACAGCTTATGCTTAAGTCCTTTATCCATCTTGAATTCATTCTGGTGTGTGATATAAGTTGGTGGTTTAGCTTTATTATTATTATTATTTTTTTTTTTTTTTTTTGCATGTCCCTGTCCAGTTCTCCCAACACCACTTGTTGAATAGGCTACTTGCTCTCCATTTTATGCTCCTTCTCCCTTGGTCAAGTATTAATTAACCATAGAGACCTGGGTTTATTTCTGGACTCTATTCTGTTCCACTCAGATACTGATGCCAGTATCAGACTACTTTGATTACAATGGCCTTGTAATATAGTTTGCTATCTGGTATTGTGATTCCTCCTATTTTGTTCTTTCTCAAGATTGCTGTGGCTATTTTTGGTCATTTGTGACTATATGAATTTTTGAATCATTTGTTCTAGATCTATGAAATGTCATTGGTATTTTAATAGAGATTGCATTGAATCTGTAAATTGCTTTGGGTAGTGTGGATGTTAATTCTTCCCATCCATGAACATGGTTTATGCTCCCATTTATTTGTATTTTTCCTTAATTTCTTTCTTCAGTGTTCTGAGTACAGGTCTTTTACTTCCTTGGTTAAGTGTATTCCTAGGTACTTTATTTTTCTTATTACTACAGTAAATGGGATTTGGTTTTTATCTCTGATGTTTCATTGTTGGTACAAAAATGCTTTTGATTTCTGGATATTGACTTTACATCCAGCTATTTTGCTAAAGTTGTCTATTAGGTTGAGTACTTTTTTTGGTGGAGTCTATCGGGTTTCCTATGCACACTATCATGTCATCTGCAAATAATGACAGTTTTACTTCCTCCTTTCCAATTTCAATGCCTTTGATTCCTTTTTCTTATCTAGTCACTATGGCTAGAACTTCCTAAATGATGTTGAATAGAAGTGGAGAGAGCAAACACCCTTATCTTGTTCCTGATCTTAGGTCTCTATTATATTGAGGTATGTTCCCTCTAGTCCTACTTTGCTGAGTGTTTTCATCATAAATGTCAATGTTCAGAACTAAAGGCATTTTTGTATACCAACAGTGAAATATCAGAAATAGAAACTACCCCATTGTTGATAACGGGGTGGTAAAATACCTTACTGTGAATGTGTTACTGTTGATATCCTTCTTGAAGTCCTCCAAGATTTTTCTTATATATTTGGTTGCTTCTCTGGTGGGTGCATAAATGTTTTACAAGGGTTATTTCTTGATGGATTGTCTCCTTAAGTATTATGAAATGTCCTTTGTATCTTTTTATGGCCTTTGTTGTAAAATCTATTTTGTCTGAAATAAGTATAGCTACCCCAGCTCTTTTTTCATGTCCATTTGCTTGAAATTTTTTTCATCCCTTCACTTTTGGTCTGTGTAGATCTTTTGTTCTGAGGCAGGTTTCTTGTAGATAAGCACATGTGTGTGTCATGTTTTCTCATCCATTCAGCTAACCTATGTTTTTTTATTGGTGTATTTAACCCATTTACATTTAAGGTTATTAATGATAGGTACTTATTCATTGCCATTTTCCCCTTTTGTACCTGTGTCCCTGTCTATCACTCTCTGTTTCTTCATCTTAAAACAGACCCTTTAGCATCTCTTGCAATGCAGAGATATATTCTTTTAGCCTCTTTTGTCTGGGAAACTCCTTATTCCACCCTCCCTTTTGAATGTGAACATTGCTGGGTAGAGTAGTCTTGGTGGTAGGCCTTTGTTTTTCATTGCTTGGAATATTTTTTGCCATTTCCTTCTGGCTTCTGTAGTGTTTCTGTTGAGAAATCAGCTGATAACTCTATTGGATCCCCTCCCCGCTATGTTATTAGCTGTTTCTCTCTTGCTGTTTTTAGGATCCTCTCTTTGTCTTTGGAATTTGCCATTTTCATTATGATGTGTTTTGGAATGGGCCTGTTTGGGTTCATCTTTCTTGGGACCCTCTATGCTTCCTATACTTGAGTTTTCTCTCATTAAGTGTTCTATCATTACTTCTCCAAACAAGTTTTCTATCCCTTGCTCTTCTTCTCCTTCTGGTATCTCTATGATATGGATTTTATTATATATCATGTTGTTCTGCAGCTCTCTTAAAACCTTTTCATTATTTTTCCATTCATTTTTTGTTTTGTTGCACTGCCTGGGAATTTTTTTTTCTACGTTGTTCTCCAGCTTGCTGATCCGATCCTCTGTGTCCTCTAGCCTACTTTTGATTTCTTTTACTGTATTCTTCAAATCAGAAATTGTCTTCTCCATTTTCTCTTGGCTCTTATTACTAGTTTCTATGTCCTCTTAAATGTTGGTGTACTTCTCAGTAAGTTTCTTATAGCTTCCTTGGAGTTCTTCGTGGTTCCCCTGGAGTTCTTTTCAGTTTTCTTTGAGCTTGCTGAGCTCATTGACCTTCTCTATGATCATTATTTTGAATCCCATGTCTAATAGTTTGCTTACCTCTACTTCATTTAGCACTCTTTCTGGGGATTCCTCCTTTCCTTTTGATGAGGGGTTGTTTCTTTGTTTCCTTGTTTTAGGTGACTTTTCTGGTTTGGTTCTGCTTCTTAGATTGGTCTGCTTTGGCATCCTATCTTTGTGGTGTTCTGTGGTAGTAGACCTATGGGATTCAGTGGTGCATTCTCCTTGATCCCCTGAACTTGATACTCTTTAAGTGCCCTTTATGCTATGTATTTGGGCTGTCTGGTTGTATTTGGATTTTTGTTATTTCATTGTTCTTTTTTTTGAGTCCTTCCCTCCAGCTAGCTGACTGAGTGTCACCCTGTCCACAATGTCTTGTATCCTGTTGTAGAGGTGCAATTTCTTTACTTCCTGGATCCTCCCTTGGTAATGTCATATTGTATCCCAGGCTGGGCCTCGTTAGCCTGTTGGAGATTATACCAGAAATCCACTGTCTCTGTCTGTTTCCTTAAATTGCTAACCCAGTCAATCTGTGATTAGCTGTCAGGCTTAGGCACTGCTGGGTGGGGCAGAATAATTCCTATGGGCAGAGCTAGAGCTTCCCCTCAGGCTGACACCACTTGGAGAAGAGTGGTCTGTCCTGGTATGGAGGTTGGGTCAGCACTGGGACCTCACAGGCTGCTCCATCATTTCTCTCCTCAAAGTCACTGCCCCCAACTCTCCTTAAGCACCTCTAGTCCACTCCGTCCTCTCTCTACTGGAGTCTAGGGTAAGTGGGTGCCAATATATTTTTTTGTGTGGTCCCTTTAAGAACTCTCTATGTCTCTAGCTGTCTCAGGCTAGCAAAACCACACAGCTTTTCACTTTTCACAGCTGGATGCTCTTTTACTCTCAGCTTTGTTGCTGTAGCCTAGAAAGACTAGCTGGGTGTTTAGACCCCACCCTTCTCAGATGGAACCCCCGGCTGCTGAGATGTTTCTCCATCCCTTCAGCTATCACCTATGAAAGCCCAGTCAGCTCGCTCATGCCTCTGCACTTCCTACCAGTCATGTCGTTATAAAGCGGCCTCTTCCCTTCAGTCTGTGGTAATAAGATTCCTCTCCAGCTGGTGTTCTACTGGTTATTCTGGATGATTTCCCCAATTAAGTTGTAATTCCAGATTGGTCCTGGGAGGAGATTGGTGTAGCTCCATTTACTCCTCTGCCATCTTGGATCTCCCAAAATCTGTTCATTCTATAGGAGGTATAGGTATGTCCCAAAAGTATCAAGTCAGTGTAAATATAATTAAAACAGTTCGTGTGACTGATACTTTTGGGACAGACCTCATATACATATTTTTTTTAATTCATGTTCCTTAATAAATTCTTTCTCCAGGTCTTAGGGATTTTAGTTAGGTCTCTAGGATTTTTTAAATACTTTATTTATTATTTTTAGAGAGACAGGTACGGAGAGAGGCAGAGAGGGAGAAAGACATTAATGTACAGTTGCCTTTCACCTGCCTCCAGCTATGGACCTGGCTGGAGACCTGGCTTGCAATCTGGTTATGTGCCCTGGCTGGGAGTCAAACCAGCGAACTTTGGATTCACAGGCTGGTGCCTTATCCATTGTGCTACCAACCAGGGCTCTCTAGGGTTTTTTCTATATAAGTACTCAATATATAATGTATCTTATTTAGTATTTATACCAATGACTACATTTTCTTATCCTATTTTATTAGCTTATATATACAAGGACAGCAAAAGCAGGTTTAAAATTGTGAGTACACAAAATAAATTCTATTCTTATGCTATTAATTATTTTATTATGTATTTATTAACTATTATATTTTCCTTATGAACTATTGTAAAACTACTTTTGCTAGTGAGTGTGTTTACACATCTTTATAAATGATGGTAAGAATCATAATGGTAAGAATGGTAGAAATTGCCTTCTTTATTTGAATGACTGTCATTTCAATGTTTACTGTAGTATTTGCTATTTTTGGAGACTTAATATTGTGCTAGCTTTCATCTATTTCATTTAGTTTTTCAAAAAATAACCACTAGGTATTTTAAAATTCCCTTTTAAAATTATTTACAAATAAAATTATGTACTTCTTTTTTATTTTGTATATTGTTATAATAAACTATATAAAGAAGTTTTCTAATATTCAACCATCTTCAAGCAATCTCAGCCTATTAATTCTTTTATTCTCCTTTTTCAAAATAGCCTCTAACTGCAAGTTCCATTTTGTCTTTTACCTAACAGAGTGTTTTTTGGTTTGTTTTATAAAATCTCTTGGTGTTTTTAGGCCTCCACATACAGTCTGTTTAGCTTCTACTAATTATAACTTTTTGAGACTTCTTTTGTGACTAAGATTATGGTCTGTATGAAATGTATACATTTCAAGGATATTGGAAAAATTGTGTTTTCTGTTTTTAGGACACAAGATGAAATAATATCTTTCTTGGTAATTTTTTCAGAACCTTTATATATTTTTCTTTTTTTAAAGATTTAATTTTTTAGAGAGAGGGGAGGGAAGAAGAAAGAGAGGGAGAGAAACATCAATGTGTATGTGCCCTGATCAAGCGTCAAACCCACCATCTAGGCATGTGCCCTAACCTGGAATCAAACTCACAACTTTTGATATATGGATAACAATGCAGCTGACTGAGCCACCTGGCCAACAGTGGCATTTTAATAAGACAGGAAACAAATGCTTTTCTCCAACCTTCAAAATGTAAACAGAAACTTGTTTTTTATAGAATTCAGCATAATAATGTAACATTATTATTCCCTGATACACGTTAGATACAGGGAAGACAAACTAATTTCCTTCTGGTTTGAAAAAGGAAGGCTATGACTCTTCATGACTTTTAGGAATACAAAATGTCTATTAAAACATTATTATCAGAGAAATAAAATGACCAGCTAAGAAGCAGAATTACAGGCTCAGGTTTACAACTACTTTCACAGGAAACAGCTGCCATTTCTGAAACTCAGATGCCTAAAAAGATTCACTATATACAATAATCCCACACACAGGTATATGTATATTGGCACAAAGCAGAAGTCTCAGGAGAAATGATTGATATTCTTGTGAAATATCAGTTTGTGCCTTGTCGTATCAGATGAAACCACATCTTACCATTTATAAACTGCTTTTATAATTCAGGATGGTATTTCTCTTTACTCTGTGAGAGTACACCTTATCTTTATCTTTTTGACATTCATTTTCTCTTAGTTGTTAATTAAGGTACATTTTTAAACTTAAATTTTATTGTTAGGCCATTGTTTCATACTCCTCTGTGAATGACCTGTTTACTCCATCTCACTTTTGTACAAATTAAAATATTTTTTTAAAAATCCAGATATGTTTAAAACAAAATAACTTTATAATAACTTTGATTATAACAGACTGGAATTCCTCAATACTGTGTACTTCTTTCTAATCCACCATGCTTTACTTTATTATAGCTTTGTCTATTGCTTCCATTCTGTTTGTTCTAATCTCCACTCAGGACCACTTATTTTATATAAGTTGGTTCTTCACAGCCTGTTCTTTATATATAAAATGTTATACCATATCAAAAATCTTGGGGCCCATTTTTTCATGGCATCCTTTCTCCCTAGGACATCTGCAGAAGCCCAGAACAGATATCAGGGTGTTATGGAGGCTGCAGGCGAGCTCTTCACAAGATATAAAATGGACATTGCAGGTGCAATAAATAAACCATTTCCTTTCTTTCAACTTCTCCGAGATCGTGGATTCATCACCAGAGAAATGTATGAAGTAAGTGAGGCTTATTATGTGCAATCTGGTAAACCAGCCACAAACTAAGTCATGCTTTCATATCCTAGAATCAAATGTCAAATCACAGTGAGACAACTGAGGAGTCTTCTATGAGTGGGGACCTTCTATAAGTGTTTCTAATAAGGTCAGGAGGTAGAGAGAAGCAGGTATTATTGGAAACAGTCCTGCTCTTAACTGAAGGAACAGTGGTTCCGCCTAGAAGTTTGTGAATAGCTCTTGACACAGGCTGGATGCACAGATGAATAATGCCTTGTAGCTGTTATATATACAATATAGCATCATTAGAAATTAAAAGTAATTTTAATGAATGGATGAATAAGCTTAATGATTTCATTTAATGAAATAATAATTTGCATCACAATTCATTTCAATGGATATCAATTTACATACTTAGATCTGAGAACATTAAAATTTCCAGAGATTAAATGTCTTGTTAGAACAAAGTTGAAAGTAAATGTTTGCTATTATTTCTCCCAAAATTTCAGTTTTTTTTTCTTTTGGTATTTTTGGGGGCTTGGAATTTAGCTTGATTTTAGCAAAAGATGTGGGCGGAGACACAGAGATGCAAGTCTTCTCTTTCAGTACAATTAGGTTTACTTTATGGCAAAGTTCAAGGGAAGAGGAAAATCACTGCCTGGCTTCCCTGAACCCTTCCAAGCCAGCTTCTCTGGGGAAGGAACAGGGGCAATGCAGTCAATACAACAGCAGCCCATCACCTGCTAAGCCTATTCAAAAAAAATATTTGGCCACGCTGTGAAAGGCCAACACATCAGTTAATGTAAACCCATTTTTGTTCTTCAAAATATTGCTCCTTCTTCCATCTACTGTAAATGAGGGTGAGATCAGATTCACAAATGGGTACATTCAAGGAGGGAGGATTTAGTTGTTCCACTTCACAGTCATACAAATATATACAAATTCTAAAATTATATATCAGAAGATACTCTCTAGGAAAATTGTAATACATTAACAATAAAACTACTTTCTAGGGCTCTTCTGCATTTATATATTCCCCATTCACTATTTTTAAGGCATCTCAAGAAAATTGTAAAAAATGGTTCTCTGTAGAAGAAGTTACATATGATATTCTCTGTGAACTGGACAAGAGATTTGACCTGCCCCTTCTGGAAGCAATATTCAGCAAATTCATCATGGAGAAGTACCCTGATTTAAAACATACTTATAGAATCTTCAGAAAGGGTAGGTAATTAGCTTTATTACTAAGTCTGATATCCAGGGACAGTTTTTCCCCAGATAAATATTGAGATGCTACCATGGGCCACACACAGTACTGGGCAGAAGGGCTGGCAGTTAAGAACACTAGCATGTAATGATCAAGGCCTATGGTATAATAGCTACCGTATAACACCCACCTTGAGTTCTTCTTAGCTAGATACGTATAGTCCCAGGACAACCAGAACCACAGTGGCATCAGATTTACTTAGAAGGACAAATGACAAGAAACATAACATTCCTAAAGGGTGGTATCAGTTGCTGCTCTTCTGTGGGACCCCTTGCATTAGCCCACACAGAAGTCCACCAAATTGGCCACTGCCTGCCTCAAGTAATAGTTTAGCTATGCATGTGAGATCCACACTGATTTAGCCATGGACACCCTGAGAGTCAGTATCTCATGTAACAACTCTGTAGTCATAACTTTCGGAGACCCAACAAGGGATAGCCAGTTTACATGAGTCACCACATTGGAGGAAGACCAAAAATGGTTTATCATTCACATCTGCCTCCCTCCCAGGCCACATGCAATTTATCTACTTATTGTCACTGCTCATTTTAACTCTAAGCTCATGTGGGCCTAGAAAAACAGAAGAGAGGTTACCTTCTCAGATTTCCAGAGCAATGAGCAAGATAATTAATCTAAAGTCAATTTTCTTTTAAGGAAGGAGAAATGATTTTATTAACACATTCTCCACAACACATGTGAAAATTCTTACATGTGTAATTTGAGGTGATGTCTCTATTCTCAATGGAGATCTCTAATTGTCTTCTTTTCTTGCTCTCTCTTCAGGGATACCACACATTAAAAATTTCCTAGAAATTGAAGCAGAAGAAAATGAGAGACTTGAACAAGGTGAATGCAACCAGATAAAAACGAATTCTCACCTGCTAAGTGAAAAGGAGAAAGGGAGGTGGGACTTGAGTCCTGAGTAAATTTTGAGAATCTGGGAGAACTGCTGAGGAACTGAGAGAATATAGGGAGGAGTATTTGTATGAGCATTGACCAGAGGCCAGTCCCTGAGAAGTAGCTGCAACTAAAGACCATAGGCCCAATAACCAACACAAAGGAACAGAAACTTAGTGTGTCAGGAAGCCAGATTTAAAGACAATACTGACTGGGAAATAATTGTGAATTAGAAAGACCCTTTAGAAGAACCGTATGAAGCTGTGAAGGGCTAAGACCTATGGCAACAGGGTCAATGTCACATAGGAGATTGTCAATGACAGAAAAAGGGACTGATTTAAATGTGGGGGATGCAGGAATATTCAAGGAGATGGACAATTATGTTGAGAGAGGAAGTAGTAAGATGTGGAGGAGGAGATGGCTGTATTTTGAGAGAAGAAAGAAAAATGGAAGACAGGAGAAAGGGGTAAAGGAGACACAGTAACACAGCGTATTATTAAGAGCTCCCTTATTGAACATTTACTCTGGCAGCTGTGGGTTAGTGCTCACAGCTGTCCTTGGGGAGAAGTATCACTGTCTGTCTGTTTGCAGGAAAGGAGACTGAAATCTGGAGAGATCATGTAGGTAGTTGACTTGGGGTCACAGAAGCAGGATGAACCCAGCCAGTCTGACCCCAGAGCCTGTGTTCCTAACCCTGTGCACACCCAGATAATCTCACAAAAAAGCCAGAAGCATGAAACAAAAATAGGGCAATACATGCAGAGAGAAACATGCAGGAAGAACATTACCGGGGCTGTGGGAGTACAGGAGAATCAGACATAGGACCTCATGAAAAGACCAACAAAGCAGAGAAACAGACATGCAGAGCAGGTTGTGGTGTGAGGAGACATGGTGATAAGACAAGACTTTAGGAAGGTCACCATTCAGGTACCTCTATTATAAAAAATGTTTATTGTGGCCATCAGTGACATGAACAGCCATCTGTATCACCAAGTAGCTCATGGATGATCTTGGTAACATGACCTGGTTGTGGCCAGCGGTGCAATAGATGGGGATAGTTGGGTGGGACCCTCCAGGTCCAAGCGGCCTACATATTGATACCTGGGGGAAGGGGATTGTCGAGTCCTACTTTGTAATGATTTACATGGGACCAGAGGAGAATGGCACAGCCCATACTTCAACTTCTGAAATAAACTTCTATTTTCTTCCCCCAGGACCTGGTGAAAACTCACATCAATGCCTGCCCTGGAGTAGCCCACTTTCCTTGAATTACAATGGTGCATTCCTAGTTACTGTTTTATGATCATTTGCTGTTCTTGTCTTATTCTGGCATGTGCTATGAGGGATGAGGGCTGCTTCTTTTTAATACTGATTGCTCATAATCATCATTCCTTGTCTGCAGTTTCTCTAAAGACTTAGATAATAGAATTTTCATTGTCCTGGTTGCTGGGAGGACCGCCCCTTCCCTGCTTCTTAAATGCACTGAGGCCAGCACTGCTACCCTGGGCCTGGACCTACTGCCTAGGTGCCTGGCTTCATAGTCTTCTGCCTCTGTCTCCCTTGAATCTGGCCATGGCTTTGCTTTGGCATCACATCCAACAATGGCCAGCACTGTAGTGAGAGGGGTGGGATAGAAGTGATGAGTGTGTTTCTCTAGGGTCAGGGGTCTCTCACCTATTTGGTCCCTCACACAGGAACATGGACACCAGGTATCTCCCATGCAAACCCTCTCCCAGCATCTCTGGGGCTGCAGACCTGGAGCTGCTCTAGAACACCATGGAAGGCACTATTCTGTAGCTTCCACTGGGATGTGTTATTGACAAAAGGATGTTCTAAATTAGTGATACATTTTTATTTAAAAGAACAAAACCTTTCAGGATGATTTTTGAGAGCACCATGATGCTTTTCACAAATCATGTGTGCTCAAAAAGTTAATATTGAAGAATATAAAACATCCAACATGCATCGATCCATATTCTTAGCACTTCTTCTACCAGTGAGCTGGTGGGAACAGGAGAGATGAGAGGAAGGAATAGTGATGAGTACTGAGCAGAGAAGGGATTCACTCTGTGTGTGTGTGTGTGTGTGTGTGTGTGTGTGTGTGTGTGTGTGTAGGGTGTAGGAGGAGAAGGCAATGACATTATAACCCAAATGATGCAAACAAACCAACAATGAATGTGTCCAAGAGTCTGACCCAGCAGGAATGGTTGACTGTGATATGCACTGGTGAGGAAAATACTATGTCTCCTGCCCCTTCTTTGAAGGGGTGACTCCAAGGAACTGTGGATATTGCGTAAGAATGCATCAAGGCCCAAGTTCTGTGTTAAAATTGTGGGAATTATTTTTGTCCATCATACTTTATATAAATGACTTTGCTTGGACAAGTAGCACTAAATGAAAAAGTACTAAATGAATGCTTATGCATTCATACACTATTGGGGTTGGTGGGAACAGAGGGGGATGGGTCAACAGAATCGATAATGACCAGAGGAGGCTCACTGTGGGGGAGGGGCTTGCTGAGTGGTTTACTCAGGTTGTCATTCCTTACCATTTCCTGCTCTGCTCTGCCTTCTGTCTCCGGCCACAGACCCCTGAAAATTTGCTTGCCAGCTTCCTTGCACTCCTTCCTGCTGGGTTCCTAACCTGGGAGACACTAGCAGCAGAATGGAGAGTGGGAGCAAGTGAGAAACTGGGAAAATTTGCCATTTACTTTCTTGGGCCCCAGTTCTGGCAGTAGCTGCATCTCCTCCATGATGCCACTTCCCACCAAGCAGGCCAGCCATTGTCTAGCTTCTACCTACCCAGTGACCCTGGTCCATGACCTCACCCTTAGTCTCTTGCATACCTTCTTCTTAACTATTTTGTGAGCTGCCATATTCTTCTATTTGAACTTCTCAGCTCTTCCATAGCTTTATAACTAATCACCTGAATTAAACTCCCTCTGCTCTAAAGCTTAGAGAGCTTTGTATTTTCCTGTTTGACCTGGATTAATGCAGGGAGCAATTTAAAAAAGCTATAAATCAAAATGTGATCTAGGTGCAGCCCTACCTGACAATGGGCTCTCAGAGCACTCCCCTGTCACAGAAGAGATAAATGCGAATGAAACAGGTACAACTAGTGACAACAGCAATGCACTAGAAATCCAACAAGCAACTGAGCAATGTGTCCAAGAGTCAGAGCCAGCAGGTAAGGCTGGGCAGCTGGGTTTGATGAGTGTGGAGGGGACCTGGCATGAGGAGGGACTCAGTGTGATGGACACAGTCACAAAAGTGGAACTTCAGTGATGGTGGGAATGCTTGTGATGGAGCAAACAAAGACAAAATTGACATAGAAGAGGCATTCATGCATCATAGAAATAACTAAGAAATGCAATAGAAGACAGTAGGATGCATTACAGAGAATAGATAAACTGAAAGTTCACACAGGATACTGCAGCAGGGCCAGGTTTGAGGTTGGGCAGGAACCCCAAAGCTCACTCTCAACACATCTTATGCTGTACTCAACTACTTTGCTTCACCCTAGACCCTGCTGGGCCCTGGTGGGCCTTGATGAAATTAATGTAGAGAAATAAGTATGCGTAGAGAAAGATACAGAGGGAAATAAATTTCAGTTAGTAGAAAAATCAGGAGATACCAACAGAACTATGTCAAGAGTGAGTAAAGGACAATGAATGAAAAACTGGTAGGGAGAGGACCAGGTAGAAAGAGAAATGACCAAACTTGCCTGACTTGAGGAGACAGTAACCACAAAGAAGACATGAGGGTCTGTTCCTAGCACCATTGACAAGGTAAAGTGTCCACAGTCATCAAAATGGCCCTGGACACTCTCAGATAAAAATTAGCCTCTCCTCTGAAAAGTAAAAACAAAAGTAAAAATTAAAAACCCAGAGTTAAGAGAGACACAAAGGAAGCATAGAGCTGAGCAGCAGGAATGGGAGGAGGGGAGCTCTCCCTGCAGGGCAATTATAGGAAGACGGGATTAACTGTAATGGGGGTGCTCACTCTCTCTGGGGAGACAAATAAAATTCTTCATTTTTGCCATTTGATCTAGGAGTGGAGCTACCCCACCATGGAATCCCAGTGAATTCTTGCCCTGTAGATCCAGTGAGCATAAAGAAGGAAAAGTCATTTTTTAATTCAGGAATTGAATGGGAAGCTCAAGGAAGGAGTGACTGTAACCAGGAGACAATAGGCAAGGCTGAGTGAAAGAATGTGTGATGTGTGTCATGGTACCAGGAAAGGGTCTGTGACATGTCATACAGCCCATGGAGGCCATCCTGGTGGCCTGGGTAAGAGGTAGAAAGGAGAGGGAACCAGCACCTTATGCCGCAAATTCAACAGAAGGATTTCCAAAGTAATTGGAAAAAATATCAAAAACAGAAATGGTTGGCTGAAGTATTTCATATCAGACTATTTCTACGCAAGAAAGAAAGTGACAGATGGAAGAGTTAAAGGCAAGAGAGTAAATCAAAGAGCCAAGATATTCATCAGAGGAGAGAAAAAGAAGCACATGAAGACATGCCATCACCAGGCACAATTAGTGGAAACTGAGCCCATCAGAAACTGAAGAATTAAAATGAGAATGAAAAAAGAGCTCGAATGGGGGTGGGGATGGGAGGCAGAGTGAGGATGGAGGTGGGAGACAGGGTGGTGAGGGGTAACAAGAGCTGCAGGATGGGCAAAGCTGCCTTCTGTGTGTGAATTTCACCACCTTCTGGTTGGGACCTGGAGGGACCTGCAGGCCACACACATCAGGACACAAGCAAGGGAGACCTGAGTTTTCTAGGTCTTCCTAGTGTTCTTGTTATGGGTGTCCTGTCTGTGGGCTCCTTGGTGCCTCCCTGAAACTAAGGGGATTTTGTCCTCTGTGCAGTGATCAACAGTGAGGACTCCGAAGAACTCAAAAATAGAGAAGAGCACCCCACAGCTTCCACCTCAGGGCTGAAAAGGAAACCTGGTAAGGAGGTGGGGGCTCCAGTCTTGGGCTACAGGAACCTGAATTAAGAGCCACTCTTTCCTGAGGCACCTGTTCTGAGTTCATTCTGTATCATGGACCTGGCTTATCCTGGAATCCCATTCTCTGCCTTTTACTTGACCACTTTGGGATGTGCGTGGCACTAATAAAAAATGTTATTTACATTTTTTGAAGATGGGGCTATTTATTGATGGGTCCTATTAATATGTGTATCCATATATTGATTATATGATTATATAGCAGTTAGGCTAGCAAAGTAATGAGTTTGTTTTAAGTTTAACTAATTGATATGACTATAAAGTGTTGAATTTATACAATTATTTCTAAAAAGAAGGGAAAAACAAATATTTCTTTATTGGAAGGTCATATTGTCATCTGATCACAAACTTTGAATAGTGTCTGAAGGCAACGTGTTCATCTAGATTTGGCAGAAATGGATAGTTTCAAAACTCAAGGTGTTGTTTTTGATAGGAGTCTTCAGCAAGTTATGGCCTATGAATAGAGTGACATTTTTCTTTTTTGAGTAGAGTGACTTTTAAAGGACCATAGTATCTTACTATTTCCATTATAGCAAGCCTGAGGGGTAAACCAGATGGACATTAGTATCCTTGTATCCAGACGAGGAAACACAATCATGTAAATGCTTCCAGATCTTCCACAATGTCTTGTGGTAATAATAGCTTCCTGGATTCTTCTTTATTTCCTCTGTAAAACTGCAGTTTGAAACAATTAACAAACATTATTCCCCTGATCCTATGGGCAGCATGACTTCTCATAAACTCTGCGAGTCTCCACTGTACAGGATGGTAGGTTTCTCTTCTTGCTTTGCTTTCTCAAAAGATACTGGAAGCATGCTATTTAGAAAAATACACTAGCAAAAAGCCTAAAACAAATAAAAATGTTACTTGGTTTTGATGTTACAAAAGTGCAATATTGTAAATGATATATTTGTTATAGCATCTCACAATGTCTATATACATAAAATGCAAATTTTCTTCTGTTTCAGAGGATGCATATTCTAACATGTGTCTTACTATAGGCAAATTGCTCTAATAGGTGGTATTGAAGTAGGTCTATGGCTCAGACACAAGAGATTACTGCTGAGATTTGCAAACAGTTCAAGGGGCTCCAGGGGTCACAAGGGGCCTTCTACCTTTCACACAATATTCCCAAAGTCTCCTGCAAAGAAACATCATATGAAGGAGGTATGAAAGTGACAATAGAAGGCATAAGAGGAGGACAATCCATGCATCCATGCCTCTGTCTCTATTTTGTTCATCAGTTTGTTTTGTTTATTAGATTCTACATTTGAGAGGATAGATTTGTCTGTCTTTAATTGGTTTGTCTACTTAGCAAAATACTGTCCAGGTTCATCCGTTCTATTACAAAAGATAAAATTTCCTTCTTTACCTGGTTTTGGAATTTGGATAATGCTAGCTTTGTAGAAAGAGCTTGGAAATCTTTCCTCTTCTTGATTTTTGGAATAGTTTAGTTTGAGGAGGACAAGTGTTATTTCTTCTTTGAATGTAAGACAAATTTTGCCCGGGAAACCACCTGGTCCAGGACTTTTGTTTGCTGAAGGTTTTTAAAAATTATTGTATTTTTTCCATTACCATTTAACCCCTTCATACTCCACCCCAACCTCAATCCCTACACTGTTGTTCATGTCCATGAGTCCTTATTCATTTTTGCTCTATCCCTCCACTCCCTAACCCTGCTCCCTTAGCTGTCATTATGCTCTCTATCTATGAGTCTCTCTATTTTGCTTGTTAGTTCAGTTGCTCATTAGATTCCACCTATGAGTAAAATCATACGGTATTTGTCTTTCTATGACTCACTTATTTCACTTAGCGTAATTTTCTCCAGGTCTATCCATGCTGTGTCAAAGGGTAAAATTTTTAAAAATTTTTAATGGCTCAGTAATAATGTCTCATTGTATAAATGTCTCATAGTTGTTTCATCCACTCATTACTGATGGACCCTTGAGCTGCCTCCATGTCTTGGTGACTGTAAATAATGTTGCAATGAACATAGCAGTGCTTATGTTCTTTCAAATTAGTGTTTTGGGTTCTTTCAGATGTATTCCCACAAGTGGGACTGCTGGATCATAAGAGAGATCCATTTTTAATGTTTTAAGATATCTCCATACTTCTTTCCACAATGATTGCACCAGTCTGCATTCCTACTAACAGTGCAAATGGGATCATTTTTCTCCACATCCTTGCCAGCACTTGTTGTTTGTTGACCATTCTGACAGGTGTGAGGTGTTACTGTGATTTTAATATGCATTGCTCTGATGATCTGCTATGAATCCCAAACTTGTTATGATGGGTTTATGATGGAGGAGTCTTGTCAGCTTGGTGGCACCATCTTCCAGATTACCTGATCTTCATGCTCCACAAATGTTTCTTGTGGGTTATGTGTACCCTTCTGTTGTAGTTGAGTCTTGAATGGTGTTGGTCCTTTCATGGGTAGAGTTAACCCTTCAGCCTGGTTGACTATAAAGGTAAACCTCAATTACTGAGTATAAGTCATTGTGCAGGGGCTGTCCCCTGAGGAGCTGTTGCTCCCAGCAAGGTCTAGTGCCTGCCAAAATCCCCCTTTGTGTGTGCCACTTGTGTGGCTGCTTGGGTTGAGCTCTTGTGTGGTCAGAAGCCCATCACTGTTTGTGTTGGTTCTGCATTTTCTTGGGCAGGGTTCAGGCACATGTCAATGTTAGATGTTGTATGTAACACAATGCTATTTTACTATGCTATTTGCTGCTATTTACTGCTTGTGACTGTGCCTACTGGACCTGGGTGTGTGTGAGAGTGACCATCTGTGTAAAAGGGTCAGCTTCCTCCAGCTCAGAGTTGGGGTAGATCTATAAAAGGGCTAATGTTCCCCAAGGTTTGCCTTCACCTCTCAGCTACTCTTCTTCTCTCTGAGGTTGCCTGGTCTTTTTCCAGAGCCAGCCAAAGAAGGCTGTACAGTGGGCCCCAGTTGGTGCAAACCACAACCTCTTCCACAGGTTGCAAACTTGGTAGGATGTGGCAATTGGTGTCAAGAAGACAGCATTAGTTGTCCGTCTGCTTGAGGCTCACACAGTCAGGCATTCAATGAGGGAAGAAGTGGTTGCTGAGCTAAAGCACTCAGTCTCTGTCAGAGTCTCCAACTCCAGTTTCTACTAGAGGGGCTTACTGGGTTCAGGTTGGGTCCTCTCTACAGGAGCAGCTCACCTAGCCCAGGATCAGGGTGACAGGTCAAAAGAGTATTCCAATGTGGGTGATGCCAGCCCAACCCACAGGAGGGAGCTAAGCACTTCACCCTGGTCCCAGTCAATAGCTTCCAAGGGACTCATGCTTTGACAGTTCCAGAATTTAGCCACTCACCCTTGCCCCCACAGAGCTGAGTCTAGTGGGGCAGCGGGTTAGGAATTTAGCAGGGGTCATCCAAACGGTCTCCAGTTGGGAGTGATGCCTGCAAGCCTAAAGGATGGACACTTCTTCCCCTTCCCAGCATAGTGCCAGCTGAGTTTATGAGGAAGTATTAGTGGTCCTCCCTGTAATCACATAATATAGTCACATACTCTAGCCCCCTCTTATCTGGTTTCTGGACAAAACCTTCCCCAGAAAATACATTTTGAAACTCCCAGCTCTGTGCAACACTCTGGTCCTTTTGTGCCACTGAATCAGCAGGATGGTGCTAGCCAAGTCTTTTAGCATGTGGAAGAAGGTGGTGTCAACCTTATGCTCAAGGAGGGGGCGAATGTAACTCTTCCCAAAGCCACGCATATTAGTCACTGTCTAAGTCTCCACCAAGAACCTCCCCAGAAAAACAGGGCCCCAAAAGTCACTTTTGGCACAGCCAGCAGACCCCTCTGCAGGACTTGAGTATGGTAGAATGGACTCAAACTGTCAGAGTCCATGCATTCCACTCCCCAGGCTGGTGCTTTAACAGTAGGAGTTCTCACTCCTGAAAAGGTTATGTCTGGGTCTCCCAAGCAGACTGCCTCCCCACTGATTTTCATCACCAGATGTTCTGCAGGCTCCTCTTATCTTTGTTGCTCTGGGATTAGGATTCCTGCCTAGGGTTGAGACCTCACATTCCTGGGAGGAAAGAGTTTAGCAGCTATAACTCTAGCTGTCACTGCACCAGGGTGTGGAAGCTAGCCCTTTCCAATTCGTGCCTGTTTCTGTGTGGCTTCTTCTGCAAATATTTGGTTGTTATATTTCAGTTCAGATAGCCTTTAATTGATTATTCAGGTTTATTTCTATACAATTTGGTTGTAAATTAAGTTTGGAGGCAGGAGTAGTTACGTGTAGCTTTCACCTACTCTGCAGCCATCTTTAAATCTACCAACACAGCACATATTTTTGATGGATGCCTGTCTTCCAGCATGTCACAAGTTTATGCAGTGCTTTTGTATGGACTTTTGCAAAAATTCCTCATAAAAATATTAACATCTAAACAGGATGTGATACCTATTCCTATTTCTGAGTACAAAGGTATTTAAGAGTATTTTTTAAAGTGCTATTGAAAAACTAAGGAAGAGCCAGGACCAATTCTGACATCATATTTCTCAAGTTAGTAGATGTTCAGTTCCTTTTAAAGAAAGGGAGAAACAATACATCAAACACCCTTATAAACTTAATCTTCTTGCAGTATTAATCATTCTAATATTTGTAACTTTTATTTATTCATTTCTATTTTTTCACCACCACCTGTTATTTTGTAGGTACTGTGGATCCTGAAAACAACTCTACTCCAGAAAAAAGCAGGAAGAGAATAAGTAAGAATAAACTTTTACTTGCTTTTGATGAGAGAAATAAGTTTTATAATCCTAGTGTTTTGTCATTATTATTATTGTTAATAATATTGTGTCTTCTGCAATATGGGGAATGACTGAGCACGGGTTTCCTGGAGGCTGGCCCTTCAGCTCTCTCCCCAGAGCCACCAACCCCAGACTCTCTTCATGCAGCTCTAGTCCACTCTGCCTTCCCTCTGCCATAGCCCGGGGTAACTGGCTGCAAACAAAATTTTGTGCATTGGCCCTGGCTGGTGACACAGTGGATAAGGCACCAGCCTAAGAACCCAAAGGTCACTGGTTCGATTCCCAGCCAGGGCACATAACCAGGTTGCAAGCCAGGTCTCCAGCCAAGTCTGTAGCTGGAGGCAGATGAAAGGCAGCCATACATTGATGTCTCTCTCCCTCTCTGCCTATCTCCCTTCCCCTCTCTCTAAAAATAATAAAATCTCATGGACATGGACAACAAGTGGGATTGACTTTGGCAGGGAGTGGGTGGGAGGGGAAGGGGACAGAGGGGACTAAAAAGGGGATGAATGTAATGCAACAACAATAAAATTAATTTAAAAATAATAAAATCTTCAAAAAAAAAGAAAGTAAAAATAAAAATTTTGTGCATTGACCCATTAAGAGGCTCTCCACATTTTTAGCTACTTCTCCCTGGCAGACAGAAACCACGCTGCTTTTCATAGCCAGATGTTATTTGGAGCCTTTTCCAGATCTGGTGCTGTAAGCTGGGGAGCTGACCTTGGGGTTTAGACTCCACACTTATCAGGGGGAACATCCTCTGACCACTGAAATGTCCCTATGGAACTTTAGCTGCCACTCGTAGGAGCCCAGCCAACCCTTTCACACCTCTGGACTTCCTACCATTCTTGTGGTGATGTGGTTTCTGCCACTATCATGGATCCTTAGTCATCGAATTCTCAACTGGTGGTCTTGCCAGCTATTAGGAAAGTTATAAACTATGGTATTTTATCTGGCCTATGGCATCTCCAAGAATGTAGATGCTAGCAAATTAGGAGTTAAAAATGGGTATCTGGAATACAATATGAAGAACTGGCTTCATTAACTCTTTAAAATTTGTTAAAAGTTCTTTTGGAACATAATGGGTGATCAATATTTGTAAATGTTTTAAGCTCCTTTAAAATAACATACATTTGAACTATGTGTTGGCTCTGACTTCTCCCTGTATACATCTTTTTTATGACACCCACTGTTTAAATCTACTGGATCCACAATAAACTAGGTTGTCTTTGATCCATCAGGTTTGTATATAGTGATGCATTAACTCTTCTAAATAATTATTTGCCAATCCCTTATTATACTATTGTTGTACTTTAAATACTTTGTTATCACTTAATTGATTGTTCTTTTGTAGGTACAGAGTGTTCCTCCTCATTCCTTTCTTCTTCTTCTTCTTCTTCTCTTCATTCTTATTAATGCTTTTTGCCTTCAAATTCCTTTTCTCAGAGGGCTAATACTGTTGCATTAACTTTTATGTTTTTTCACCTGTTTCCATTAAACCTCCCTATGCAGCTTTGTTTTATGCCTCTTATAATGGCACAGCTTTTTGTAATCTTCTCTATTAATCCTAATATTTTAATAGTTAAGTTTCATTTGTTACTTTTATTATGATCCCTGATATATATTGACTTACATATTTATATTCTTGCTAACCACACCTTTTGTGTATTTTTGTGTCTCTTTTCTGCTTTCTGTTGATTGAAATAGAATTCTACATTCTATCTTTTACCTCTATTGGTGTGAAAATTGGAGACAAAATTTCTGTAATCTCTTTAACCATAATCTCAAAAGATGTCAAGGATCTTAGCATAGGTTCCCTCAAATTCAACATCCCATCTCTGTCATTAAGCTGTTGTAGATTAATATTTTGTTACTAATATTTTAAATTAAAGTTTGAAACTATTGTTATTTCACAGTCACTATTTACTTCTATGAATTTGTCATCATTTTATGCACTTATCATTATTACTTTCTTTGGTGTCACCTTTGGTCTAACTGAAAAACTTACCTGTTCTTTTAGTGAGGGTATCTAAGTGGTAACACTGCTAAGTGTTATACATGCAAATTTGCCTTTTTTGAAAGGATTTTTAAATCAAGATTAAAAATTCTACATCAACATTTATTTCTCCTTAATATACT
The DNA here is from genome assembly GCA_004026585.1 of Noctilio leporinus. Lineage (NCBI taxonomy): Eukaryota > Metazoa > Chordata > Mammalia > Chiroptera > Noctilionidae > Noctilio > Noctilio leporinus. Next base: position 340,168 of record PVIW01000984.1, read on the forward strand.
AATATGATTATTGCACTGTCTTCTAGACTCTATTGTGTGGCTGAAGAATCTTCTTCTTGTATTTTAACTGTCACTTTTTTGGGTAATAAGCTTTTATTCTTGCTTAAATCCCTTTTTCCAACTTGAATTATGAAAAATTTAAAACTACCAAAAATTTGGGAAAATTTACAATAAACATAGATTCACAATTAATATGTACTGTTCTTGCTTTATCATATTTCTCTATGTATTCAAAAAATCCTTAAATTTGAAACATTTTTAAGTTGTAAACAATAGTCCACTTCCCTCTAAACACTTTAGTGTGCACTTTATTAACTAAACTTCAATATTTGCATTTCTTTTCTTTTTTCTTATGAGATAAAATTTACAATGAGATGTGCAAGTATTATGTATATCATTCTTTCAGTTCTGATTAAAGTATTCTCCTGTAAATTCCAAATGTTTACAAAGAGACAGAACAGGACCATCCCCTTGGAAATTAGGCAAATCTTTTTTGAGGAGAAAAGAAAGACTTTACTATCCTGGGATATTTCTAAGGAGAGCGATATCCTCTGTCTTATACTGCTCAAGAAATAAATTTGCTTTCTGACATGGAGGGCTACATTTACTCTAGCTTCTAAAACTGTTTGCTCTTCACACTGCCTTGAAAAGATACTCTGGGGCATGTGGTGAGCCATGGAGCAGTGATCTCCCAGCCAACTGACCTCACACAGCAGGACTTGGCAGTTTCCCCATGAGGATAACCCACCAGCCACGATGATTGATCTGACCACTGCAGGCTAGGATCAAATTCATTCCATTTTTTTCCTTTAGTATTTAACAAATTTCCTATACCATAATTATTTTAGGTCTCCTATACTCACCTGTTTGGTGCAAGTCACCGTATTTGCATGAGAAAGGCAACTGACCTCTTGGCTTTCACACTAGAGGTACAATCCCAAGGGCACACACGGTAACCCTGAAAGAGAGGCATTTATAATTGTTGAAGTTCCTTAGGGGAATATAAAAGCCATGGATAAGGTGGGCCCTTGACCACCTGTAATCCTTACAGATTGCAGTTTGCTTCATAATGTCCAGATGGCACTTGTCACCGCTGCACCCCACCACTGAATGGCTAGAATCAGAGAGGGGACATTATCCAGAGACATTCTGCATGAGGTGCAGATGCTGACACCAGACCCTATTTTCTTGTATCTGATGCTGAGTGACAGACTCAGCAACCATGTGGTGGAAGGCCTGGACCTGGGCAGCTTTGTTCTGGAAGGAGAACACAGGGCAGTTCTGAAAGACAGAAATCATTAATGCTTCTCTATCTCCCCTACCTCCTCGGTGTTTCCTCCTCACCTGCCCGGATCTTTGCCCTTCCTTTATTATTATGAAACCCGTGTGTACCATTCCAGTGGCTGTAACTTCATCTTTCTTTCCAATAATCTCCTATTGTCACTCAGACTTTTAATCCAGAGGAATCAGATAGAAGCCTGGCAAAAAGCCATTTCCAAAATATTAAATCAAAATTAAACCTAAATTGTCTTGATACCCTGAAGGCTGTGCCCTCTGGCTAGTTGGGCCAAGTATGAGACATCATTACTAGCAATGGTTCAGAGCAGAGCCCAGAACTTTCAGAATTGGTCTATGTAATGCCATTAAGCCCCCACCATGTTTGTTCTGACCACAATGCAGGGAAGAGCTATTCCCTTTCTGTCTTCTTTAGGGATAGCACCTTCAGTGACCAAAGAGCCCTAATGAAGAACTATGGGGACAGGTGGAGATAAAGTTATAAACTTAGATGATGAGAGCATTGGGAGTAGCTTTAGATAAAGGGCACAGCATTATCAGACAGCAAATGGTTCAGCCAGCCATGCAATTTGCAGATTGTTCTAGAGCTTCCTGAGCTCCCCTTTCCACTTTGGAGAAAGCTGATGGGGAGGAGAAATGCAGCAAAGCAGCGACACAAACAGCAGGCAGACACCATCCCCATCAGGTCACCCCATCAGTGTCCTCCCTGCTCCTGAGTCAGGGCTCACACAGGAAGAGGCACGTGCAGTCTCAGACTTGGTCTCCTGCGACCTAAGTGCAGGGAAGTAGCAGTAGCACAGGGAGAGCTCCCCGCTATCAGGACAGCAGCTGTGTGTTTCCCTGTCGTGTAAGAGTCAGGGGGCTGACTGCATGGGGGCTAAGACAGCTGTATTGTCACCTGGTGTCTCTGCTAAAGCATTCTGATTGTGGGGTTTGAGAGGTGAAATCAAGGTAGACATTTTGTCATTTTGTATCCAAAATGCCACTGAAAGAAGGATGCTGAAACTCTGGAGATTTGTGGAATAAAGTTTCCTAAGTACCAATATGTCTTTATGGAAATGACCTCAACATGGGAGGAAGTTGTCTGTGAGTAGTTATGAAATGAGACAGAATGGAGAATCTTCTCTTTCAGGGACAAGACAGCAGCCAGGTGCACCTGTGGATTTTGATGCTGAAATACTTCCTGTGACCTGTGGGGAGATAAGAGGGAACTTAATTAAGAGAAAATTTCAACGAGGTAGGTTTCAAGGTTTACTTTAATTTGCAATCCCTATGTGAAGGACTCACAGAAGTAATGGAATTACCCATGTGAATTTCCCATCATGCAAGGAATTTGAGGCCCCACTGTGGTTTGAAGGAAGAAGGAAGGGATGGATCCCTAAGATGATATTTTTGCACTCTGAGCAATGGTGCATATTATTAAGTGCTCACTCCCAGCCCTGGCTGGTGTGGCTCAGTGGATTGAGTGCTGTCCTGCAAACCAAAGGGTCACCAGTTGGATTCCCAACTGGGGCACATGCCTGGGTTGCGGGCCAGGCCCCCAGAAAGGGATATGCATGAGGCAACCAATCAATGTCACTTTCACGCATTGGACTTTCTCTCCCTCTCTTTCTCCTTTTCTACCCCTTCCCATCTCTCTAAAGCAAAAATAGTAATAATAAATGTTCACTCCCACATGGGAGTGCCCACAAGGATGCCCAAAGAACCAAAGAGAAGTTCAGGAACCTCAGTCTATGGGTGGAAAATATTGCAAATTTTATTCTGAATGACATATAACAGGGAAGAGGCCCTCAGCGTCCACCTTCACATCCTGTATCCCTTCTGGTTAATTGCCACCAGGACAGGTGTCTGATGTAGTGACAAGGCCACAGAATTTAGAATAAAAACCTGAGTCCCACCTCAGGTCTGCTGAGAGGGACAGTGTCAAGCCTGGGACCTGCCTGAAACTTCTGGTCTAAGAAATGGACAGTACTTATAAACCTGCCTCATGCTGTGACTTTGAGAGTGAATTTACACAATGAATATAAAATGATTTGTGATTTGAACATTATAAAACTTTTCAATAATTGTCTGTTATAGTGAACTTCCTATCAGATTATTCTTAATGTAGCTACGAAAATATATAAGTAAATGTTTGCATCATAACTATTTTTTAAAGAGCTTCACTAAGATTAAACCCACATATTACAATTCACCATTTTAATTGTCAATTTATTCTTGTTTTTGTGTGTTTGTTTTGTTCATTCACAACATTATAAAACCATCATCACAACCTAATTTTAGAACACTTTCGGCCCCCACTAAAGGTAACCCCACATCTCTCAGTAGTCATGCCCTTTCCCACCCCAGCTCATTGCCCTAAGCAACTAGTAATCTGTGTTCTGATCTATCAATTCATCTAAGTATTTCTTATCAATTAACTCTTACAACACATGCTTTTCTGTGACTGTTTCTTTCACTTAGCACGATGTTTTTAAGGTTTATACACATAGTAATACTTCATTCTTTTTTATTATCAGATAAGATCCTTTCCTTCTCCCAAAATAATAGACCATGGTATAGATACACAATACAGCACTTATCTATCAGTTTGGCTTTTCTCACTCTTTAGCTCTCATGAATAATGCTGTTTTATGTACATTTTTGTGAACACATTTTAAAAATTGTTTTGGTACACACTCTGTAGTAAATAGCAGGATTAAATGGAAATTCTATATTTAACATAAGAGAGGAAAACCAAACTATTTTCCACAGTATTGCACCATTTTATATTTCCACCAGCAAAATCTGCGGGCTCCAATTCTCCTGCATTCTCACCAACACTGTGATTGTCTGTCTTTTTTATTGTGGCCACCTAAGGGTGTGATATAGTTTTGATTTTCTTTTCTCAAATGAATAATGTTAAGTACATGACTATCTTTTAATAAAAGTTAAATCTTCCACTGATAAATATTTCACTATTATTTAATATCACTTACCCATGATTTCAAGGGTGGGAAAACACCTGCTGCATAATACCATTAAACTCAATGAAAATTGTTGTAAAACAGGACACAGATGTTGCCTTAGCACCATCATAAGCAGCAAGGCCCTCACTTGAGATTTCAATCCAAAGTAGGAAATCTCCTTAGAGGGTAGTTATACGCTGGGTTTCAGGGTTCTGAGGTATGAAAAGGGGTGGCCAGACTCTCCTGCTATGGATCTTGAACCCAAATTCAGTGACTTCAGATCCATTGTGGTGGGTGGCCAACAATTAAGCTCTGAGGACAAAGAAGTGTCAAGATTACTTCTCCAAATCTTACAGGAGCCGCAAGGAAGTGCATAAGAAGCGATGATGGAACTTGGCTCACCCCCAGGGAATTTGAAATCAAAGGAGACCGCCAAAAATCAAATAACTGGAAGATCAGTGTGTGCTGCAATGGGAAACCCCTAAAACAGCTGATAGAGGTACTCCAGTGATGGGGCAGGAGGTGTGGTTTTCCTCGTTGTGGTTGAAGATAAGGTCACTATTCACCCAGTATGTGCTGAGTTAGGCCAGAACCCCAAGGCCCAACTTCATCCTTTTCCCAGGAAGAGGTGCCCCCCATGCATATCTCAGTACAAGGCAGCCCATCCATGTGTCACAGGGGCTCTGTCAGGGCAGATGCAGGAGCTGGAGGAGGGAAAGATCATTGTGACTCAGGTGCCTTTAGATGCTGAAGGACAGAGGACAGTCTGCAGTCAAACAAGGGGGCAAAAGACACTCCAGAGAAAGAATAGTGTGAACACCAGAACCATGACTAATGTGATTCCATGGATTGAAGTAGATGGATTGTGTCTGTTACGACTCAATCCATCAATCGCAATTTTTTGTGTAGGGATTGAGTTTGAGGCTAAAAAATTTAAACTCATCACATAGACAGTGCGGAACCAGGGAGTCTCCTGAGATGTGAAATGACATATTTTAAACAGTATCTCAGACAACATGGAGCCTGGAAATGACTTGACTGTCATTCAGCTAAAGAAACCTATGATCGCCCTTGCAGTGCTCAGGTCAAGTGTCACCTGTCTCTGAATATCCCCTGACTGACCAGTCTGGGTCATCCCTTTCCCGGGTCCCCTCACCCAGCTAATAAGACCCTTCTCATACTGTTTTATTCTTATCCTTCTGTGCATCCCCCTTTTCTCTCTAGACCCCTCTAAAGTATGTGCTTCCTTGCATGCCCAACATTGTCCAGAGTGTCTGACACCCTGTATGTGTGGGACACGTGGGTGAGGGTTGAAAAGCCCCGGTGTGAGGATGCAGGTGGGAAGGAGGGACGAGATGTCAAAGAGATTGTAAAGGAAAACCTCTGAAAACTCAGGTAACTAGAACACAAAAGAAAGGGGAAAGGTACTAAAAATGATTTTCCAGCTACCATTGATGATATCCAGAAGAACAGGTGGGGAGAGGGAGGTGGTGTCCCATTTGGACACCTTGGTTTGAGCTGACAGTGGGACATTTGAGTAAAAATATTCATGAGGAGGTTGGAATGCCAGACTCACAAAACTGACATACAGGCTAACCATATAATTGGATATTTTTATCTTTCAGAAAGGATTTGTACCTCAACCTCCAAGAAAATATGGCAGAGAAAAAAGGGTGATTATTACTTTATACAAATTCTTACCACATAACTGATTTCACATGTACATCATCTTTTTTACAGTTTCTCAGTGGATAAATAATATTGCTTTCTCTTCTCCTTCTCTCCTACCTTTATTTTAGTTGTTTGTTTATTTGTTTTGCATGCCTTCAAAGTTGCTTCATTGAACATTAGTTTGTAGGCAAAGTCTTCTCTGAATGATAATAAGGAGTCATGAAAATAGCTGCATAGAAAAGTTTTAGTTAGAGATGCAGATGTCATAAGGGTGTCAAATGTAACACAAACATGATTAAGGAATGCACAAAAACATATGTTAATAAGGTCACAGGGTCATCTCCAACTCAATCGCTGATTTTTTTGATAAAGGTTACTGTTTTGTAACTTTAATGAAAACTGATGGAGCAGAGGTCTGCTTGCTCACCATCACCCAGATGAACCCTGTCTAGTAGATGGTCCCTCCTGGGACATCTATGAAACCATAAACTAATTCATGAGATGGACAACTAAAAGCATACCCTTTTCTGATGTTTATAATCTCTTCCATTCATCAATATACACATAGACATACAGAATTCTTTCTCAAGCAGAAATTACTGGCAAATTTTTCATGAGGATGATGCTGTTGGAGAAGGAGCTCTTGGGAGATGGATGTTTCTTACATGAAGGGAAAACCTGGAAAACAGTTTACTTTGATGCCACCCCTTTGGTTCTACCTCAGGGGCTGTGCTGGGCTCCTTTCTCCCTGTGAGAGTGGTTTCTCCCTCTGTGGAAGGAGGCTGTGAAGGCAATAATCAAATACATAACATGAGTGCAGATTCGGCATCAGGTGGTAGCTTTTCAAGATTGAGGATGAATGAGAGCTTGAGAAGAGGGGAAGGTGAGCACTTCAGGTAGAAATGGCCGCCCAAGACTTTCACAGAATTCTACATTAGGTGACACAGCTGGCCACTGGGCCTCTATCTTTGACTGGGAATGTGAGGTCCAGGCCTTTACATTATCTGATGATCTGGGTCTTTTGAACAAACAGATGTTGGGACATTTTAGCTACTGTGTTATCTGAAGATATATATTATTTTCTTGTTCTGGGAAGAGGGCCACCACTTTCTGGAGAATGGTGATGATAGTTTGTGGGTCCCTACAGTGAGGAGAAAGAAAAGGTCCCCAGGCCTCCATGCTAGAGCATCCTCAGACCCCATTGGGCATGTGATTCTTGATTCTCCCAGAATACTAAATAAGAGCTATATGGCAAGATGCCCCTTGGTGCTTATACTTTCTCATATATGAATATTTTTTGAATTAAAAGAAATTACCAAAATCCTGATATTCCAGGATGGGAAGGTGACATGAGGTCCCTTGACAAGGAGCATTGTTTAGCTATGGGACCTTATTCAAGGGAGAATTATGGGGAGGGGAATGTACAAAGAGGGCATCTGAGGTTGTCTCAATGTTACCTGATGTCACAGCAGCACCTGACGCTGAGCTTTAATATTAGTCCTTACACCACATTTTCTTCATTAGCAAAGGGCTCAGTCACAGGCCAGTTCGTTGTCATAAAGACATATGTTTGTATATAACACACTGTACCTTCATATCTGCCCTGTACGTTATTTGTGTTAATATGTAGGAGTTATGCTATAAGACTGAGATGCAAATCCTATCAAATTTCATCTTGTCCAAAAGAAAATAAATCTGGTTAAAGGCTACATAATAAGACTGGTAAGAATTTTAGTTTTAGTTGATCGAGCAGAGGGGTGGGACCTCCACACTGTTTACACAACAAAGCACTTTCCCACTCCCTGGCCACTCAGAGATGGAGCCCCATCTTCCACGCCTAGCTGAGTCATGGGGCAGCTTCCTCAAGCTTCCAGAGCCAAAGAGCTCCATTTTCCCTGGCACCATCTGGGCACTTGTGCTAACAGTCTGTCCAACCCAAAGGCACTGTCACTGATCCAGGGGCACAGAAACCACAGTGCAGGGACCATTACCAGGTCCTCCAACTCTGTGGGAGCCAAGAAAACAGGATACAGCGCTTTCTTAGGAATTCATTCTGTTTAGTTACTTTCTCAACATACCAACTTCCTTTGAGTCATGTTAGTCATTGTCATGTAGGCAAATGGATTTAACACTTTATTTCAGAATCTTGTTTTATCTGCAAGGTAACAAAATCATTCTATTTTCTATAAAATCATTCTCTTGTTTTATTGCCTGATGTTTGGTGTTACAATCTCTGTTTTTGTTTTGTTTTGTTTTATTCTTTTATTCTCCTCTGTTTTGTATTTATTTGGTTTTATAAGAAAAACTCTGTTGATCACACAGACTAATTCTGACCTTCACCGTAGGTGAAAAATTCTTCTGAAACCTCCACTCCATGCTGTCCCTTCACAGCTCAGGAGAAACACAGAGGAGTCCGTGCAGGTCCCACAAAGGCCATGAGTCCTAGATTCCCACAGCACATGGGGATGTGGACATTGTTTTACCTTCTAGGTGGGAAACTCAGACAAATGCACCATCTGCCAGGATGGAGACAAGCTCTTACGCTGTGACAAGTGTCGGAACTGCTTTCATGCGTACTGTCACATCCCACCTGTGAACACTGAGAGGTTTGTGATTTGCAGCCCCTCTCTCCTCTCATAGATGCTTCCTCCTGCCACGTGCACACCTGCAAGGTTCCTCCTGGTGTCCTGATGGGGACTGAGCGGGGCGGGAGGCACAGGGTTCACTGTTCAGGGTTGGGAGCTGTTGAGAGATGCTGGCATCAGCAGGGTAATATTCTCCCCTCTTCTTTGAAAGGCTGAGCCCAGTAGCTGGGTCTTTTGCCTTCACACTACTTCTGCCCTTTCCAGAACTTTCCAGCACAGAATCCAGTTCACAGAACTGGAAATGCCAGTTGCACCGTATTTGGAAAAGGAGTGAAACATGGCCTGGTTTCCTCATTTTGCCATGTTCTCAGCAGGTTAATGGAGGATAGAGGCCTCTGGGGGTTAAGGCCCGTCTCTAGCACTCAGGCCTGGTGGGCAGGGTTCCTTGTGCTCTGAGCTTCTCAGATGGGGAAAGGAAAGCCCACCACTCACCCAGACACCACCCTCCACCATCTCATCCTCTGCAGCCACCCTCAATGGAAAGAGGGGCATCACATGAGGATCTTGGAGACCCTGGGAGGTGTCCCCTTGATCCTCTGGCTGTGCCCAATGGCCATTCCTAAAAGAGAACAGTGGCAGCTATAGAGACACTGGCTGTTTCTGGGCTTTGCCTTGCTCACTTTTATCTGACATCTCAGGAAAAATTGGAATTGTACCTTCTGCACAATAAGAGATTCTTTAAGAAGTCAGCAGCATCACAAGGAATCTGAGGTCCTGGCAGAGCAAATGGGGCCTGAGATGAAGTTGGTGAGTTGGATTTCAACCCCAAGCCTTCTCCTTTCTGCTCACATGTGAGAAGTCAATCAGTTACAGTCCCAGGTTGAGAAGGAGGGTGCCAAATGCTGCCTATTCCTCTGGCCCTGCTGAAAACTCCCCAGAACCTAGTTGCAGGAAAGACTCAGCCATTACATGTTAGTGTCCAAGAGCAATACCAGTTTCATGAAACCTGCAGAAGACCAGTGTGAGCATGTATGTGCCTGGGCATGCATGTAGGCTCATTCTTCCAAGGTGTTTTTCACTCACAGCCTCCTTTTCTTGCAGAAATGTGAGTTCCTCCTCTTAAAGGTCTATCACCAGTTAGAGGGCATCATTTTCCCAGATATTCCACATGAAAATTATGTGAGTAAAACAACAAACCATGAATACAGGCCACCATGATGTTGCCCAACCTTGACTTGGGCACTTGTGTGGTTTGTGATCTGACCCCCTGGGAGGGGGAGCATGAGCTGCCCTCGCCTTTACCTTTTGTTTCTGCTGGATTTGGTGAGAACCCACAGAAGACCACCATTGCACCATGTCAGTAACTCTCCTGTGGATGTATTTTTCACCAGGTTAGGGAGGCTTCTCAATGCCTACAGAAACTTAAGATGCTGGATGAAATCAAGAAGAAGCTAAATGATGGAAATTACCACAAAGTAGAAGATTTTATGAAGGCCATGAACGAGTTCTTCACTGTCCCCAGGGTAAGGGGCTCTCCTGCTTCCATTTTGTCTTCCTTCCATTGAGTCACTCTGCCTTCATTTTCTGCTGCTGGGAAACTTTAGGGTTTCTGTCATCTGATGAGAAGTCTATACAAGCAAGGGTTCAGAAAGTGAATAGGTTTTTAGATTAAGAATTTAAGCTCACCAGGGGGAGTAACAGTAATTCAGAAGATGTCCCTGAAGTCAGAGCCTCAGGCACCCTGAGAGCTCATTCTCCTCAGAAAAGGTGACAGGTGTCCATTGAGAACCATCATATCCTTCCTGCTCCAAACCTAAGAAAAAAAATGCATCCTAAAGTCATGTTGTTTCTCTTGTCTCTCCCCAAATATTCTCAATCAAACCTCTCAGAAATTGCAAACTGCAGAGTCCTTTGAATTGTGAATGAACCATATACTTAACAGGGGTCTCCAAAGGGGAATGGAAGTGACAACATGAAAGGAAGGTCACTGATTATATTTGTGATATTTGATTGTTACTAAGATCTTAGACTACGTTTCTAACTCTCACTGAAAGAAAAACTCAAACCTAATGAGTAAGAATCCACAAGTGCAGTAATGATTTCCTATTACTGTCTCATCAACAGGAAGTAATAAGCACTTAGGAGACAAAAGCTACTCTTACTGCATTGCATGTGTTTTTAAACTTAACCTGGTTAATATAACTTAGGTTAAGACTACAGTCTTGATCATTTTCAATTGCAAGGTGTCTAATGACAGTGATGATGAGTGTTATTATTTTTGTGTTTCTTTCCAGTGCAATGACTCAGACTTCACAGGAGATGATTTTAAGAAGAATTTCAAAGAAGTCTTTGCTATTCAGGAAACAAATTAGAACAATTCACTGGTGCAGTAGATGCCACTGATACCCTGAAAAATCCCGCTTTCAGGCAGATTTACCCCCTGCTGCTATCTGGGTTGGCCGCCCACACCGCCTCCACCCCAGTGTATTGCTTTGGGCCAAATGGAGCCAGATCCACCTGAACCTTACATCTCTGTGGCCTGGGGGTTGGTCCCCACCCCAAGGTTGAACCAACCATGTGGAGTGATTCATGTTCCCATGTGACCCAGGGGATCAGGCTAAAGCTATTGTCCAGCTATGAACACAGCCTTGCTTAGCTTTCACTGCCATCCTGCTTCCCTTCCCCTCTTCCTCCTGAGAGATTTTTCACAATAAACAATTTACTTAAGAGACTTGATCTCTGGCTTTGCTTTTAGGGACCCAAACTTAACCAAATGGTCTTAGCGAGCCAACCCTAAGCATGGAGGTCTAGTTCTGAGTTGGATCACTATCTAGCCACAGGATTACAGGCTGATTATTGATAGTATTGGAGGCATAAAACAGTGCAGTTTTGAGAACATTCACCATCAGGAAACTGAATGAAATATAGAGAAAGAGTTCTACTACCTGATACAATTGTCTGGCATTCACAAAGGAAGAAATAGTAACAATAAAAGCTGTGTGATTTGGTGGCTATTTCTAATCTTACTAACGTGTTAAAAAGAGTACATGACTAGTTTAAATATATTATGACCTACAGCTGAAAGACATACACTAAAGAAGATCTAGCACAGACAGAGGGGAGCAAAAAGGGGATGGATGTAATACAACAACAATAAAAAAAAAAAAGAAAAAAAAAAAAAAAGAAGATCTAGCACAGCCCCTAATCTTAAGAAAAGCAGAACTTCAGAGGAGACTGAATTCTGAGCTCAGGGTGGCCTGCTGCATCCAAGTCAAGGCTCTGATAAAGAGGGCATGAATCCCTGAAACTCAGAACAGGGCTTTCTAGGTAGATGCACCTGAGAGCTCTGAACTCTAGATCCTTCTGAACCCATAGGTCTGCAAAAGAGTTCCCTGTCCCTATTGGTAGACAGATCTGTGCCCTTCCCTGCATCTTGCCTGAATTAATTTTATGCAGAGTTCTCGCACCATGACTAAACTAGGAATATACTTGATAACACTGGTCGCTGAAGAGATAGCTGACCACAACAGAGCTACAGAACTGGCCAGCATGTACCAGTAGGTGCTAGGAGATTTGTGTGAGAATGGTATAAAAATAACTCATAGACAAAGTCAAAAGAATCAAGAGACCAGAAATAAATCCACGTATATGCAGTTAACTAATATTTGACAACGGAGCCAAATATTTCATGGGTAAAGAACAGCCTCTTCAATAAGTGATGTTGGGGAAAGTAGATATTTCTATCCAAAAGAATGAAACTGGACCCTACCTTGTACTAACAAAAAATAACTAAAAATAGATGAAAGATTTATATATAAGACATGAAATCATAAAACTCCTGAAAGAAAACATAGGGAAAAGTTTTTGACATTGGGATTGACAATGATTTTTTTTTTGTATATGGCACCAAAAGCACAAGCAACAAAAGCAAAATAACTATGTGGGATGACATTGAGCTAAAAAAAACTTCTGCACAACAAAAAATAATCAACACATTGAAAAGGCAATCTATAAAATGGAAGAAAGTTCTTGCCAACCAATGTACCACCAAATAAGTCACTGTCCAATTGTGTTTATTTTTTAACTGCTTAACAAACTTCACTAAAGAGCCTAGCTCCCCAAGGTATCCCTGCTGGCCAGGTTGGCTGAAGAACCAGCAATAGATTAATGTCTCCCCAACCCTGCACACAAAATATATGAGTTTTTCGCCCAATGTAATCAAGGTCTTTAGAATAGGGGCAGGAGGCCGGGTGGCCAGGGAAAACATGACTGACTGATGACACCCATCTTGAGGACCCAACAGGTGGACCCTGCTGTTTAAGAGGAGGAAGGGGGCAGTCCCAGGCCAGTCAGAGGGTTCACAGAGCCTGTCAAATCTCACAAAGAGCCAACACAAAATGTTTCCAGTTTACTGTCACCTGGTTCTAACAGCAGCCACAGGCTTGTGGAGTGGCCAACATTTCAGTAGAAAGTCTACTTCTTTCCTCATGGTCAGCAAAGACAGGCCACCAGGCTTTCTGTGAAGCAATTGGGGAATCCCAGAAGAAAAAGAATGTCACAAAGAAAGCTCAAATTTTGTGTATAAACTCTCCCCAAGTCTCCTGACCTAAGTTCAGTAGGACAAATGAAGATTAATGTACCAGCTTTCTTCCTGGTAGAAGGTGGGTCAGGGGATGTGGCTTAGCTGTGAGCCAAAATCATCCCTAAATCTGAACCCCAGGATGGGACTTACCCACTCGGTCTCAGACTGCTCCAAACACATGCACACACGCGCACACACGCGCACACACGCACGCACACAGTCTGATGTCTCCTGCGCACTTGAAGTTGGGGGAGCACAGAGCCCCAGCCTCTCCAGCAGGATGAGCCCAGGGAGACCCACCAGGGAGCAGACTCACCTTTCACTGAACTCCCAGCCTGAGAGTGTCCCCAGAAAAAAGGGAGGGCAGGGGGACCAGAAATCCTGCTGGTTGATGGGCCACCTCCTAGTAGGGAACATTGGTGAGGGGCCTGAGGGTTCCCACTTAGGTCCGGTGCCCCTCCCTCTCCATTCCTGCCTCCACGGAGGGGCCTCGGGGTCCATCCTCAGCCCAGTGGCAGCTGTTGCCGCTGCTTCAGCTCCTCCTGCTCTGAGCTCTTGGGTCCAGATGCCCTGCCTCGTCTCAGGGACAAGCCTGTCCCCACAGAGTCTCCCAGGCTGGAGACTCAGCCCCTACTGACATCTGAAGGGAGGCTGCTCCTGGGGAAGCTGAGGATGCAGGTCCCCTCACTGTGTCCCCCACCCCGTGTCCCTCCTCAGTGGCTGCCTCTCCTGCGCTCGGGGTTCCCAGGCCCCATAACTCAGGTGACATCCCTGAAACAGGAATGGTCCCTGTTGCCAGTGTCCCTGGCCACACGGAAAATGCCCCGGACACTCCCTTCTTTCCTTCCTGTCAGCCCAGCAGCACTGTTCAGGGTTAACCTGCTTCTGAAGATGGTCTTGCTCTCTCCCTAACCCAGGTGGGTGTGACCTTGTTTTCTGGATGAAAAACACGCCTCCCAGTCCCACAGAAACCACTGCTGTTACTGATGGGGTGTGTGCCCAGCTTTCTCTGGCCCCACAAAAGCGTTCCATTCCCTCTGGCCAGAGCCGCCCCTTTGTGGGGGTTTCCACCTGGGAGGCCAGCCCCCAGTGGATTCCCCACCCAGCCGCCTGCTGTCTGCCTCTTGTTCACATGGTGGTTTTGGGGACACTAGGCAGACTCGGGGGAAAAGCTGGCATGGTGGAGGCCTAGTCGGCCTGCTACCCAGGGACAGAGGAGAGAGAGGAGACATCAAAGGCTGATGTCATCTGTGTCAGATGCTGTCTGTGTCCCATGAACCATGGAGACTAGGGACAGAGGACAGCTGTGCCCAGCAGAGACTCAGGTGACTAATTTTTCTACCCTCAATGAGGGAGGGAAGCAGGGTTTGAGAGAGAAAGGCCAGCCTCTTCCGTGTGTGTTTAGCATCCAGGACAAATTGAGACGCTGTGTCTGGGAAAGAAACATTCTCCTCAGTGTACGGAATCTGTCCAGGTTCATGTTTGTTCCTTGGAGGGAAAGGAAGAGCAGAGGTGGAGAGAGGAGAGAACCTTCCCCTGCTTCTTAAATGTAATTGGGCAAAAACACTGCACCCCAGCTGAAGGAAGTCGGACTTGGGGAGTGAAGGTGGAAACCGTGGCTCTCAGATGCTTCTCCAGCCCTGCGTCTCAACACAGAGACTAACTCTTCCTCTGCGCCCCTTCGAACACTGGGGCTGTGAGAACAGTGGGGCTGGCTGATGTCTTTTGTATCTTTGCAAAACAAGAGGAGTCCTGGGGGCTGGTGCTGCTCATTGCTGGGGCCCTCCTTCCCTGGCCCTCCAGGTCCTAAACTTCCCTCCTTTAGCTCAGCTCCTTCTGAGACATGCTCTGATGGCTGAGAGACACTGTGGGGCTGCAGGAGGAGGGAGACAGTGTTGAAAACACTCAGAAAGTTGCTTTCAGTTCTGTTTTCCCCACTTGGGTGGAGCTGTCTCAGCGTGAGTACTAACACTTCCTGCTCAAAGTTGGTGAGGCTGAAACCAGCTGCGGACAACAGAGGCATCTGAGGACCCAGCAGGGCTCGGAGCAGGATAACAGCCAGTGGGCACAGAGATCTCAGCACCAGGTCAGTCTCTATCTTCCTGCCTGTAACTTTCTCTCTGACCGAGCTGCTCTTTAGTGCCTGTCCTTAGACTGTCAGCTAAACCTTGACCTTTAGTCCAGTTTTGGAAGGACGTTCCTGTTCAGTATGATGAAATCCAGGAATATGTGATGTGATGAGGAAATCAGCTCTTTAACTGGCAAAGGGGCGGCCGCTGGTGTGAGCGCAGCTGGCACAACCCACAGGGTGCTCCCATCTGCACCCGGCTGTGCTCCCTGGTGCTGGGAGGCACGAGTTGTGGTTTTCTCGTGACCCCTGAACCCCCTCATTTCCCTCAGGCCCCCTCTGCCTTCACCTAGGTCATTTCAAAGAGGGTACTTTAGGAAACATAAAATTCAGGGTGAACATCTGACTTTTCAAGTCTGGGTACCTTGGTTTTGAACCTGAGCTGGGGACAGGTCAGCACCTGTCCTGTTTCCGTCTGTGGCTGGCGGCCTGATTCTTCTTTCAGAGATCTTGATTGAAGGAAGTGAAAGGAAGAAGAAAGACCAAGATGCCAAAGACTAGTGCAGGGGGTGTGATTTCATTTATACTTTGATTTACTGCTCTCAAGTGGGTTACACATTTTGACAAGGAAAAGGCTAGAAATCCTAACTTTTTCTTTAGTAATGGATCAGCAATTACATTACTAAATAAGTTTAATTGTTTATTTTTTTTTAAGGTTTTATTTATTATTTCCAGAAAGAGAGGAAGGGAGAGAAGGAAGTGGAGAGGGAGAGAGACATCAATGTACGGTTGCCTTTCACCTGCCTCCAGCCACGGGCCTGGCTGGAGACCTGGCTTGCAACCTGGTTATGAGCCCTGGCTGGGAATCAAACCAGCAACCTTTGGGTTCGCAGGCTGGCACCTATCCACTGTGCCACTAGCCAGGGCTGATTTTTTTATTTTTCTTTTTTTAGTATGAAAGAAATACATTATTCATTTTTGGTTATAAAATTTCAAATGACATGGATACATATAGAGAGGAAAGAAGGTCTATTCACCACCCACCCCATACAGTTTCCAAACCTGGGCCTGTGGAGTGCTGCGGGCATTGCATTTTATGTCTTTTTCCATGTATTTACACATGTAACTTATTTTCCTAATTACATAATGTGTGTCTTGTTTTGTAGTAAATGAGATTATGTTGTATACTCCATTCTGGATTTTACATTTTTTTAATTTAAATTTTAAAAGTATTAGAGGTTTTTTGCATGTTAATAAACATAGGGATCCACCTTATTCTTAGTAAAACTGCAATGCTACTCCATGGAGTCAATATTCCATAACTTTTTAATTAAAGTTCATTTAAACCATTTATGTTGTTTTCAATTGTTCACCATTACCAACAAACTGCGATAATAACTATTATATATTTCTTCATGTTTTTTCATATACAAATTATTTGTCTTGTGTTAAAACAAAAAGTTACAATTTTTGAGGAAGGGGGTATCAAGTATTTAATGGTTTATACATTTTACCAAATTGCCTTCCTAGTGGCTGATGACCCATCTCTCCTCACCCAGACTTCACAAAGGTGCTGAATAAAGGATTGCAGCCTGTTAATTTGCATTTTCTGATTGCATGGGAGGTTGACCAGGATTTCCCTGTCTCCTAGCCAATTAAATTGCCCCTTCTGCAAACGGCTGGTTTATTTTTGGCCAATATAATCAGTTGAAGCGATAGTCCATTTTTTAACAATTAGGAAATTTGCTACGTACTCTAAACTTTATAACTATGCTACCTTGTCTTTTAACTTTTTACTGGAAACTTCTATCTTATTAAAGCTTGACAATTTAGAGTAAAAACTTATGGTATTGATTTTATAAGGTAAATGCACCCTGTTTATTACAAATAAATAAAAGTGGCGCTGAAAGTTACTGGTGAATTCCGTGAACACTGTCTTAACCACAGTTCTTGTTTTTGTAAAGTGGCAGATTTAATTCTACCTCTACTTCAGAGAAAAGTTTTTCTCTAATATCCACAAAAATGTGCCCTTTTTAAATGCGGGGGTAAAATTCTTCTTCTGTGGGTGCAACTTGAGCCTTCACAGCTTTATTTGTCCCTAAAAAGTCATCTCCTTAGCCTTTTACTTTCTGTCATAATGGTGTTCTCAAATTTTCTTCTATGACAATTAATTAATTTTTAGTAATTCTTGTGTTTCCTTATTATTAATTTCTTTGAATGTTGATTCCATCAGTTTCTTCATCTCTCAGCCATACCCTTCTGCCTGTATCAAGTCCAGAGAGAATCAGCCCCTAGCTGTCCAGAGCTGAGAAATGCTTTCTTAAGATGAAGTGACTTCCCAGCTTTCTACTTTCTGTTTTTAGGCCTCATCGTTAACTGTCATTATCATTTTTCAAACAGTGAGCCCCCAGGTAATTCTACTCTGCTTCCCAGAGACATTTGACATGGTTTCTTAGCTTCTTGGCCTGAAACTCTTTACTGTGAATTCTGAGGGGGAACTGACTGTGTGTTGGGACCCCTCACTTCTAGCCCTGCTTGACTTTTACAAGCTTACTTTTCTTCTTTGCTCCCAGCTGAACTTCCTGCCCTTGACCAAGCGAGGTTCTCATTTTCCGCCCTGGGACTCGTCACTTTCATTTTTCAATGGTGTCTTTTGGAGCACAAAAGGTTAAATAGTTTTTACTAATGTATCAGTTCTTTTTTCTTTTATGGATCAAGCTTTGAGTGTTATAGCTACCTTTTTGTCTATAACCCAACGTCACAAAGGTTTTCTCTTACGTGTTTTTCAAAAAGTGTTACCTTGTTCACTTTTACGCAGTACCAGCTATTGCAATTCATGTTCACACCAGCAATGAACGTCTGCTTCTCGGAATCTTCTCTCACGCTGCAACATTTGTGAAATTGTTTCTGCCAACCTAGTGGGTGAAATGCACTTTCCCATTGATGTTTTAGTTTGTATGCGTTCGTATGTTTATTGGGCATTTTAATTTTATTTTCTCTGAGGGACTGTTCGTATGTTTATTGGGCATTTTAATTTTATTTTCTCTGAGGGACTGTTCAAGTCCCTTTTCTTTGAGATGATATGTAATATTTTGTCAATAGATTGCATTATTTGTATATTAATTCTTAGAAATGTGTGCTGAAAAAATTTTTCTACATCTTTTTAATAACTTTTAAAACCCATTAAGTCTTCCACTAATTACTTTTTTTTTTAATTTTATTGTTGTTGTATTACATCCATCCCCTTTTGCTCCCCTTTGTCCCCCTCCCCCACCCACCCACCCATTCCCCCCAAAGTCAATCCCACCTGTTGTCCATGTCCATGGTTCCTTTATACTAGGTTCTTGTCTAAGCTGCTCCCCTTTCTTGCCTCTGCCCCCCCCCTCCCCACAACCCCTTTCCCCCTGACCACCAAAGGCCTATTCATTGTATTCATATATTTGGTTCTGTTTTGCTTGTTGTTAGTTTTGCTCATTATTGTCCCGTAATGGGTGAGAACATATGATACCTGTCCTTCACTGACTGGCTTATTTCACTAAGCATAATACTCTCCAGTTCCATCCATGTTGTTATAAAGGGTACAAGTTCCTTCTTTCTTCCTGCTATATAGAATTCCAGTGTGTAAATGTACCAAAGTTTTTTGATCCAATCATCCACTGATGGGCACTTAGGCTGTTTCCAGCACTTGGCTATTGTAAATAGTGCCGCTATGAACATAGGTGTGCATAGGTTCTTATGAATTGGTGTCTCAGGATTCTTTGGGTATAGTCCAAGTAGTGGAATTGGTGGATCAAAAGGCAGTTCCATTTTTAGTTTTTTAGGGAAACCCCATACTGTTTTCCACAGTGGCTGCACCAGCCTACATTCCCACCAACAGTGTATGAGGGTTCCCTTTGCCCCGCATCCTCACCAACACTTGTTGTTTGTTGATTTGCTGATGATTGCCATTCTGACAGGTGTGAGGTGGTATCTTATTGTGGTTTTAATTTGCATCTCTCTGATGACTAGTGATGTTGAGCA
>PVIW01000985.1:0-42654 GCA_004026585.1 Noctilio leporinus
CAGTATTATTTTAAATGTGTTCTCAACGACAGTGTAGTGTCATGTTGTAAGGGGAATGACACGATCCTCCAGTTTGTACATCACGTCCTGCATGTCCCACACTACTTTTTCATGACCTTTTAATATATTGATCTCTGTGCTGTAGTGGAGTCTTTGGTTTTGCATCAGAGCAAATAAAATACCCCATCACATTTGAAAAAAAAAAAAAAAAATAAAAAAAAAAAAAAAAAAAAAAAAAAAAAAAAAAAAAAAAAAAAAAGAAATATTCCTGAAATACAAGGGTTCTTGATTGAAATATTGTTAAGTCTGCTTTTTTACAATGCTTAAAGTCAAAGCAGAATCTCCTCCCTAGAAGCACAAGAATGTAAACAGATAACTTTTAAATGTTTCATTTAGCTTTGGATGATGAGGATCAAAATGTATGAAGATAGTAAAAGCCAAGAATGCTGTGTAAGCAAGGATGGGTGTCAATCCTTAAAACAAACAAACAAACAAAAAATTTCTGCCTTTCTTTTCTAGATTTATTGCAAAACCATTTGCAGGGAATTTGGAGGGAAAACCCAAGAACTAGAGATGATTTTGTGTAGTAAATAATTTCAGCCTTAGGCCAGACATGTGTCTCAGCCCAGCCTGACAAGGGGATTGAGAAAACCCACCAAGCAGAGGATTATGTTGTATTAGAGCTAAATCGTAGATGAAAATATTGCTGGGAGGATCTTCATTTGTTGTCTCCAAGATGCAGGGTGGAAAGCGAGGAGGATAATGGCCACCAACAGTGGACAGGAAATGTAACTAAGTATGGCAGCTCCAAGAAGATATATGGGATGTGGAATCCCAAAGTGCTCAGGTTCACTTTAGAGTTTACAGGTGATGATTCCCTTTGATTCATGGCTGCAGTTCTTGAGGGCAACAGAACTTAGCTAGCTAGAGATGGGATGCAAACAGAAAGAAAGTCTTATCCAGCTGGGAAAACAAAAGATGTTTGGGATGATGTTGATGAAAGCTTTTTTCAAGTGAGAGGTACAGAGAAAGTGTAAGGGAAAGGCAGCTGGAGCCTCTCCAGGCCGGCTGATGATGCACGGTGCTGCTGACACAGCAGTTTGTCCAGCCAGGGAGAGCTGCCTTGGGAACTGGCCCGCCTTGTTCAGGTTGGGCCCTTAGAGCCCAGGTGAAGGGAGGCCTCACCACTTGGCTTGCAAGACTTTCTTGTGCTCTAATTTAAATGCTTGCCCCTGGGACATACTTAACTAAAACTTAGCTTAACTTATTTTTTCCTTTTCAAACCTGATCCCCTTTAATAAGTATTTGGTTCCTGGGATCAGACATCAGCAGGGAGGAGACCCAAGATTGCAGCAGAGTAGGTGAAAGCTACATTGACTTCCTCTGGGGATCAAACTGAAATTACAACTAAATTATAGAACGATCATCTTGAATAACCAACTGAAGACTGGCTGAAGAGAACTCTTATAACCAAAGATTTACAGAGAAATCGCATCAAGACTGGAGGGAAAGGCTAGATAATGGAAAGGGATGGCTCTGCTCCTACCACCAGCAGTGAAGGTTCCAGAGGACTATCTCAGCTGTGAAGGATTCCTCCTGAGAAGCGTGGGATCTGAACCCCAAGCCAGGTTTCCCAGCCCAGAACACTATAGCCAAGAAGAGGCACCCACATAGCAGCAGGCTGTGAATATACACCTTAAAGGGCCAACACACAAAATTTTGTTTGCAGCCACTCACCCTGGACTCTGGCAGAGAAAGGGCAGAGTGCACTAGAGTCTTGCAAGGAGAATCTGGGGTTTGTGGCTCTAGAGAAGCAACCACCAGAAACCCTATGCTGAGTTATTCTCCCACACCAAGGATGCCATTGTTCTTGGGTGGAACACTCCTTTCCTCCAGCACCTACCTCAGGGAAAGCAGTAGCCCCTCCCTTTTGACTCCCTCTCACTATGTAGAGTTTATGCCCTACTGCGGGTAAGTTCGAGGTTCTTTCAGTTACTGAGCCTAACAGGCAAGTGGAGGCAGGTAGTGGCAGGCTCAAGTTGGCTTGGGATTTTGCTGATAGGCCCCTTGGCCCACTGCTGGTAAGAACCAGCTGGTCCTTTCTTCATGCACCCAGGCCCAGCAGAGGCCACTGCAAACTATGCAGAGCCCTGATGGCTCCAAACAGGTTGCTGAGAGCCAGTCACAGGCAGTGTCTTACATTCATTCACCTGTACCAGAATCCCTCCAAGAGGCCCAGAACCAGCATACCCAGAGTCCAGCTTCAAACACTAAATAAAGATCTAATAAGCTTCATGAGCCACATATCCAAAGGGAGATATCAGTAGGCACCAAGCATTGCTGATGCAAATTCTGCTTTGTGTGGTCAGCACCAACACAGCAGCTCACATGCCATGTTGTGGGTTGAGTCTCACAGTCAGCCAGGCACAGGGTTCATTCCATGCACAAATGGGCCAATAGCAATTAAGACTCAATTATAACAGGATCATTCCTGGGTAGCTCAGGTGGTCAGGGACACTGTGCCATTTGACCCCAAAAGACACCTGCTACATAAGGCCACCCATGAATACTGCAAATCATAGGAGAACTATTTAATACACAGAAATAAAAACAAAGAGGCAACCAAAAGGGGGAGACAAAGAAACAGGCCCCAAATGAAAAAACAGGAACAATCTCTAGGAAAAAAAAGGGCTAAATGAAATGTAGGCAAGCAATTTATTACATATAGAGATCAAGGTAATGGTTATAAGGGTGTTCTTTCTCTCCTCCTTTTGGTACCTCTATGATGTGGATATTGTTATGCTTCATGTTGTTCCAAGTGTTCTTCAAACTATTCTTATTTTTTAACTTCTTTTTTTTCTTTTCCTGCTCTGATTGGGTATTTTTTTCTATCTTATCTTCCAACTAGCTGATTCAATGATTTGTGTCCTTCAACCTACTATTTATTCTTTCCAATGTATTCATTTCTGATACTGTATTCTAGCCCTTAATGAAAAATATCTGATATATGTTCTCCCCAAGTCTTCCTGATCACATTGCCTTAAATTCAACAGCCTGTTTGTTTACTTGTATCTGTATCTTCAGCTCATTGTTTACAAAGCTTTTTCTAAACCTTTGTTTTTATATAATTTATTTAATTACAAGTTCATAATAATTTAATTTTTTTCTTTTCTTTTCTTTTTTGTCTGTTAAAATTTTTTCTTGACTTTATTGGGGTGACAAAGCTTTCTACACGTTGCCTGCAACATACTAAATTATTCATAAATGCTTAATGAATGAATATAACCAATTTCATTATAAAACAAATAGAATGCTTAATGAATTAATATAACCAATTTCATTATAAAACATAACACAAGCTTCAAAGGTGAAAATCTAAAGGTACTTTTTTTTAAACAGCATAGCACAAAGAAGTTTTTCTTGATAAATTTGCACAGTTTGCACTAAAATGTCTGCCCCATTTTTTATAAGATGTAATGATTCTAGACTCCCTAACTTGTAATTACAAAGCAAAATCTTCTAATGCCAATAATAAGACTAACCTCTAACTTTTTTAAATGAAATCTTCTTGCTTATAAGAAACCACTGACTAAAGACATCAATTAGAAGGAGATTTCTTAAATGTCAGGGGAAGACTTTAGTTAAAAGCAACTTGGAAAGTGGTTTAACTCTTTGACAATCACCCACCCCCAGCATGCATCATTAAAAATAAGCTATTGTTTTACATAATGTTGAAGAAAAGGATTATTCTGTGTTTATTGCTGGGTGGCTTCTGTCTCCTAAACACCATTACCCTTTTAAAACAAATACGGAAAAAACGTGGGCAAGGGAGATGGAGCTCAGTTTACTTGTTCCTGTCTCATTATCCCATTTCAAAATACCTGTTGCTGGTTTTAGGGCACCTGGAGCTTCCAAACTCTTTGGAACATTGCAGACATAAACTGAAACTGAGCTTGCTCGACAGACCCCAAGGGACTGCTACCATAAACTATCTCTTAGGAACAGTTGAGCATTTCTGCAAAATAGCCAGACAGAAACAGCAAGGAGAACTAGTGAAATTCTAGAAAGAGAGCCAACAGAAGTTTCATCTCCCAAATAGAAATATGCACCTTATAGTTTTTCTTCAAGCATTCAGAGTGAGAAATTTTATGCAGTTCAGTATAAGGTAGAACACACTCCTTTATTCGATCACTTATTAATTTTTTCTCTCACCTTCCCTACGAAGACTTCTTTAATTTATTGGGCTGGATCAAGTCACTGTCTCTTCATCATTCTCATAGTTTTTCACATTTGGCTTCCTTTCAACCCCTACACATTATATAGTATTTTAATGACTTGCCTTTAGTGGCACATTTCAGCCTCTAGAGGGAGTTCAAGCCCCCAAAACTTGAAAAGACAGAGTTCTGTGGTGATAAGTGGGTCAAGAACACAAATTGAGCCTAAGTGCCTGGGGTGAAGCATTTGGTGGGAGAAGCAAAGAGATTCAAAGCTCCTGCTCCTAAGCCTAAGCAAAGGGATCCTCCCAGCTCAAATGCACTCTAACTAATGAGGAAAGAGGACCAGATAGGCATTTCATAAAAGAGTGCAATTAATAATGTGATAAAATAAATATTGAGATAACAGCATTTACAGACTCAAGCCCCAACTTCACCACCAGAGAAAATCCATTATTTGTCAATGAAATTTCCAAAGCCTCCTCTCCATTCTTAAAAAAAAAGGAAGCTTTCTTCTTGGGAGCAAAGCTAAGCTGATGACAATGAGGTATGATGAGGAAAGGTGCAGGAATGGCAGCAAAGAGGAGAGAAAAGCTATGGGGCTGCAAAGGAGGCTCATGAACAGCTGCATGAATAAGGGAAATGAATGGGAGAGGACAGAACGTTTGAAGAAGCATGTCTATGGATCCCCTTTAATATCCCTTTAGAGAATAAAGAATTGAACTCCCTTTTATTTGCTCTTGGCTTTGGATTTGTTTCAGAGTCATAGCTATGTTCAAGACTGAACTACAGGGCCTCTAGCTTAACTTGAACTACACAGAAAGTGTTCCTTTTGCCCAATATCTTTTGCATATTTTCTTTTTAGAGGCTTGCTCCTCCAGTCATCATGATGAGTACCTAACACAATCCAGCAGATTTCCCACTATTTCCTTTGTGATGGTATTTTATAATTATTAGTCTGGAGTTTACTTTGTATTTTAATACATAAATCTAAAGGATCACCTCAATTTGCTATCCATTTATTCCAATGGTATATATTAAGTAATTTTGAATTTCCACATATTTTAAGAGAAAACTAGTAGAAAGAGTGATAAAATGTTATAGTTCCATCCCCAGCCTTTGACACCAATGGGTTATATGACTTTGGTTAACTCACTTTGCTTTGATAGCCATTGCTTTATGTATCTCTAAAATGGGTAGATTAGATTAATTTCTTTTCCAGAATGAACATTTGATGATTCTCAGAAAAAAGTATGACCCTTCCCCAGGACAAGATAAGTGTTCCAGGAGCACTCATCTGGAACATGGAGGTATACCACTTTGGTTGTTGTTTGCATTTCTCAGATAACTTACAAAAATCTCTGGTGACAGAGCCATGCTAACAAAATGCCCAGGATCTAGCATATTTACTTGATTTAGAAAGGCTGCACAGGATATGCCTGGCTAACAGAAATGGTGCCTAATAGGCTGTAAATAACTTTTGGCCGCTTGACCTTGGTCATGTTGATATGACCCCCATCAGGACTCTTCAACTGTGGGATCACATGGATGCTCATGAACCATTTCATGAATGAAAAGGATATTTCCCCTAATTGGGGAGAGGAAGCATGATAATGTGGAGCAGTGGTAAGTCACACATTTTGAACACTTAAAGGTCATTGTAGGGTATTCATTGGTTTCAATATTGTTGTATCTCAGAGAATAGGGAAGACATGGAAGAGGGAGAGAAAGAAGGGGGAATAGCTAGCTGGTCAGCGGAGCAGTCAGAGCACACACAGTTATGGATTGCGTTCGCTATCTTACACAGGGTGGCACAAAAGTAGGTTTACAGTTGTGAATGAATGAGGCAGAGTTTATTCTTATATTATTATTGTTTGTTGATTATACTATTATTTGCTATATGAACAACTATAAATCTACTTTGGCCACACCCTGTATAGGTGTGGCTCATGGCACCCAAAGCAATTGTGATAGTAACATAGATCACTGAACAGCATAACAAATGTAATATTTAAAAATATTGTGAGAATTACCAAATGTGACACAGAAACATGAAATGGGAAATATGTTGTTTGAAAAATATGGTACCAATAAACTTGCTCGACACCAGGTTGCCACAAACAATTTATAAAAAATACAATATCAGCCAAGTGCAATAAGATGAAGCACAATAACCCATACATGTAACAGTGGTGTCTCCATTATACACATGAGGAGAGTGACCTTCAGAGAAGTAAATTATTTACCCAAGTGTTCAAGTTATTTGCTACTGCACAATTACCTACTCAAAATTTTAATTGCTTTAAATAACAGCAGTTTTATCTAGCTCATGATTTTATGTGTCAGAGGTTAGAGCCAGGCTTTCTAAAATGTTTTTTCTGTTCCACTTGGCGTTGACTGGGGTTATCAGTGGTGGCTCAATTTTGTTGGTGAAATCAAACAGCTTTATCTTTAAGAGAAAGGAATATAGACTCTACCTGATGTTATTAAGAGAATCGAAAAACATGTGTCCACCTTTAATCTACTACACTAAAATCTCATAATATTAAGTAAATTTTAAATAAGATACTACTTTAAAACTACATAGCATAATGTCTAGTACCCACTAAACATTCCAAAACTGATGGCTATTAATAAATGAAAAGCTTTATCTGATTCCAAGGGCTATGCTTTCAGCCCTATATTTTTCCCATCTCATGAAAATAACACCCTTGATTAATGTACAGCTGAAATTTCAGTGAGCTTTTACCAAGCACTGCTCATGAGCATGTCTTTCTTATTTTCTTACCCAAAATGAAATTCACTCTTTTAATGAATATGTAAATACATACAATGCATGTTCTATGTAGAAAGTCTAAGTACATAGATGAAGAGAATATTCGAGCTGGAAGGGATTACAGGGTGCGCATGATCAATTGGCAAATTTTTAGTAAAATAAACAACATACCACCAAAGTGTTTTATTTTGAAATAAATTTATTCTTATATGTAAATACATTAACACAGTCATTATTTTTTTAATTGTTCAAAGAAGTCTCCGTCTGCTGAAATAATAGACTCGATTCGATTTCAGAATCTTGAGTGCACTTTAACATTTCTTTATCCATGGACATCATAATGTTTTTAATCTTAGCTTTAACAGCTTCTTCATTAGAATGAAGTTGTTTATTAAACTTCTCTCTCACAAATGTTGCATACATAATAGTCTAAAGGGTTTGCATCTGATGAACTAAGTGGCCAGATTTCCTTTGACCAGAATTCAGTAACATTGACACTGAGAAATTTTTGCACCTTTTTGGTGTTATGTGCTAGTGCACCATCTTGTTGGGAGATCAAATGACGTCCATTTGTGACTTGTTTCATCCACAGTGCAACTACTTTTCTTAAAACATCAAGGTAAACATCCTGGATCTTCACTGATGATCTCCTGGATTTTGTGTACAACAGTTGGACTTGTGCGATCCTTGCATGCCTTGTGTGTTTTCCTTGTCGGTGTGGCAACATCAGGATTAGCATCAAACACCTTCTTCACTTTGTAAACTGTACGTAAAAGGGAAATTATTGAAGTCTGTAATTTCCTTAGCAGTTTGCCCTGCATGCAGTCCAGAAATTATGGTTGCTCTAACATCATATTGTTTTGATATGACGGTTGCTCTCAGAATTTACTATTTTATATCTGAAATAATGTTGTCAAATCATAACCTTAGAAACATAGTTTTTCAAAATTAACAAGCACATGAAATAAGGAGATGCAAAGTTATGGCCAATTGATCATGCACACCCTGTATAGTATGGTAATCATTGTGTTTGACTTACTTTGCACAAGCAGAAATCAAGGTCCAAAGAGCTTAATTCACTATCTTAGCTTGAACTTTGCTAATTTGGAACAGAAAGTCATGTTTCATTATCCTCAAGTCACTAATTTTTTTTCCACGATGTCATCTGACTCTTCCCAACATATAGGAGTCATTTTAATCATGTTTTAAAAGATAAATTTCTAGGTTAATTTATTATATTACATTTGAATTGGAAATATTAAAATGATCGCATAATTTTGTCTCTTTTTAAAATATATATATATATATATATATATATATATATATATATATATATATTTCTTAGTGCTGTCCACTAAACAAACTCATACACAATGACAATCCAATAGGAAGGAACATCCTTAGCACAAAGATTAAATAGCCTGTAATTCCATTTTCAACAAATAATAGGAAATTCTTTTTTTTTTTTTTTTTTTTAAGATTTTACTTATTATTTCCAGAGAGGGAAGGGAAAGAGGCAGAGAGGGAGAGAAACATCAATGTATGGTTGCCTTTCACCTGCCTCCATCTATGGACCTGGCTGGAGACCTGGCTTGCAACCTGGTTATGTGCCCTGGTTGGGAATTGAACCAGCAACCTTTGGGTTTGCAGGCCTGTGCCTGTCAACTGAGCCACCAGCCACGGCCAGGAATTTTTTTTTTTAATTAATTTATTGTCATTGTATTACATTTGTCCCATATCCCCCATTGTCTTCCCCTGCCCTACCTTCCTTATTCCCTTCCCACAGTCAGTCCATGTTGTCTGTGTTCATGGGTCATTTATACTTATTTCTTGACTAAACTCCTCTCCTTCTTTGCCCCTATCTTCCCCTCTAATTCTTGAAGAAATAAATAATTCCTGGTTTGGAACACTGTTTTTTGCCAAAAAGCAAGGAAATTATTCAAGACTAATTGAGAAATATCAAAAGGACAACTTGAAAGTTTTCTCATTGACAAAACAATTTTACAAAATAATGACTGCAATGGGTTTTAACACAACAAATGTACAGTTAAGTGAATTTATAATGTGACTTTACAGAGAACTAAACCTACTTGATCATAATTGAGATTGGTATAACTATTTTTTGTAAAACATTATAAAGAGAAAGAATCAAGCGTTTACTTTGCCTTTCCCATCTACCTACATTTCAGAGTAACTGAACAGATGTCAAGGTAATATTCATTTCATAGAATAATTCCAGCCAATAAATAAAGAATAATGGAATTAGAAAATCATCGCTGTGCCATTCCCAATGAATTGATGGCTTCAGGCAATGATTCTTATTGGATGCTAAAACCATTTGGTGAAAAACTAATAATAGAAGGATCTTGCTATTTTAGCATCACTAAACTATGTACATCCTAATATGATGTGATAGAAAAGGTGCAGTGCTATCTGTGTGAAGTTATTACCTAAAGAGTTAAAATTGAATCTAATAAGATATAGGAAATACGGAGCATAAAGGAAGCAGCCACCACAAGAAAGTAATCGGTGAAATCCAGGCTGCAGGAAGAGCCAACAGGAAAAATTACCTGGTTTCTCTAACAGGTAAACTTGAAAAAAGGGTAGGAAAAAACTCTGCTCAAGAAGAAGAGAGAACTGCATATAATGTGAGAACTTTAAATTCTGATTTAAGCAAATCATCTGGGGAAAAATCTTTGAAGCAATCACAGAAATTTGAATATAGAATAACTATTAATTGTTATTGAAGAACTGCCATTAATTTTTTATGGCATGGTGGTTAAAAAGGAAAACTATGGCTGTCCTCTACTATTCTCACAATTCATTTGATACCAGGTATGAGAATTTTTCAACACCAAGCCATTCCCCAGTGCTTGGTAGACACTGACTAGGTGTCCTACAATTTAACTCCATTCTGACACTAAATACAGGTTAGCATCTGTACTGCTAACACACTGTAACTGAAATGAAGATCACTTGGAAAATGGGGGACTCATGACTCAAAGCCCATCTTTCTGGGAAAATTGGGGACTCATGTTTCAAAGTCCACCTCCCTGGGAAGATGGGGACTCCTGTCTCAAAACCCAACTCTACCTCTCAGTGGAGGCAGAAGTTTTTATAGGGGGAGAAAGGGGAATAGAACAGAGAGATCAAGGAAGGGGGTTGAAAATTTCTCTACACGCAGGTGAGCACAGTCCATTCTGATAAGGCAAGTGATGGTCTGTGTGTATCATCCTGGTTTAGTCATCCTAGCTTCCTGTCATCCCAGCTTCACATCATTCTGATTTTACATCATCCTGGTGCCACGGTTGAAGATCAGCAAATTTTCTGGAGCTGGGATGCCTGAAGGTTGGAGGCTGTATCTTTTGAAGCTAGTTCCTAGGATTCTTATACAAACATACTGTTCATGTACAAGCTATGTATTAGTCAGAGTCAGAACTTACAGAAACAATGTAAAAAGAATGGTGAGGTAGGTTACAATTTCCCACTGTTACAAAACCAGTTAAATTGGGGGTTTTCATGGCCTTCTGATAAAAATGACTAAACAAATAGAGGTTTTTTTGTTTTTTTTTTAACTTAAGAATTCATGGGTAGGCAATTACCAGACAATTATGTTAGAACTGACATCTGTGTTTTTTTTTTTTTTTTCTCTTGAGTGTTCTGCTGTGATAACAGAATGTCTACAAAAGTTACATCTATCACACCCATATACAATACAGAAAGAATGAGTAGGGATATGGCCAACTGCATCTGTAAACTTTTATCAAAACAAAAACATTCCCAGGAATTTTTCCAGTAGATTACATCTTATTTCTCATTGGCCAGATCTGGAGGAAGACTGGGAATGTGGGTCAGGGTTGAGTTGATTGGTTTAGGCAATCATCATCCAACTCCTGAAGATTGGTATGGAGAAACTGAATAAAATTGGGTTTTGTTTAGTAATAAGGGAGGGAGAAATGGATATTTAGGTAATTAACACACATGCAACACACATTAATATCATCAGTTTCTCTTTTTCACTTTTGCTCTAAAGTCTTCAGTGGTCCTTGTTTGGATCTGGGTTTGCTTTTCATGCCTGTCTTGCCTCAATAATGCCACTCTCCAGGAGCTCATAGAGTGACATAGGATCCTTCCTAAATTGCCTCAGACCAAAGTGCCTCTACAACAAAAGAGGGATGGTAGTGGACACCTCACAGTGAGATTTCTGGCTCTACCATATATGGCACCATCCAGAAGCGATTAGCATTGGAATGGCTCCTTGAAGAGACATCTGAGCCTTCTAATCAGAGATGACCCTGAAATAATGAGGTGCCATCCTTAAGGATATGTTATAAATCTTAAATCAGTTACCATCACACAGTAACGGCTGTATCCCCAGTAGGAAGAATATACAGGTCTGAGAACCGAGACGTGGATGTAAGGATTCACCCAGCTGACTATCTCTTTCAATGACCTACTTAGGGAATGTAAGTAGGTTATGTGAGTCTAGAAATTCTGGGTTCTGGAAGAGAGATGTTTCTATCAGGAGATATAATAAATTCCACTGAACCTAAAGCTAAGACTGACACCTGATCCCTTAGGGCTAACTGTGACAGTCAACCAGCAGGTGCAGAAGAGAATCACCTCATGAGCAAGGAGTCATTAATTCTGATCATTGCCGGGGGGAGGGGGGGGCGGTATGATTGCTGTTACTAAGTGGAACCAGGGAGAAATATATTAGGCACACATGGTCTGGTGGATCAACCCTAATACTCCCATGTCAGGCCCTCACTCTAAATAGTTAAATGGTGTGACCAAAGCATAAGGAGATGGTAGACAGAGGCTGAAACCCACCCACTCTACTCCCTCATCAAACCATTTAGGATAGCAAAAGTTCTATCAAGAGGTAAGGAGAATAAAGGGAGGGAGTTTGTGAGAATCAGCTGTAGCTTTAAGACCAACTGTAGCAGCCACTAACTGCTAATCATTCTCATTAGCTTTACCATGAAATACAACAAAAATCTGGAGGAAATCTACCTAAATGAAGGGAACTTATTGTGAAAGGCAAATGGTTATGAGCCAAATCAGGGTGGAATGAGTTGATTTCTCTTGGAGCACCACTACATCCCATTTATCAGACCAATGCCCTCAGTTCCCAGCTGCAGTGTGTTAGCTGCTAGCCACTTACAGCTGCCTCCTTCTCCAGAGAATTGCCTTGGGCCCAATGAGAGCAGCCTCAACAAGGAGTTACGTACACTTCCTTGACTGTGATCAAAGACTTTTTTTAGGTTAAATTGGGTCACCCCAAGTGATATGTTCAAGTCTTAACTCTTGGTACCAATGTACTTGGCCTTATTTGGAAATAGGGTCTTTGCAGATGTGGTCAAGTTAAAATGAGGACATGCTGGATGAGATTGGGCCCTAATCCAATGACTTGTGTTTTTATAAAAGGACAGGTAGAGAAATAGGCATACAAAGAGAGAAGACTACCATGTCAAGATGGCTGCAGACACTGGACTTATGCTACCACAAGTAGCCACCAAAGTATCTAAAACCAGCAAAAGCTGGAAGGGGTAAAAAAATATTCTCCCCTAGAGCCTTCAAAGATAGCATGGCCCAGTCATAAGCCACCCAGTTGTGTTACGGTAGCCACAGGAAATGAACACATTGTTGATGAATGGTCCAACTCCTTCATGAAGCTTTCTCTGGTCAGTCCTACTGGCCCCTCTGTCTCCTCTGATCATCCATACCACTCCTTTCCCCCCTCATTCACTGCTGCTTGCCATGCACAGCCTGGCATACATTTTCATTTGTCCTGGCTGCTAGGTGGTAAGCTCCTGGAAAATAGACCAGGATGATATTTAGGCTAACTTCCCCCATCTAAGAGATCTCTTGTTAGCATTATCTTTTCAACAGAAGACTTGGAAGCTTTTTTTATTTTATTTTACTTTTTTTGTGGATTTTGATGTTAGCTAACACTCCCTGTGCATAAATGATAGGGGGAAAAAAGTTGAAAATCACTAAAAAATTATCTCATTTTAAGACTAATGCCCTTCAATTCCTCTGGAAGCTGAAGCATATCTAAAACAAATGCAGGTGAATGGAAAAGGGCCATTTATGGATTTCATAGGAAAAAAGAAGTGTGCTGGTCTCAGTTTCAAGCTCTTTGATTTCAGCATTCAAGAAAATTTATTAATTAAGGAAGCAGTCACAGTCTGACCTACCCATTGCTTGTTGGTGTTCTTAGTTTACATTTGGAAAATTTCCTTTGAGAATAAGTGTCCTACAGAATGCCAGTGATCCACCAGGACCATATTTCTGGGACTATCTTTTCTGATTAGGCTGCTCTAGAAGGGAGGTGTCAAGGAGAGGACTGCTTGTCCATAGTGCAAGAGATAAATAATACAAATAAAAAGGGCTCATTCCTGGGAGCCATTGTTGGAATTGTTGCCTTAGCATACATTCTTCAAAGATAGTGTATAGGACTTAACTTCACTAGCTGAAGTGGGTAACTAAAAATCTTTTAAATTTAAAAATCTAGCCTAGTTAACTAAAAAGTGTTCTATAAAATCAAATGTAATATTTGTTGTCTCCTAAGCCCCTAAAGGAATGGTGGATATGATTTAGTTGTAAACCACTAACATATGATTAAATAGAGTAGAATAACCTATTGTCAGAGTTAGCTGTTGATCAAAAATGATGAGTAGGATAAAGACAAGATTACTTACTGATATAAGCAACTTTACATACACAAAAGAATTAAAAATAAAAATCCCTTTACTGAGTATTTTGGGAGATCCTTTTTTTTTTTTTTTTTTTTTTACATGAAAGCTTTTTTGTTTTTCTCCTTTTGCATAAAATGTGTCAAAATGTTAGCAGAATAAAAAGTGTTCTTCTGCCCTAAATGTCTTATATTCAAAATATTCAAATGTAAAATAGGATAAAAAAAAAATAGCTCCAGTTTTAGAAGGCAAAGAATACAAGAACATTTACAGTATCCAGTGTCATTCCACAAAAACCTTTTCTTTCCTCAGGAGGGTTTGTGATACTCTGCCCTGGAAAACCAATACACAGTATTGTACAATTTGATAATGTGTGTGTTCTGCTCTGTGAGAAGTTGGCAGCAGAAATAAAGGGAAGAAATAGTACTCGTAGTTTTAAAGGTAACTAATAAGGTCATTGCAAGTAGGATTTTTCTTTTGTCAAGTCTCAGTACCCATCATTTTTCTGAAATTTGATTTTATTTGAACTTCCATACAGGATAAGAAACTTCATTGTGTCAGCTCATCTGCCTGTGATAATCTCGATTTTAATAGCCAGACCACCAAACCAGCAATAGTTGTGCACATGATGTTTTGGAAGCTACCAGTTCACAAACCTTACTCACCAGAAATATTTTTTAGAGTCTGTCCAATATTTACTATTAGCACATAACTTTAAGACACAACTATTTTGTTTATACAGGGCAGATAATGAAATATATCCTAGGGAAAGTAATTCATCTGTATTTATCTACTTATTTATTTATTTGCATTTGTTTATTTATTAACTATTATCCATTCCTGTAAGAAATTCTGCTAAGTGATGAAAATATAAAAACAAAAAATAAGACACCGTATTTTCCTTCAAGGGGCTCCTGGAGAGGTAAATGGGCAACCAGTAAGATATAGTGTTATTTACAGAGATGCATCCCCTTCCAAATAGGCCAAAAGTGCTCCACCCAAGTGGAAAAAGGCATTTTGGGCTCTTCAGATCCACTGGGACAGTTAGCTCTGATCTCAGATAAGTTTAGAAAACAAATCCCCACTCAACTGGGAATTTGTTCTGTATAACTTTCTAAATCATTGAAAGCCAAGTTCTTCATTTTCTTCTTTATTCTAATTTCAAGAGCAGGTAACTTTGAGTTCACTCTGCCCAAATCTCGTCTTCCAAGAGTGTTGGTATTGCAGTTGGTTTTAAGTAGTCCTCCATGGTCTTTGTTTTTCGTTTTTGTTGTGTGTGTGTGTGTGTGTGTGTGTGTGTGTGTGTGTGTGGTTTGTTTTTTTTTTTCCAGTACTGAGGAGAGAGGTAGAGGGAGGGCAAGACAGCATATCTTTAACAAATTTTACTTGCTAGTGAGTAGGACCACCACTCACTGTCTCTTCTCAGCAGGACTTTCAATATCATGCAGCTTCACATTCTTTATAGGACAAGCGTCCTTTATAAGATAGGAGAAATAAAAGACTCTATCTAGCCTCACCACCCTCAGCTATTCCTGTTCCATTCTTCCCCATTTGCTGACCCTGGGTTCCTAGGCTCTGAGTTTATTCACACAATAGGTCAGTTACTCTGCTTATTTCTGCCTCTTCATTCTGACTGTGCATGACTACATATTATACACTTCCTGCATTATCCTGGCATTTATGACCTTTTTATTTTACTTCCACTTTTCTTGTACTAGATACCTAGCTTGCTCTCAAGAACAATGACCTGTGTAGAGCAAAAAAAGAAGGCTTTGAAGACAGTCAGAACTGTGATTGCCTCTTGACCATGACATGTGCTATGTGACTTTGAGCAAGAACAACCCTCTCTAAACCTCAGCTTCAGGTGTTATCACCTTACAAGGTTTTTGTGAGGATTAAATTGTATGACAATTTAAAAGCACTTAGCATATAATACAACCAATGAACAGGAGCCATTTTTATGAATATTTATATGCGTTCCCTGCTTACAGCGAGGGCTGGACCTGCCCACTGTGACATGCAGCCATCCATTTGCAGTGTGTCAAGCACTATACAAAATTATGAGGCTAGAATATGAGCTACACTAGGTGTCTGTCCTAAAAAAATTCACAGATCTTGCAGAAATAAAAGCATATACACAAATTATTATGATACTAAGTAATCACAGCACTGTAGGGAAAAAGACAGAGTGCTTTGGGAATACAGGAAACAAAAACTCTGTAGCATGTAGCTCACCAGAGAGGAATAAACCTTGTTAAGAGAGAATTCCAAAAAGAGAATTGTACACATTATTTTGCTGACTCTGAGCACCGGAATCATTTTTTAAAGATTTTTATTAATTTATTTTTAGAGAGAGGGGAAAGGAGGGAAAAAGAGAGGGACAGAAATATCGATGTGAGAGAGAAACATCGATCTGTTGCATCTTGTACACTTCCTGATCAGGCACCAAACCTGCAACCCGGGTATATACCCAGACCTGGGAATTGAACCAGCGACCTTTTGCTTTGCAGAACGATGCCCAACCAAACTGAGCCACCACCTGTCAGGGCAACACCAGAACCTTGATGGGAGAAATCCAATTAGCATACTTAACAACAATGAACTATAAAAAGTACACAGTAATCTCCACATCTTCCAGAGTGGGTTTAGTCAGGTTTTAGTTAGAAAATCAGAAATCACTCAAAGTATTTCAAGCAGGAAGATTTTAATAGAAGGAATTGGATACTTATGAAAGCATTGGAAGAATGGCAAAAAGAAGGTCAGAGAGGGCCACTGCTAGATCTCAGGGGTACTCCTAGCTTTCAGGAAGTTGAGAAGTTGCAGGAACTCCACGCAACTGCAGGCAATGATCATGGCATCAAGATGGTGTTTAGCAGGAAAAGTTACCTCAAAAATCTCACCTCTGCCCTGGCTGGTGTGGCTTAGTGGATTGAGCACCGGCCTGCGAACTCAAGGGTCACTGGTTCAATTTCCAGTCCGGGCACATACCCAGGTTGCAAACCAGATCTCCAGCCAGATCCCCAGCTGGAGGCAGGTGAAAGGCAACCATACATTGATGTTTCTCTCTCTTTCTTTCTCCCTCCCTTCCCCTCTCTCTAAAAATAATGAATAAAATCTTTTTAAAAAATCTCACCTCTGCCAAAGCCTACACACCTGCCTCCAGTCTAGTTATGCATCTTTGGCACGAACACCACAGAAGTGAGTGTATTCTTATTGCATATTAGGGGAGGGTTTGTCCCAGTAATAATAGTGTGGTTTTTTTAATCAATCTTTTAATTTGTTTATTTCTTCATATCAGTTTGCCCTTTTGACATCCTATTCTATTGTATGAGTTATATAATCCATTACTGTCATGTTTTTATACTGAGGTTTACATTTTCCCAAATTTATGCTGGATTTTGTGTTCATTTTTCCCTCTTCTGTCAACTTTTTGATAATGTATCATGATTATTCTTACTTCCTGACACCAAAAAAATGTCAGACCATCTAGCATTTCTCTGCCAAAGCCCTGGAATTAGCAGTTTTCCCATTGTATCAGAGTTCTTTCCAAGGAAAATGGAATTTGGAAATTAAGATTCAGTACTAGGTGTGCTCAGTGTCCTTGCTGATGGAAGGATGGTAGGAGTGGTAGTGAGAGGCTGGGGAAGTTCTCCCATGATTTCTCCAACTTTCTCAGTGGCATTGGAGGCAAAGTCAATATTTACATATATTTAATTTTTAATCATGTTATACCTATCCTCATATGGACCACAACTTAAAGATTTGAGAAATAGGAATACTTTCTCACAAAGAATGATAGTTATCTGAACTATGGGGATGGGAGTAGTGTCGAGAGGGAATATTGTGCATAAAGCCATGGATGTTGAAAAGAGTGGTGAAAAAATGAATGTTCTGCATTTAGAGCATATAGTGCAAGTTTGGACAGAGATAGGAGAGGAGGTTAGGATGGTGCTTAGTCTGAATCGTATGATAGTTAGTACATATTTCAATATTTAAAAGCTCAAATAAGAAAGTAGAATAATAACCTTTGTACTTTACTAAGATAATTTGGTGGCCTTGTAAACAAACAAATTCCCCTGAAGATAGAGGTTCAAGTCAGGAAAACAGGTTAAAAATATATTGCAATTTTGTATATTGAACATGTTGAGGACATGAATGAAGACAGCAAGAAAGGACCACTAAAAAAGTCTCAGTTGATATATATTCAAGAGAATAGAAGTGACTTGGTAGTTATTTGAATATGAGGCATGAGAGGCAAGAAGAAATCCAGAATATGAAGATTTCTGACTTGGGTTATTAGATGAAAGGTGAAGGCATTGACTATGGTTGATAAGATTGGAAATACAACTAGAAGAGAAGGTTGTGGTGGGAGGAAAAATGAGTTTGATTTTAGACAGTTGACATCAAAGTGCTTTCAAGTTATCCATAGTAACTTGAATTTTACAGAAGAGAGTTGGGCTAGATATGTAGATGTGAGAGGCACAAATATATAAGTGAGATCACCCAGAAGAAAGTATAGAATGAAATAAGAACTACATCAAGAAGAATACCAACATTTAATGGGAAGAGGTATCAAAAAAAGGAATGAAGGAAGAATGGCCTGAAGGGAAAGAGAAGAACCAAATAGAGTGATACCGCAGAACTCAAGGAGAAGAGTTTTACAAGGTGGGAGTGGAGGTAAAAGACTTTACTAGTGCCTGTCACATAGATGAAGTTGGTCTATTGACACCCAGATGACACCTGAGAAAGGACCCAACAGGTGATGCGGAGAGTATTTACTCAGTATACCCAGATCTGGATGAAAAGTTCCTTCTAATTCTTTAATCATCCTGAGTTTTAAATAGCTGAGAATAGCTTAAATTGTTAGCCCTCCTAGATGAAAGGAATGATGTCCTGAGTTCTGAGGTCAGGCATTATTCAGCTAGAATAGCTGGGCTTGGGGGAAGGGAATGGGACCCTAGAAGCTTTCCTAGACATAATAACACATCATTTCCCACTATGTGGTGGCTCTTCTAGTTTCAGATATAATAAGACATTGAACATTTTTACTATGCTGGTGCAGCTTACAATGATTGCTATCTGTTCATAAGTTTGTAGCCAAAAACCCAATATGTGATCAGAGTCCTTTCCATGCTGGACACATGTGTATGCTAATGTGTGCTTGACAGAGGCATTTCTGATTTGCACAGCCTGTTGCAATTTGCCTTTTATGTTCACAATAAGCCTATGGGTTTTGCTCAAAAATACCTATTTCATTCTTTGGAATTGCATTCCAAGACTGCTGCTCTGAGCTATATGTATTCCCATCACCAAAGGTGAGTCTTCAGTGCTTTATGGTTTCCAAAGCCCTTTCACATTCAATACATTTAACTCAAGCTTTAAAATAACCCTATGAGATAGATGAGTCAGTTGTGAATGTCATTTTCATATTATGGATGAGAAAACCAATGTGCAAAATATCACATGATTTACTAAAATTTGCACAGTTAATATTTGGAAACATGATAATAGCTAATAGTTTTATTATATTTTCTATGACCTAGCACTGTTGTTTTCCATATGTATATATGTATATATTTATATATAAATAGTGCAAGTATATAGTGTGTTGTATAAATAGTGTATAGCTATAGTATAAGTATATAATAGTATGTTGTATAAATACTTATGTATAAATAGTATGTTGTATAGTGTATATATAGTATAAACATATAAAGAGTATATATAGTATAAATATATAAACACTGTATTACGTAAGTAGTATACATAGTATAAATATGTAGTGTATTATATCTATAAATAGTACATACATATAGTTAATACTATTGTGCAACTCAGTCTTGCAAGAGAGGTGCTGTTATTACCCCATTTTAAAGATGCAGAAACTTGGGCAAAAAAAAGGATAAATCACTTCTCCAAGCTAATTAGTAGTAGAAGAGGGATTCAAACTCTCTCTCTCTCTTTCTCTCTCTCTCTCTCTCTTTAGCATTTGCCAATTTCCATGGTGTAAATACTCATTCCAACCACAGCTTATTTCAAGCTACCACTGTCATGTCAACCAGCTTGCAAAATTCCTGAAAAATGTAATGATCAGTTCCACTTCTATCCTAAGTATTTTTCTGTAACACACTTTAAACTCCTGACAACAATCTTGTAAGGAAGATTATGTTTATTATCCAGAGTTTACACATCAGAAAACTAAGGAAAAAGAGGTTAAGCGAATTGCCTAAGATCAAACAGATACCAAGAAACAGAGCCAGGCTCTGGATTCGACCAGAGTCCCAGAGCCCCAGCTTTTATCTGCTGCACTGTTCTGGCAGTTTCAGAAACACAGCCTAGGTCTTTCAGATTCATCTTCAGTGTCTCTTTAAAAATAAGAAAGAATCAATTGCTTTGAAATTTCCCTGCCTGGTTGTTCAGCCTCCCATTTCTCCATTCCATCTTACATACCACTAACAAAATTTTCTCTAAAGAAAAGAGCTGATTGTACCATTCCCCTGCTCAAATACTTTCAAACAGTTTGCTGCTTCAGATAGGATCACTTACAAACTCTACCCCTTGGTACTCATGTCCCCTGTGTTTAATTCTAAATACCTTTTCTAGTCTTCATTACAGCTCTCCTAAAGTATTGTCTGCTTCAGTTACACTACATTAACTGTGATTTCTCAAACAGTCCATGCACTTTTTTAGCTCCGGGCACACACTAATCTCTCCATCTGTCAAAGTCCTACCATCTTTCAAGGTTCTGTACAAATGCCACTTTTTCTCTGAGGTCTTTCCACATGCCTCCAGTTGGAATAAATTTATTTCCTGCTTCCCCATTGTCCCCTTACATTTGATTTGTACTACCTTTATTACAGCACTTAGGACAATCTGCTTTTTATTATAGTTATATTCTATAGTGTGGGAGATATGTCTGTCTCTCCTACTATAGAATGAGTCTTTGAGGGCAGGGGCCATGATTCATTCCATTTAAATCTCACCCACAGAATCCATGGCAGTATCTTGCTAATAGCAAAAACTGAATGAATAGTTGTGACTTTTATTGCTAGACTATATCAAAGAAAATCTGAGCAAGGTGTAAACTGAGTATTTACTCTCCCCTTTCCCAGTTCATGGTTAGTCACTGGCTACAGGAGTGCCATTCTCCTCAGCCAACCAGAGAAACAATGGAGCACGTTGTACTAAGGCTACAAGAAATGAACTCAAGAGGGGCAATGGCAGACTGAGGGAGGTCCTGTAGCAAGTCATGTTTTGGTCTTGTCTTCCTGCATTCATCTGGGGTGGTGATGGTGTTTTCCATGGAAACAATCCCCTTGATCACAAACACAGCCACCAGCTAGGACTGCAAATCCATCCCAAAGGGCGGGTCTTTCACCTAATGGAACCAGAGCACAGAACATCTTCTCTCCCTACCTTTTAATGACTCTGCTGTCTTATTTTTAAGGCCTTCAAAATGCAACAGATCCACCAATAAACATTCCTAAAATGGCTGCTCAAGTACCTCAGAGGTATCATGAATTCAGTTTCAGACAACCACCAAAAAGCAAATATGGCAATAGAGCAAATCACACAATGTTTTTGGTTTCCTGGTGCATAGAAATGTTATGTATATGTAACGCTATATGGTAGTCTACAAAGTGTGCAATAGCATGTTATGTTAAAATGTACATATCCTAATTTTAAAAATACTTTATTGCTAAAAAATGCTAACCATAATGTAAGCCTCAATGTTGGTGCTGCTGACTGATCAGGGTGGGAGCTGCCAAGTGTTGGGGTGGCTGTGGCAATTTCTTAAATTAAGACAGCAATGGAGTTTGCCATTCAGTTGATTCTTCTAAATAATTTCTCTGTAACATATGATGCTATTTGATAGCATCTTACCCACAATAGAACTTCTTTCAGAATTATATTCAATCCTCTCAAATAGCGCCTCTGCTTTACCAACTAAATTTTTCCTAAATCTTTTGCCATTATTTTGACATCTTCACCAGAAGTAGATTCCATTCTAGGAAACCACTTTCTTTGCTCATCCATAAGAAGCAACCACCCTTGCATTTAAGTTTAATTATGAGATTGCAGAAATTCAGTCACACCTTCAGGCTCCACTTCTAATTCTATTTTTCTTGCTCTTCCTACCACATCTGCAGTTACTCCCTCCACTGAAGTCTTGAACCCCTCAAAGTCATCCAGGAGGTTGGGAATCAACTTCTTTCAAATTCCTGTTAATGGTGATATTTTTGACACCTCCCCTTGAAACATAAATGTTCTTAATGGAATATAGAATGGTGAATCTTTTTCAGAATGTTTCAATTTACTTCCATCAGATCCATAAGAGGCATGATAATAATATGGCAGCTAAGGCCTCACAAAGTGTATTTCTTAAATAATAAGACTTAAAAGTTTCTGCAGAGAGAGTGTTGTATTAGCAGACATAAAAACATTAGCCTCTTTATATATCTCTTCATCAGAGCTCTTGGATTACCAGGTGCATTGACAGTGAGTAATAACATTTTGCTCATTGAAAAAAAAGGAATTTTTTTTCTTTTAGTAAACAATAGATCTCAAAAACAGTCTTAAAATATTCACTAAATCATGTTTAAAGAGGTGTGCTGTCACCCAGACTTTGTTTTTCTACCTATAGAGCACAAGCAGAGTAGATTTAGCAAAATTCTTAAGGGTTCTTGGGTTTTCCAAATGATAACTGAGCATTGGCTTCAACCAGCTGCATTAGCCCCTAGCAAAAGAGGTAGCCTGTCCTTTGAAGCTTTGGAATCAAGCGCTGACTTCTCTCTAGCTATAAAAGTCCTAGATGGCCTCTTTTTTTCATTATAAGGTTGTTCCGTTGAAAATCTGTTGTTTAATGTAGTAACCTTCATTAATTACCTTAGCTTGCTCTGGATAACTTGCTGCAGCTTTTGCATCAGCACTTGCTACTTCACTTTGCACTTTTTATATTACAATGATACCTTCTTTTTGTAGACCTCACAAACCAACTTTTGCTCACTTCAATTTTTTTTTTTTTCTTCTTTTTGTAGTTTCCTAGAATTAAAGCAAGCTAGGGCCTTGCTCTGGATTAGGCTTTGGCTTAAGAAAATATTCTGGCTGGTTCAATTTCTATCCAGACCACTAAAACATTCTCCCCATCAGCAATAAAGCTGTTTTAATTTCTTATTATTCGTGTTCACTGGAGGAGCACTCTTAGTTTCCTTCAAGAACTTTTCCTTTGCATTCACAGCTTGGTTAATTGTTTGATACAAGAGGCCTAGCTTTCAACCTGTCTTGGCTTTTGACATGCCTTCCTCATTAAGCTTACTCATTTCTAGCTATTGATTTAAATTAAGACATGAAATTCTTCCTTTCAATTGAATTCTTGGAGGCCGTTGTAGAGTTATTTTTTTTAAGCCCCACCCTTCTCATTACCCCTCCCACAGTTGATCCCACTTGTTGTCTGTGTCCGTAGGTCATCCATGCTAGTTCCTTGACTAAATTGCTCTCCTTCTTTGTTATTAATTGGCTATTTTTAATATTGTTGTGTTTCAGGAAATAGAAAGGCCACAGGAGAGGGTGCAAGGTGGTGAAATGGCTGGTCAATGGAGCCATCTAAACACTCACAATATTACAACATTTTGATTATTGATTAAGTCTGCCACCTTTCATGGGCAGTTTGTGACATCCCCAAACAATTAATATAATAACATTATTCCACAACAAATATAATAATAATGAAAAATTTTGAAATATTGTGTGGTTTACCAGAATGTGACAGAGATACAAGGTGAAAACATGCTATTGGGAGATGGTACTGAGAGATTTGCCTGTCCCTAAATTGCCACAAATTTTCAATTAACTGTGACGTGTAATAGAGGGAAGAGCAATGAAAAAGGTATGTCTGCATCTGGAAAGTCTATACTACCTACCACAAAATGAATAGAGTTAACTTAGTGCCTTCCAGGATTGTTAGGTGTGCTCAACGTGAGTTTCTGGTACTCTTCCAGACAGAGCAGAAAATGAAAATAGCACCCCCACTTCATTGTACCCCAATCCAATCACCAGCAGGCACTCTCCTGCATTAATACAGGGCAGGCATCTCCACAGCA
Source organism: Noctilio leporinus (assembly GCA_004026585.1). NCBI lineage: Eukaryota > Metazoa > Chordata > Mammalia > Chiroptera > Noctilionidae > Noctilio > Noctilio leporinus. The sequence continues at coordinate 23,792 of PVIW01000985.1, forward strand.
GCCCTTGGCACTAGGCAACTGGATAACTCTTTGTTTTAAGGCCTAACCTATACATTCTAAAATATTTACTAGTATTTTTGGCCTCTACCCACTGGATACCCATAACATCCCCTCTCAGTAGTGACATTCAAAAATGTCCCCATGTATTGCCAAACACCCTTGAGTGGCAGAAACTCCCACAGTTGAGAACCACTGATACAGGCAGGACTTTCCTGGCACAAATTGTCACTTAAGTGACTCCAGTCAGGCTATGATTTCATTGATTTCTAGCCCTCCAATTAGTAGCCCATGATCAGCTGCATTCTGCCTTTAGGTTAGCCAGCCCCTGGCATATGTTTCTGGATGGCTGCCTGCCACCAGGATGAGTGACAGGATGGCTATCATCTGCAACAGTGGTAGTGAATCCCAGACAGAACAGGAGGTGAGAAGGGACTAATTCCAGCAGACGTTTTGTTCAGGCTGGTTACTATTCCTCTGAGAGTTCTCTTGCCTCTGAGCCTGGCACTGTGAACCAGGGCTCAGCAAGGAGAAGAAAAAATAAAGGCAAATGAGTTCAACCCGAAGGCTCTTGTTCTAATTAGCTTGCATTTCTTTGCAAAGAATAGTTTTGGAAGGATCTCATTTTATGGGATCTTGCCCTAAATTCAAACTACATAAGACATTCTCCTTAGCTGTTTAACAAAACACCTCAAAGGGTCAATAAGGCATTTTGGGGGAAGGGAGAATATATATCTATATATATCCTATTGTCAAATTTCCATCCTTCTTCAACACAAGCACATCTTTTTCTATCCAGATTTTTCTTTTCCATTTTGAAAAGCTTGTGTATATATTTCTTAATGAGAATAAAATATCTTGTCAATAATCATTAGAAATTGTTCACAGATCTTCCAATAACTGGCTTTTCTGTAAAATGTAGCAGTACAAGTTTACATTATATTGGTGTTCAGAATGTTTCTTTATGACGCTTTTGCCTTGGTGTTAAATGGCCTAAAGTACCATATGTTTCTTAATAAAAAGCCACGTAAAAACGTACATTAATAAACTGAACTCAAAGGAAAGCTGCCCCAAGACGGCTCTAACTAATCCTTTTTATGAGCTTGCCAACAATTTCAAGATTGTTTTAATGAAAAAAAATTTATGTTTCTGTCTTTGTGAACCACAGCACGCCAGTTTCCTCCATTTGCCCCCACCCCACTCCCAGGCCCAGCCAATTCTCCAGTGCCCTACAGAAGGACTCACTCATACCTTGGCAAGCAGTTCACTGGAAGGGCTCCGCTGTCTGGAAGCCACTGCACACACACGTGGCCAAGCAGCCACTTCCAAGTCCTTGCCTTCTTCCATTCCCAGGCACCACACTGCTACCCTTATGGCCACTCTCTCTGCTCCTTGGACTACACTGTGCAGGGTAAGCGGGGGAACCTGCTTGATCTAATGACTTTAAAAAGGAAAATTCCTTGGAGCCCAGCCTGAAGAGCCATGAACATATTTCCAGATTTCATGTTTCTAAATATGCTGGAGGAGAAGAAATGTGGCCTTTATAGTCAACATGAATTATCATATAATATTTATTGGTTGGTCTCAGATATTGGTGGTAAACTCCTTGAAACTGAGATTATTTTGATAAAATATAGTACTTAACATAATGCTTGATTTACCAATAGGCCCTCAATCTATATACACTGAAATTTGATTGAATTCAAATTCCAGTATGACTACATACTAGCTATAAGTTACTTGTTTGTTGATTAAATGAGTGAAGAGACTATGTTAAGTAACTGCTATATGTAGTTACTCAATGAATGATGTCACCTTTATTTTATTATATTTTAATTATATTTATTTTTATTAATACTAGTTATGAACCTCAGGTTTTCCCCCACCCTTAAAGTGGGTTTCATAATGCCTGCTTCCTTACTAGGCTACTTTGAGGATTAAGAAACCCAGAGAAGGTACTTTAAAAATGTTCATTTTTCTAGTTCCCTTTTCTCAGAAGTAATAACCATTTTGCTTCCTACCACCTACTGGAACACAAAAACACAGCAGTTCCCACCTCCATGATGTCACACTGCCATAATCTTTCAAAGGGAAGGTAGTATGATTCATTTGCACCCTCCCCGCTCGCCCTTTAGTATTTCTTCTGGCTGGGAAGAAATACCAGCCAAATTTGTGGCTAATGTTTATTGATTATATACTCATCATATTCATTTGTCCTATTTCCCTTTTTTCCCTCTGTCTCAGTATATTCATTTTTGAGAAATGCTAGTCTGTCTCCAGAGAACTAAGGAGAATAAGAAAGCACTGTTAACTCTGCAGATCTGTAAAGACAGCAAGACAGTGCTAGCTTGGTATGGTTGTGGTGTCTCAAAGGGTGAACTTGTCTTAGAAGGTGGGGGTGAAAACTGAAAGAGACGTTTTGGGGCATGGCATCTCTTCCCACCTGGAGTTCTTTCCTTGGTAAGCTGTGGATTTGTTCACTAAATTTTTTTTAATTTCTGAAGACTGAATTTTAGGTATTCTTAAATATTTCCATCTCTTACAGATGATCATGTAGAGGAAAAAAAAAAGAGGTCTTCTTGGGTGACCACCGGGACAGAGGCATGACAATGAAGAGCAGTTGCATAGATAAAATTCTGGGCCCTTCCAAGAAAGAACATTCCAGCAATTAGAATGTAACAAAAGGATAGAGATGATTGGAAGGTGGTGAATTTACCACCCTGAGAAATATCCAAGCAGAGATTTGGATAACCTAGTCAGAAATGCTGTAAGATCATTTTTTGCTTTGAGGAGAGAATTTAACTTGGTGACATGTAATCTCCACCCCCATCCCCCAATTTTTTTCCATACCCAACCTTAAGATAAATTTATACCTGTTCTTATTCTGAGTTCACACATTTCCTCAAGCAGGATGATCCTACTCACTTTCTTCTATGATTAGGCTTAATGAGCATAATCTTGAGCTGGTTTCTATCTTGGCTGATGGCATCTGAAGAGAATGGAAGGTGCCTTTCAATTAAGAGTGCTTTGTGGCTGAGGCCTTAAAGTTGTTTTCTAGTGCCCTTGTTTGTTAAGTTTACTTTCTTTTCTTTCTTTCTTTCTTTCTTCCTTTCTTTCTTTCTTTCTTTCTTTCTTTCTTTCTTTCTTTCTTTCTTTCTTTCTTTCTTTCTTTCTTTCTTTCTTTCTTTCTTTCTTTCTTTCTTTCTTTCTTTCTTTCTTTCTTTCTTTCTTTCTTTCTTTCTTTCTTTCTTTCTTTCTTTCTTTCTTTCTTTCTTTCTTTCTTCCTTCCTTCCTTCCTTATCATCAGACTAGTTTCCCCCCTCTGGTTTTCATCCACGTGAAAAGGTTCTGACCCTTGACTTCTCTTGACTCTTGGTCGCTACACATGCCCTCAATTTTCCTTGTCTGCTAGGTGTCTGTATTTCTGCTTTGCCTTGATCTTAACGTATATTTGCTCCCAATCCCTAACTACATGCAAATTTGTTGTGATGGTTAAGTGATTGAGTTATGAATTAGCATGAATTCAAAATATGTTTCTTGCTAACTGGAACACCTGGGACAAGTTATTTCAGTTTCCTAAACTTTGTTTTTATCAGCTATGATTTTTTTAGCTATTAAACAGGAATAATTATATTTATTTATATGACTGGTGAGGTGCACTTAGCATGCAATCTATGCCCAATAAATGTTACTACAATTATTATTTCACAAAGATTGATTCGGCCCATACTGTCAGGTTTCAGCTTCCTAACTGATGTTCTAAAACCACTAACCACTATTCCAACACAAAACAAAATCTTAATTTAGGCTTCCCTTTCTTAATAGAACAGACATGCTCCAGCTAAGCTGGCTATAAATACATTTTCATATGACAAGTCCTATTTGCCCATTAAGTTTCATTATAAAATTGATAATCTAATTCTCTCCAAAATTACTTTGGACCCTGAATATAATGAAGTTGAACTTCAGAATTAAGAAAATCTTTAAAATCAAAAATATCTTACCAGTAAGATAGTAAGTATTTTCAAAACAGTTGTCATAATCACACTGTTTACATGGTTATAATAAGAACAAGACAAGTGCAAGAAGCATGGGATCTCCAAATTCCATCTATCTGTACGTACAATTCTTGAAAATAAATGTGTGACTAAATCCATAAATTTTTGAGTTTATAAATCTATCCAGCAAAGTGAGATCATGTGTCAGTGTTGCAAAATTACTACTCACTACTGTGTTTAGCATTATTATTCCATCTCAGGACAAGAGAACCAGATATCATATGGGTTCAGTAAATGGGGACCTGGAAATATTCATTGTTGTTACTTTTTATTGAATTTATTTGGGTGACACTGGAAATGTTTTTGATGAAATAGGCACAGTGCATTCTTGTTAGCCATTGGTTCTTTCCTGACTATGTCCATCAATCTAAATTCTACTCCAAACCAAAATTCAAATAGAACTGAGACCAAATGTTAATGTTTCACTAAACCATGAATTGAAACAATTTTCCCTGGGGGAAAGGAAAAAATTACTAAAATGGTTTGATTTGAAGCCAAAACTATATATTTTATAAAATTATTGAACTGAAACAAAATCAGATCAAAATATACCATGAATTGAATTTAAACTAAACAAATACATTTTTTATTTCTTTCAAATTGAGTCACTGGCTACAAATAAGGTTTACTTTAGTGCATATGATATTTATTTCGATACACGTATAGTTTATCTTGAACAATTTTTTTCCACATCAATCTTCTTTATATAGGGAGGACAATGATCCTTATCTACTCCACTAGAGTTACTATAAGGATTGAACAAAATAATAAGCAAGCACGTTCATCCTTCTCATCATCATCAATCATCATCATTGGCATCTGCATTTTGTCCAGCACACGAAGGGTCAATTTTGCATTTTTAAGTCCCCCAATATGTCCACTGGCCACCAGAGGGCAGCAGAAAGGTAGAAACCCTTGCTGGAACTAACTGGAGAATTTGTCTCACAAGAACAAGAGCTGAAGGCTTACTATGTGCCAAATTGCTCTAAGCACCTTGCATATATTTAAAAAGTTAATCCTTAAAACAATGCCACAATGTGGCTTCTGTTATTATTCCCAGGGAGCAGATGAGGAAACTGAGGCAAAAAAAAAAAAAAGGTGAAGAAATTTGCCCAAGCTCACCGAATAACAGATGGCAGAACCAGGCTCTGAACCCAGGCATCCTGGCTACAGAGCCCCCACTCTTAACATACCACTCTATACTGCCATTTGATGCTCACCTTGGAGAATGCTAACCTGGAAGCAGTTCACATCTTGACCTTCTTGTTCATAGGCACAGATGGTACTGTAATTCAGAATGACATTATCAAATCTGTCCCCCGTGTAGGACCCAGAGTATAAAGAGTGAAAACCTGAGCCAAAGAATGTAATGTGGTCAACAGTAGTGTTAGACACTAATTCATGGCATTAACCAAGGAAACAAGAACATTCAGCAAGGGGATAGGAAGACAGGATTCAGGCATAAATGTAGGAAAATGATCAGAACAGTTACCTTTGACAAGAAATAGTATTCTCATGGTAGCTGAGTCGAACGGGCTTATCCTTCTGAACCTTCAGTATGTCTTAACATTTGAAGTGCCAGAACTAATAAGACAATAGGGAAGCTGACTCTGTTCCATTTTCACAGCCATTTCTATCTCAAGGGTTATTGTATAGTTTATATTTTAAAATAAAAGACAAACAACAACAATGAAAACTCATTGTGCTCATCACAGCCCAGCTTCTCAAAATAACAATCCATTTCAGCTTTCTAATTTTTTCATGTCCCACCCTCTTCCTAGCCCACATGTTCTTCTGCCCACACCATCCACAGAGACCGATCTCACCCAAGGTCAGCATTCACCTTCTAAATGTCAAATGTAATAGTTACTTTCATCTTATCAGATGTAACTGCAGCTTTGGTGTTAATCAGCCACTCTTATCCTCATGTACTTCTCCAGTCCTTGATTTAAAATACCTTATTTGACTGTCCTCATTCCTGGACACCATTTTATAGTCTGTTTACTGGCTTCTTTTTTCCACCATCTTGTGTCAAACACAATGTGATAGCTTTTCATGAGCCTCCCTACCTCCACCCTGGACACGCCAAGTCTATCTTCAACATTGCTGCTGATAGGGCTTCCCAAAATACGAGAATACTACTCCTGTCATGATTCTCCCTTGCATAAAATGATTCAGTAGCTCCTGTTTCCCCATTATGAAAACTATTTAGCATGGTATTCAAGAGTCCCCTTCCTACTTTTCCATGTGGTTCTGACAATGTCTTTACATGTGGCCTTTGTCTACTCACAGCTCTTCAAAACTCATTCCAATTCCCATTGCTTCTCAAGCCTGTTTTTATATGCATCCTTCAAAATTCAGCTCAATCATCTCCTTCCTCTTTTGCAGTTTCCCTGGAATCTTGCCTCCTGGACAGAGGTACTGGCTTCCCTCAGAGCAACGCAGTGCCCAGAAGCCTTTGGATGATAGTGGCTCATTCACATACATGAATCTTCTGAGCCAGACTCTTCTCTCTTGAGTGAAGGACCATATGGAGTGCAACTGGGTATCCTTAGCACTTACCACAGGGAGGCACTTAATATAGTACATCTAAGTAATTAATGGATTTCCTTAAGAAAAAATATCAATGGAAATTATAGAACTAAGCTACAATGACTGACATGTTAGTGTTCACAAAACAATATGTGATTTGCAACTTGAGTCTTGATTTTTTATATATTTTATTAGTTCTTAAAGAGCTGAAGGACAAAGGCAATGCTAAATGCTGCAAGTTATAATTTAAGTGAGAGTCATCATATTGATTTTCTTTCAATATCGATGAGAAGGCAGTGAGAATGCTAATGAGAACCAGCAGGGTCATACAGAGCAGTAGGATTGGTCCATGCAGGTCTGACAGCCCAGAGAGTAGCCTGTGGGACTGGCTTGGCTTGCCACATACTGCTCAGCAGAACAAATCCTGACAGTTTAACATTGGAGCATAAAATGCCCTCTCAGAGTAACAGGGCACTTAGCATGTTTGACTAAATCCATGTGGACCAGATTTTTTTTGTTTGCTTGTCTCGCCAAAAGGAGTAGAATCTGTTCACCCTGCCTCACTTCTGTCTCCTAATTTGGAATTAATTTAATAGTCTGAGAAAAATTGTATGTATATTTTCCCCATTTATTTAGGAAAACTTCAGAGAAACATCATCATTGCTTTAATCTACTATCCTAGCAGAGAACTAGACCTTAGCCAGGAGATGCAGAGACTGCAAAGAAGTAACCTCCTGATAGCCATTCACCTTTTTTTCTTTCTTTTTGCCTTTACTTTGAGGGGTGAGAGAGGGTAATGAGTATAGGCTTCTAGTTTTTCTCCCATCTGTTCTCTGACCATGGGGTAGGAAGGGGAATAGAGCAGGACAAGCTTCTATTTTAGTACTGTAAATCAACAGTGTGAGTTATTTCATTCTTTCCCACTGAACTTACCTTCAGTCCCTAGTGTATCATGGTGGCTACACACATGGCCTGTGCAGTCAACATTCTGAGTTCAAATCCTAGCTCTTCGAGTTATTAGCCATGTGAATTTCAGACAAGTTACTTAACCCCTTGGGTCCTCAGCACTCTCAGTTGTAATATGGGGATAATAATAACTTCCTCCGAGAGTTGCTCTAATGAGAAAATGCCTATAAAATGCTTGGCATCAAGCCTGAATCAGCACTTTGTAAATGTGAACTGTTATGACTTCGAGCTTAAATTCTTAGAAACTGGATGGGCTTTCATGAAGCTCCAGATTGATCCAAGCTCAGTGTTTCTTCACATCTGGCCTAAAAATGTTTGGAAACCTCAGGATGACTGCCATGACAGTATGGCAGAGCACCATGTCAGAATGGCTCCCCTATGGCTGAAGGTAATCACTCCGGCAATCACAAGCAATTTTTGCTACTGTCAGCATCACAGAGCCAACATTGGTCTGGATGAGAAAGCTGGATCACTCTGAGTTTGTCCATACGTGAGCCAATCTATCAACAAAATTCCAAATCCACCTTCTTCTGAGTGATGAGGTAGCAAAGGAGTTGACAGGCCAGGTCATTGAGTTTGGACTCTTGCATCCAACTGTGTCTTGTGTGCTAAATTTCAGATCAAAGTGAAAAGAAATCATGAGAGAATTGAGCCAACTTTTAATGTGCAAGACTAAACATAATTTGATTTTCAAACTCTAGACCAAATTCTCAGTACTGACCACTGGAAACATTTTTTAATGAATTTTCTTCTCTCAAGTGACATGATTAAATCATGGAATAAAGATGCTGTTTCCACAGGCATTCTCTTAGGCATAATCTCCTTTCTGTAGATATAAAGTAGACTGTCTTATAGAAGAATGCCAGTGGAGAAGAGAATGTTAGAAAGGTTAATAAAAGAGAGTCTTGGAAAGTTCACCAAATTGCACAATGGCAGCTCTTTTAAAGTCATCTCTCAAAAGGGAGGTACTGAAAAACCATTACAAGGCATGTTCACTAATACAGGTCACCCAAAACAAAATGAAGAATGCAGTTCAACAACCAGAAACAGCCAAAGGGAAAAAAAGGACTCATGGACATGGACAACAGTGTTGTGATTGTCGAGGATTGGGGGGAGAGGAATAGAAGAGGACTAAATGGTAATAGAAAAAATATATAGAACAGAGATTAAATTTTTAAAAAGAAAACAAATTTAAGCCAAACCTTAATACCAGGGTGACATAGACAGATGGTGTATCAGTCAGGATTCACTCAAAGAAGCAGAGACACAGGCTAGGCACATAGTCACACATACACATACATATGTGTATGTATAGCCTGTAGTTCTGCTTATTTGAGGGAATCTTGACTGATAAGTATAGTGGTACTTGTGTGTGTGTGTGTGTGTGTGTGTGTGTGTGTGTGTGTAGGAAAGATGGATGTAAAGTGAAAAGAGAATCCATAAGCATGAGCTAGTGTTCCATGAAACAGACTGAAACCTGTGTCTATTCTTGTTGCCTCTGGCTTCAGTGATATGGACAGTTGGGGCCCTTTATCAGAGAACTAAGTACATACACCTGGCCCAGGAATTGAAGAATCTGAAGGGGAATCCAGAGGAAGATGAAGCAGTTGCAGGTCTAGCTACTATCTCACACCAATGGGGTGGCTCAGCAACAACCTGGTGAGCTGCAAACAGACTGCTGCCCAGCATACCTCCCTCATCCCCTTGTGGCCTGCCCTTCCTGGAAACAGACAAGAAAGGAACCTCTGGGAAATGTACTTCAGCCTAGCCAAGCTAATAGCTAATAAAGCCACCCCGGATAGAAATCAGACCTCTCTGTCCTTGATTTCTGTATAATTCTTCTTTGAAGAATGCCTTCCAGTCTAGAATGGTTTAAAAGCCCATAGAATGAAAACTCTTTTCTTACCTCCTCATTATATCATTCACAACCTAAAGATAATTATTGTACTTTCAAAAGTAATTTGGATATTTGGAAATCTCAGTTAAATTCTCAAAGCCTAAGACAACTTCTTCTAAAAGTTATAGAAGTTAATTACGTCAAGAAGACCCACTTCTGTTCTACACATATATATTGGCATACACACTCACACACTGTCTAATCCATAAACATCATTTCAAAAGTTCAAGTTTGATGTATTTTTTATATTAACTAAATTTCAGATGTTGGCAGGAATGTGACAGATATGAGAGTGCCTGTCCTCACTGTCCACTCAGAGCATTGAAGGCCTTGAGATGAAGAGATCAGTTGGCCTGACACCCAGTACCTGGAAAACATCAAACCTGGGCTGCTCAGCTGCTCTTTAAAGTTCATGTGTGTCTCTCAGTTTTGCAATAACCACAGTGTATTGGGATAGTACAGTGAACATTACTATTTTAACTAACACTTTAAAATAGAAAAAAAATGTAGGGAGCAATCACATGGCAATATTAAATATTTTTCATTATATTTTCTAATAACTCTCAAGCACTGGTAACCATAAAAGCCTTAATAATGTGTTTATTGAGACCAGTAATTAGTGTAGGATAGAATTTTCAACATAACACAGGCAGGTTTTCCATGAAAATGGCACAGGGAATGCTACCCCTTTGCTGGAATATAAACGTGACTCCCTCTTTAGGGCATTGAGGTAGTAAAATACAAGAGAACTTCCTAATGGAAATGAGACTATTCTCATTAAATTAAATGAGACCATTTAATGTGGGTGAAAGTGATTTAAAATTCACACACCTCCTGCAAGTATGTTCTTGATTTACTTTTTAAAGAGCAAAATGGGTTTAGTAAATATTGCCAGGTATAATAAATCATAAAACATTTAACACCGATTTGTCAAATGTAGTTTACATGAAGTAGCACTTAGTGTTATTTATGCCAGACTGAATGAAATGGTTGCTATGTTAGTAGGGTTTTCAGCCAGTTAGGAAACATGCAGTGAGCAAAACTCTGTGCTGGGTGGTATGTTGGTTATACAAAATTACCTGATACTACATTATACCCAAAGTGCTTACAGTCTGGATGGGGCACTCAATCAGTGATACAAAGCTGAATATGATAAAGATCTGTCCAAAATATTTTACTTTCAGTTAAACCAACCAATTAAGACCACCCTTTCTTATTTAAGTTCATCTATCACTCTTACCTAGTCACCATCAAGAAAGTCCCAGTCCTCTAACACAGTAAACCTGAACTTCCCATTCCAAACTTACCTCACACTATATTTCTTGGACTTTATTTCTAAAACTTTTAGTATTCCAGTGCTTGATCTGTTCATTTGGATGGCTTCACAGTCTCTTCTGGGTCTAGACCTGGGTCCTACAACTCAAATATGATTGCTACTTTACTGCTTAGACATAAATAACTTAAGTTACTCTGTGTAATATCCTGATACAATTCACCTCATACCCCAGAATTCTAGCCCAAAGTAGGCTGATATGATTAATGTCATTACCTGCTCTTTCCCCTCTTTTGATAGCTGCACAGATTCATGGAGACACTAGAGGACTCTGCATCTGTTTCATCAGAAGTTAAGTCATAGAGGGAAGAATGGGAAACTTTTATTAATAGAAGTTTATTCTTCGAGCATGCTCATAAACTGAAGTTCAAGAATAAGAGAGAATGTTCCCAGAACAGAGCCCAGTCTCAATATTCAAGAAGTTCCTAAAATTATAAATAATAGCTCTTGCTGGGATGGCTTAGTTGATCAGAGTATCATCCATACGCCAAAATATTTCAGGTTCCATTCCCAGTTGGGTTATGTATAGGAGGCAACTGATGGATATTTCTCTTTGGCATAGATATTTCTCTCTTCCTCCCTCACTTTCTCTCTAAAATCAGTAGGAACATCAAGTAAGGATTATAAATGAACAAACAAACAAACTCTTTCCTCAGCTTAGGCACTAACTTACACTCTTGAGCAGAACAGAATTTCAACTGCTAATGCCAAACTGCCCTGATATGCCTGTCTTACCTCCCAGTTATTTTATCATGGGTAGGCCATGTACTCTGCTTCATCTATAACTCTGTGGTGAAGAGCTCAAAACTGACCCAGAGAAGACTTTATGGTAAGGACCTGAATTCTAGGGGAATTGAGTTGAGCTGGAAGGAAAAGAGGACAGGCATGGCTATAAAGCTGACTTGGTATACTTAGACTCAAGAAGATACAAGGGAAACTGTATCTCCTTACATAGAAAAATGGAGATTAATACTTTGGGAAGCAGATGGTTGTTAAATCATTTGTCTTGCTAGTGTTGTATAGGTCTTTAATAGACATCAAGTCTTTTTAAAAGTATTCTTCAATGATGATAACAAATGAGCATCTGATTAATAGGATTTAGAGCATAAAGTTATTTTCCACTAGAGCTATACTTAAAACAGTGCTGGTGTGTGTGTGTGTGTATGTGTGTGTGATAAAAAGATAAAAAGATACCAAAATTCTAAGTGTGGGATAAGAGGTATAGGAAAGGAAATGGTTGGAAAAGAAGTTCCAGAATTCAAGCCAGAAGGAGTCTATTTTTCAAGGAAGTCCTGGCCTTCTGTATGAAAAGAGAGCACTACCAACAACCAAAGCTTTGCTCAGCTATATATTTGTTCTCCCCTGATGGCAAATGCCTAAATGTTTGAACTTAACAACCAAAATTACAAATTTCTATAGGAAACTACATTAAGACCAAGCCTTGGTTATGGCCAAGTCAGACTTCCTTCCATGGTCTAGTATCAAAGGACACTGTATTCTGATACCATTGAAAAACCATGCTGTCGTAGACACTTCTGGCGCCTGTGTCAAACTCCTTGGCTCATCCTTGAGTCAGCTGGAGCTCCAAACAGTGAACATCTTCAATTCCCCTGGCACTGCCTCAATCCACCTCAAGAGTGTCTTTGGTTTCCTTTCACATTTGAACTCCAGGGCCTTTTCTGTTGTCAAAGCAGTTTGATTGGTAAAGGAGCAAACACGGTCTGGAAATTTAGAGAATTTGATGCCCCCAGAGAAAACCAACTTCTGATCCTTTTGATATATAGCTTTTATATTTCTTAGAGGTCATAGCAGGATCAAAATCCATTTTATACTGGCTTTTCCTCTTGGCCTCACATCCCCATGACTTTACACATGTTTTATAGAATTACTTTTCAAATAACTAAACCCAAGTAATAATGTCATGTTCTGATTTTAGAAGTCAAACTAACATCTATACTAAGCCAGAAATCCTCCTCCTTTCCCAAATATTCAAGTGTGTGTGTGTGTACAAAAAAGCATATACTTTTCATAAGCCTTTATAATATATTATATTAGGACTTCCCTTAAGTTATTAGGCTATAAAAATGTGTGCTTAAAAGAGAAAGCAGGGAACATTTACTTCTTCCCTTGAAAGATTTATTGCTATAGAAACTGCCCTCCCAATATAAAACTGGACAAAATATATAAGACCACTGTTTTCAGACATTGGTCAACAAGTGACATGGCAGTGACTCTTGAGAAAGAGAAAGCAAATCAGGTGAGCTCTACAACTGCAACAGCTTCCTATCAGGAGCCAGTTTAGAGAATGCATTTCTGATAGTATTAACCCAGACTCTATCAGCCTTGCTGAATAGGGGAAATAAAGATTATAGTTAAGAGACTAAGGTATCTGTGATTTATGGAGGAGGGTACAAGAGAAGAGCAAAATGCAGAGTTCTGCAAGGTCAGCAAAGAGTACCCTTCAATATTGGTTGAGTAGTGATATGATATACTCATTCATGAGTAGAAATTCCCTGAAGGCAGAGAAAGAAGCAGTGGAACTGAGTAGACCAAATAATTCTTGGAGCTTACAAAAGTAAGCCAGTGTGGAGTGAACTTGTATAATAAATCACAATTTGATATAGAAGTCTTTCACATTTTTAGTATAACTAAATTATTCCTAGTAAAAAGGTTACTTTGGATTTGACTTAGAAATTAAACACATGCTTCAAATGGATAAAACTGATCCAAAATAACTTGTATATCCCAGAACAAAAGTCAACTCTTTAATAAAATACAACAAAAGACATCACTCAACAATGCTTCTAATCAAAAATTAACACACATGTAAATCAGGGGGGAAAAAGAACCATAGTTAAGAGAAAATCTAATCACTATTACCAGACCCCAAACATGACAAGATGGATTAATACACAGTTCCTTTTATGAAAAAAATTCTAAATATTGCAGATATGTTCAAGGATGTAAAGAAAGATATGAACATTATTGGGAAAGATTAGAAGATAATTTTTAAAAGGCCCAAATGAGTCTAAATTAAAAATACACTTCATGAAATTAACAGATTAGATATCAAAAAGAAAAGATGAATAAACTTGAACAAATATCAGTAGAACCTGTCCAGATGAAAAAGAGAAAAGATGGAAAAACATGAGAGCCTCTAAAACAACATGAAATAGTCCAATGTAGGTATAATGGGGGTGTTTCAAAGATGAGGAAGAAAAATATTGAAAAAAATGGCTGAATTACTTCCAAATTATTTGAAAACTATAGAACCACAGGACCAAAATTATTGATGAACAACATGCAACATAAATGTAGAAACTAAGGCAAAGTACATAATAACAGGAGTGCTTAAACTAATGATAAATCAATGTAAAAAGGGGATGAATGTAATACAACAACAATAAAATTAAAAAAAAAAAAAAAAGAAGGTCATTGGACAGTTCCTCTTGTATTTATATTCAGTCATATGAAGGAAAAAAAAAAGAACCAGGGGAAAAAGAAGACATGTAAATAAAAATATATTTAAATGCAGCATGCCAAAATTCGAGATTATGCACATAGAAAACAATGCAGTGACATCAACAAGCTGCTTAAAGAAAAAACAAACACCCAAAAGAAAATTCTATACCAAACGAAACCACCTTTCAAAATTGATACAAAGTCTTTTTCAAATATCAGACTTACACAACCAGAAATGTTAAAGGAAGCTCTTCAGGTAGAGCATAATAATACTAGATGGAACTTGTGAATTTTACAGAGAAATGAAGAGGGTTGGAAATGGTAAATATATGAATAAATATTATATTTATTTCCTATTGCTGCATTAACAAATTACCACATGTGCAGTGCCTTAAAACAATATAAATTAACTTCTTGAAGTTGTCAAGGTTAAGAGTATGATATTGGTCTTATTAGGCTAAAATCAAATTGTTGACATGGCTTAATTTCTTCCTGGAGGCTCTAGGAGAAAAAATAAGTTTTCTTGCATTTTGTAGCTTCTAAAGACTGTCTCCCTTCTTGGCCCATGGTCCCCTTAGAGCTTCAAAGCAAGAAATGACTGATTGAGTGTTCAGCATGATGTCTCTTTGATTCTGACTTTACCTCTTCCCCTTTCAAGTGCCTTTATGTCTATATTGGGCCCACCTGGGAATAAGGATACTCTCTCTACACATTTTAAGATCAGTCAATCAACAACTTTAATTCAATCTTCAAACTTAATGCTCCCTTGCCTTGTAACATGACATTCTCAGGTTCTAGAAATTAAGATATAAAATGCTTGGGGAGACCATTATCCTGCCTGCCACAAATATAAATAATTTTTCCCAATTTTAATCTTTTTAAAACACAATTCACTATTTCAATTTAAAAATAATAACAAACAAAAAGTAAACCTATTAGATGCAGAATTATTAATAAGAGGAAACTTTATGTTAAAGGGTACATTTTATAATAAAGATAAAATCGATATGAATATCTCTGTACCAAACCACCCCTGATCACATAGCAAAACCAGAAGTCTACCAATAAAGTTAGGAAGTTAATAATGAAACCTGAAAATAATTTTTATTTTTACTTCCTAAAAGTAAAACTAAAACAATACCATCAGCAACAACAAAACTTTTATCTCTTCTGTCAAGAAAAAAAAAGCGAAAGGAATTCTGAGCATATGACAACAGTATGACCATGGGGTTTTCCTTTTTCGTTTTCTTTTTTTTTTTTCAATCTTCCAAACCCCTACATCAGAAACAGAATAATAAGATAGCAAGTGAAATTCCCATGGACAACATTAATAGTAAAACCTAGATGACAAGGTTTTCCACTAACCCCCAAATTCAACCAGATAAGCACAAAAGAGCAGCAGGCCCAATGGAGTACATTTATGGAAGAGGTGATCTACCCCAATTCAGGGGTACATGAATAAGAGGGACCCACAGATGACTTGATAGAGTTGAATCATTCTACATTCCATAAACCCTCAAAATTGACCATCTAAGGCTCTCTTCAAGGTCAGGGCTGAGGAGAAACTGCTAAGAGAGAAATCAAAAGTGAGCAGAAAAGCAACAACGGACAGAAAAGCAAGGAAAAGTCCAGATAAAAATGAGAAAAGAATACAGGGCCATGAAATCTCAGAAAGCAAGCTACCATGCCTTTTATCACCACACACACACCTCCCAAATGAATACATGAGTAGAGGAAGGAGAGAAAGAAC
The DNA here is from genome assembly GCA_004026585.1 of Noctilio leporinus. Taxonomy (NCBI): domain Eukaryota; kingdom Metazoa; phylum Chordata; class Mammalia; order Chiroptera; family Noctilionidae; genus Noctilio; species Noctilio leporinus. The sequence goes on from PVIW01000985.1 coordinate 39,787, forward strand.
CCAAAGGTTGCAGGTTCGATTCCCCAGCCAGGGCACATAACCAGGTTGCAAACCAGGTCTCCAGTCAGGTCTGTGGCTGGAGGCAGGTGAAAGGCAACCATACATTGATGTTTCTCTCCCTTTCTGCCTCTCTCCCTTCCCCTCTTTCTAAAAATAGTAAAATAAAATCTTTTAAAAAAATAAATAATATAACATAACATGTCATAATAAAATACAAGATCAACATAAGTTAAAATTTTAAAATATAGAAATGAGATGACAGACTTCAGAAATAATACTTTTAAGAGAAACAAAGTACAATACACTGGCTGCTTTTCTCTCTCCAAAATTCCTGCATTGAAAACTACTCCACACAATGGAATGGTATTGGGCGGTAGGGTCTTTGGTAGGTGATAAAGTCATGAAGGTGAAGTTTACAGGAACGGGATTAGTGGATTAACCAAAGAAAATAAACATATCTGCTTAATTCACAGACACAAGTAACAGTATGGTGATGGCCAGAGGGACCAGGGGTGGAGCGGTCAAGGGCACCAGGGGCTGGGTGAAGGTGGGCAAAGGGATGTCTAGAATGGGGACCTCTGTAATAATGTCAACAATATAATAAAGAAAACAAGAAACAGGAAAAAAGATAGAGCTGGCAGAGAGCTCTCTTACTCTCCTCAGCCACAAAATTACACAGAAAAGGCAGCCACTTTATGAACCAGGCAGAAAGGGGTTTTCCCCAGACACTGAATCTGACAGTACCTTAATCTTGGACTCTCAGCCTTCAAAACTGTGAGAAATAATTTTTTGTTCTTTATAAGCCACCCAGCCTGTGGTATTTGTGTTACAGCAGCCTAAATTGACTGATAGAAGGTTACAAGTCAGTAGGAAAAAAAGCCAAAACACCAATAGCAAAAGGGGCAAAAGGACAGTTCACAGAAAATACAATTTGTTTTCAAACATGAAAAGATGTTTACCATCATACATAACTGTAAATTAAAAATATGATTTTTATGTATCAAATTGTCAAATATCAAGAAGTTTAATAACATACTCTTTTGGTATACATGTGGAGAAAGAGATATACTGGAACTTACTTGGTGGGTGTGTAAAATTGGTTCAACCTCTGTGGAGGGAATTTGTCAACATGTTACAAAGTTGAATATCTACACATCCTGTGATCTTATAAATTCATTTTTCAGAATTCATTCTGAAAGACAAACTCATTAAAAATTGCTTACATATTTTGAACTAATGAAAAGAAAACTTTGTATTAATATGATTTGAGAAGCTGACAGAAGGCAGTAATTAAATGGTGAATTGTCTGGATGTGAAAGGAAAAAAAAAGTACACTTTGGTGGTTACAGAATAGACAGGGGGATGTTAAGAAGAACAAAGGAAATAGAGAAGCCAAAGAACTTATATGCATGACTCATGGACATGAACTAAGGGGGACATTGCTGGAGGGAATGGGGTACTGGGTAGAGGGGTGCAAAGGGGGAAAAATTGGACAACTGTAGCAAAATAAATAAAATATGTTAATATAAATAAATAAATATTTTTAAAAAATTTGCTTACATATAACTCTACACAATGTGAGCAGTTTGTGATCATGAAGCAGGGAAACAATCTAAATATTCATCAATAAGGGACAGATTAGTGTTTATTCATGCAGCCATAAAAATACTTAGGAAACTCATTACATATTTATATGAAAAAAATTTTCAAGATAAATTGGTAAGTTATGAAGCTAAAACTATTTGAATATTTTGGAAACTCCCAAGGGGCACAAAAAGGGGCACAGGATTATATCATATAGGAAAATGAGTGTGTGTGTATGTGTGTATCTCATACAGGGGTGGACAAAGTAGGTTTACAGTTGTGAGTATGCAAAATGCAGAATTTATTATTTTCTTATTTATTAATTATTGTATTATTTATTTGTATTACAACTTTAGATCTACTTTGCCTATCACTGTATATACACATATTATATCCATACATGTATACATACTATGTGTGACTATATGTAACAGATATGTATATGTATGGTGAGTTCTCACTTATTTGTATGGGCAGAATAACTCAAGATAAACTATCTCCAGAGAACTGTTCAAAAAATAAATATTATTTTAGCATGTGGAAAAAGACATTGTAAGGCAAGAGAATAATGGTAAGAAAAGGACTTTATACTCTTTTAGAAATTTATTTTTAGCTTTATTGAGGTATAGGTATACAAAAAATGTACAGATTTAATGTATACATTGTGAATACATTGTGCATACACCCATGAGGCCCTCACTACAATTAACATCACTACTAAAGAAATTTATGTCTTCCAAAAATTTCCTTGTATTTTTTTGTGGTACTTGTTGGGGGTTTTGTATGTTTGCTTATTTTTGGAACCCATAGCTAACTTTTTGAAGTCTAAACCATGTGTATGCACTAATAATAAATATACCTAAGTGTATGTCTATATACATAAATGTACATATTAAATATATACAATAATAAATTATACATGTGTGCACATATATCCTTATATATTAAAATACAGGCTTTTAATTGCAAATAACTCAGGTTGGTATGATTATTGGTGTTATTACTCATATTTTCTATGCTTTTTGCAATAGTTTATAATTACTATGAATCTATAAATATCACATTTAAAAGACTAGAGGAATTTTAATGTAGTGAAAAAAGCTCAACATGAGAATCAAAACACCTAGGTCTATACCCAAAGAATCCTGAAACACCAATTCATAAGAACCTATGCACACCTATGTTCATAGCGGCACTATTTACAATAGCCAAGTGCTGGGAACAGCCTAAGTGCCCATCAGTGGATGATTGGATCAAAAAACTTTGGTACATTTACACAATGGG